>JAIEZT010000124.1:25533803-26102831 GCA_019594935.1 Periophthalmus modestus | reverse complement strand
GCAAAAACTAAACATTTGGACAGTAGAGAAGTCTTGGTCCCCCCTGGTCCAGATTGCTGTGGCCCCCCTCCTTCTATGGCCCTTCTTGCCCCCCCCCGTTCCCACTCCCTTCTTATTCCCCCGAGCAGAGTTTTTGCCCTTGGTTTTTGGCCCCCCCACCAACCCTGTCCCCTCATCACACCCTTCAATCTCAACCTCACTTCACCCTTGTTCCTCCCCTCTTCTTCCGATACCTCCTCCTTTTTTTTTCATCCTTCCATCTCACTTGTTCATCTTCCTTTCCTCTCTCCCCCTCTCCCCTCCCTCCAACGTCTGACCTCCGGGATAGTATGTGTGTGGGCGGTGTTGTATTTTGTGTACCTGGTCCTTCTTGGAGTAGTCCTTCATAGAACGATGACTTTTGCCCATGGTTCGGGGGGAAGACTGGGGAGGGGAGATGGTGTGATGCAGCCACCAGCCCGAAGCATGCTGACAGGGAGGGCAGACCAGTCCTTGTGGTGTCAAAAGAGCCAGAATTGGTCTTTTTTAACAGCATTTGCGTGATTTTCGTACAACTAACAACATTAGCTATTAAGGCTCCTGGCGCAAGTAGGTTCCTGTAGATCGTGATTCTTGCGGCCCCCCAAAACACATTGAAATAGAAATATAATCGACCCCAACAAAATGACGAGAGTATAACATCCAAAAAAACAACGGCATACGGTTCCATAGATGGGTAAATATTACACGACCCAAACTTTGAACACAGTTTTAATCCGAGTTTCGCAACATACATTAAACTATATTGTCACGATCTGTGCTCATAATTTGGCATAAACACCGACTGATTGAAACGATTAAGCGGATACTGGTTGGGGTACTGTAGTTGTACTAAAGGAAATTAAACCTAATTTGCTATTTGTATGTTTTGAATAAATAATAAGGGGATTAGCCTTTGTTAAATACATCATTAGATAGGACAAAATCTCCTGAAGGTCACTGTTTTGCAAGTATTTCTTACTTACTAAATCCTGCTGGAGTATGTGTGAGAACCAGCGTATTTATTAATGATGGCTTACCTGAAATAAGTGCATATGTTTTACTGGATTTTATGAATTTGGAGGCTCGGATCAACACAAAGTGGCGACCAATGACTACATATATGACCATGTTCGACAAAAAAGTTTGGTTTGAGTATTGATTGCAGTAACATTGATCAACTTATTCTATGCAGTGGATAAACATTTCTACACTAACCAAAATAAAACATAGGCAATGCCAGAATATAAAATAAGACTGTCGTATTACATTTGCTGTATGATATGTCAGTCACAAAATGTCACTAGCCCGCTAGTCTTGTAAAACTGGGAGAATTGTGCGTGTATTATTTTTTTGATTGCTGTTTATCCAATCTTCCAGCCACCACAAAACTGTCCAGTGAGGTTATGAAAAGAAGATCCTTAATTAGTTTGTCATTTAGACAATGTCTTTAGAGCATTATTATGTAATGCTTGATTATTCTTATAGATCACAACAGGGCGACGCAGGCCAAGAGGCAAGAGCGTCTCTGTCTCACTCCTGCCCCTCGCGATCACTCGCTCCCGCCGCGGTGATCCCTCAGCGAGGAGGCAGAATTCTCAACCCTCATCTTCTCGCTCCGGTAGGCACTGAGGAATTAGCATCTGGCCCTTTGCCCTTTATATTGTTGCTTATAAAGAGCATTAGATATGCACCTGTACGTCGGTTCTGAGGTTCCATCTCCACGAGGCGCGGACCGACCGAGGGCCCTCCACCGTCGCGGATTGCCGCCGAGCCAGCCTCCCCAGCAGGCGTAAGCCTCGCACACTTTCTACCAACTAAACTCATGTCTCTTAGGTGGTTTAGATTGTTGATGGAATTGGTTTAAATGTTTTTGCATCCCTTTTCCGTTTGTAACTCTTTATACAACCAACACTTAAACTTTGTAGGCTGCCAGCAGCCATGAAAGGACTCTGCCTCGGCCGACTACAGGCATTCCTGCCTCATGTAGCAGGTGACGTATGTTTAGGACCTGTGTTAGAAAGATTCTGCGACACTTAACTGTATAAGAAAGTCAAAGGCCTCTGCTTTCGCTCTTTTTCTGATCTACCCAGCCTGTCTGAGAGGTCAAGGACTTTCCCTGCAGGCTCTTTCCAACTCTTCGCTCTCTACCCTTCCTCTTGGGTCTCTTTCCTTCCGCCGGGCTTTTCCTCTGTTGCCCCCCTCACCCTGATTTTCCCAGGGTCAAGTCTATGTTTCTCAGTGAGAAATTGATGACGTTTGTCTGCGACACGCCCCTGTCTTGACATCATTTCAAGTCCTGTATATTGTTGGACCTCAGCCTGGAGGCTTGGTTTGGCCCTAGCGGTCACCACCATCTTCCTCTCCAGTATGCGACAAGGACTTCCCCCATCCCCTGGGCTTTGGCCTAGTCCACCCTTTCTTGGAGCTTATACTTTGACGCCTCGTCATTGCTCAGACCACTGTTGGTCATTCCCCAAACGGAACATAATACTTAAAGTGACCGGCTGACTCTCTTTCGCTAATAGAGACTATGTCTTCCCAACCGCCCCCACCACAGGCCCGCACCTTCCTGTGTTGCACCCCACCCCGGCGGATACCGTGTGATCTCTGAGGTCCCAGAGTTCCAGAGATGGCTGATCTCCACCCCTGGGAGATCTGCTCACACTCTCGTGTATATGACCTGACGGGACCCTTGCCGCGACCACGGCTTCTCGGGCTACTTGTGACGTTTGTTTATATCGCCCTACGGCCGCGGAACTGTAAAGCATCCCCAGGCTGTGGGGTTACCGTGCACTTTTTGTGTTTATAAGGACCAGTGCTACAGGTACAGTATGTTCGAGGCCAATTTGGTGAGTGCTCAGTCCGCTCGATCGGTGGATGTTCGCTGATGTCTTTGTTACTTGATGGAGAGAGCGTCTATTTCAGGAGTAGTTAGGTATCGTCACAAGGGCAACACTCTCAGAGAGGAGACCACTGATGGGGGGTGTGTGGACTGTTGTTTGGGGGGGGGGTGTGGGACTTTTGCGATAGCCGAATGATGCTTCTGAGATCACTAGATTGGATCCAATGACCTTTTTTTAGGAGTACACTGGGAGCCTCTCTCACAGAACGAGATGACTGAAGCTCTAGGATGCCATATAGTATAGAATGCCATTTATCACGAACTTACAGATGTCACAACTCTGCCTCTTTCCTCCTCTGTAGCTCAGATATAAGCAAATCCCACATAAAAAAAAAAAAACTAAAAAAATCACAGTGAACTATTCAACATATGGTACTCCTACAGTGATTTAATGTGATCCTTAATTGTTTAAGCAGGATACAAATGGACATGCTACTGCCAAACTGCCAGGCCTGCTGGAGAGCCCTGGAAGCCAAACACAGGACGAAGACCATAACTGTCGTCATCATGATGCGAAAATGTGGAGTTATCAGATATCTGGTAGGTTACGTGTCGGTGCTCGACTGGTTTACGTAGCTTTCAAAAAAATAATCAAACCTACATTTTCTTTCACATTTGTAATTGAATAGATCCTGTTTTAAGATGAGGAATATTCATTTGTGTTCCTCGTAGCATTTACAATATAATTTGGTTGTTGAGCTATATGAGACGATATAGAGTAAGACCATGTGTCTTGTGACCACATCTTATGGGGAAACCACAAGAACAGTTTACGATGCGTCCCACACCACTCAAAGACTGTCTGAAGTTACCAAGTGTAAACGTGTCAAGTAAGACATCACCATGTTATGTGCAGTAGTATGTACTGTGCCTGTGAAGATTTAGCACCTGCACACTTTTAGTAGACTGCCGTGCCTCCCTGACAATACACCTAGCCACGAATTACAGAACCTGTAAATAAGAAGCTGAGTTTACCGTTTTGAGTGCATGCTTAGCTCCTCCCTTCAGATACATTAGGCAGTGTCCACCAACAATCCGCATACCAGAACGGACGAAGCGCTGGGATGAGCAGCGAAACGTCTCACTCTCACAACTTTGTGTCAGGTGACAGATTTGACTTTTTGCTTTTAAGTCTGGATCAGACCTAGAGATAGATATATACACACAGAATATTGTTAAATGTAGAACAAGTTATTATACTGTTTCTTTTTTTCCCTTTAACAGACTCAATGTTCGGGCAAGAAGGAGCAGGAAATGAATACAACTGTGAACATCTACAAGTTACTGTAAGTCAATTTTGCAATATTATATTTTATAACAATATTTCAAATCAAGTTGATATAAGTGTGTGCAACCACTATGTGATTTGATGAAGGTCTTAACGCTGTTTTACCCCCCATAAGTTAAATCTAGTCTACTAGGCCTGAAAAAAACGTTTAATATAACTACTACTGTTTATATGTATTTGGATCATATTGTGGATGGTGTGTTTTAAGAGCAATAATCGATATCACCAGCAGAGGGTGCTGCTGTGTGATACCAGGGAGCTGTGGCTTGTGTGGGGCAGAAGAAAGTACCGTGCTGAGTGAGCGCAGAGCAGGCATCAACTGAGTTTGATTATTATTTTTTCCAGATTATTCATCATGATGGCAGAGGATGTGTTTGAAAAACTCATTAAAGGTACCAGCCAGTTGGATGAGAAGCAACAAAACCAGACTCTTCTCCAAAAAAACAGCGCCTGAGGAAGAATCCCTACTATTACCATTTCTGCTTCTCTCCACTCAGAACCTGACCAAAGCCAACAAACACTCAAAGAGGCCACGGGGGTGAGGGAGGTGTTCAAGGCTCACTTTTGGTGAAGAGGGGAGCAGTGCCACGGCAAACGCGCAGAGTCCTCATGTCCACCACAGGACTGACCCACAACGGCTCTTTAAGAGCCACGTACTACACCTATAAGAGCTTAACATTTTAGAATCTATGGTTATGATTCATTATTTTTATTCACTTAGCAAATATGTATACTACCTAAAGTTTAAGATTGAATATTTTTGTGCTGTTGTTTGGTTTTTTCTTGTTTGTATTGGGATCAGAACTGGGCTGCTGACTGTAGCTTCAGGTTCATCATAACATGGACATTCAAGATTGGCCTTAATTACCAGGTTACACAGGGAAATTATTAAACATACAGATTAATTTTAACTCTGGTCTATGCTTTTTGGATGTTTTATTTATGGTCTTCAATGGGTAAATTAAGTAAGCTTTTAGATATGTAACATATGGTATACATTGGTTTAACCATGACTGAGATATTACCCCTGACGAACTACACAGTAGAAAAATGGTGTATGATGTATAAAGTAATAACATTTCATAATAAAATTTAAACATTTTATTTTTACGACATCAACATTATAACAACAAATATTAACATAATATAAAATAAGATAATTTTATGAACCATTTACATATTGTATATTTAGAAAGGACCTTGCCTGGAGGAGGGGTGGTGGAAATGAGGGAACATATAAAAAGGAGGGTCTGTTTCCACCCCTGCAGAAGGCGCCACTTCAATCTACAGAGTAGATAGTAGTAGACAATGCAGTATTTTTATATAATAATTAGTGAATGGTAAATTTAACAAAATCCTACAATGAGGTGGCAACCTTCTGCAGTAGAGGAAGCAGAGACAACAAAAAGTACTCATCCTCAGACTGAGCATGAGGAGGAGGACGGTCCTGGAGTGCCGTCAGTATCTCTCTCTCTCGAAGCTGTGAGGGCGACGACACCAGGAACTTCTTGGCTCTCCTCTTCAGTGGGCCTGCAACACAGAAAGTGTTATGAGAAAACGAACGTTTAAACATAAGTTAATGGCCAGGGGTGGGCAACTTTTCTGACACCACGGGCCACAATGGGTTTTAAAATTTGACAGAGGGGGCTGGGCCATAAATAAATAAATATATATATTCTATATCTTATTATATATATAGTGATATTGTGTTCATACTAAATAATTTCCTCCCTTCAGGACATACCACCACTTGAAAATATGTGGTGTATGTGCATTCACATGGATGGAGCCATCATGAGTTTATGATCATTCCAATACTTTTATCTGCTGACTGCAGCAAAAAACTAACATTTGGACAGTAGAGAAGTATTTGTCCCACACTGGTCCAGCTGGATGTGGAAAAAACTCATGTCTATGGCTCTTCCGGTGAAAACAAACAGGTAACACTCAAGTCTTATCACCCATTCCATGGTTGCCAATGGTTGCACAACATTCAAAGCATAACAACATAAAGCGCAACATTCAAATTGTCCGCCATTTCGCTCTTGTCCTCGAGAGAGAAGCATTGTTGTCCAGACTCAGCTAACGGCTAATAGCTAACGGCTAATTGTAGCTAAACTAGCGCCGCGCAGCACTCATCTTATTTGTTTTTTTTCAGCACTTGAACTTCATCAGCCTTCAAGTTCAGCAGCACTTGGACGCCACCAGCCAGAAGTTTCATCTGCAGCATGGTAAAGCAAATTGTCTTTTTTAAAAGCATTTTGCGTGATTATTAGTATAAATAACAACATTAGCTATAAGGCTACTTCAAGTATTTACTACTTCTGCTGCCTAACACATTGAAAATAGAAATATAAAAAAAAATATAAATATATACTTCTAAAGGTTTCCATAGATGGTTAAATATTAAAAGACCAAACTTTGAACACGGTTTTAATATAGTTTAGCAACATACATTAAAATATATTGTTTGATATGGTCATATTTGGCCAAAACACTGATTGTATACTAAGGATACTTTGTACTATATTTGTACTAAAGGAATAAATCCTCAATGTATTTGTATGTTTTTAATAAATAAAAGGGATTTCTTTGTAAATACATCATTAGAAGCAAAATCTCTGAAGGTACTGTTGCAAGTTTTCTTCTACTAAATCTGGCTCAATAGTTGGTGAACTTGCCACAACCCCAGAGTATTTTATTTAATGTTGCTTACTGAAAATAAGTGTTATGTTTTATTGAATTTGGAGTGGATCAACACAAAGTGGCCAAATGGCTCACATTTATGCATGTTCGAACAAAAAAGTTTGGTTTGAGTATTGATTGCCGAAACATTGATCAACTTATTCATGGTTTATAAACTACAATACATTTACAACACTAACCAAATAAAAACATAGGCAATGCACACAGATATTAAAATAAGCACCCTACTGTGCTACATTGGTGTGATATATTGTTAAAATCCTTAAAGATGCTAAGAGATCTGTCACAAAATTAATTAATTAGTTTGTCATTTAGATACTGTCTTTGAGCATACATTTAATGTTGATTATCTTCTGTCCAACAGGGCGGCAGGAAGAGGAAGAGGTCTCCTGCCCTGCCCCTCGGATCACTCGCTCCTCCCGCCGCGGTGATCCTTCAGCGAGGGGCAGCTCTCAACCCTCCTCTTCTGCTCCGGTAGGCCTGATCACATCTGCCTTTGCTCTTTTTATAATGTTGTTACAAAGAGATTAGTATTCACCTGTGTGTTCTGATGTTCCATCTCCCAGAGAGCGGACCGCCGAGGGCCCTCCACCGTCGGGATGCCCGCAGCTCCTCAGCAGGTAAGCCTCGCACACTTAACTCAACTAAACTCTGTCTCTTGGTGGTTTAGATTGTTTGTTGGGATTTTTACATGTTTTTATCCCTTTTCCATTTTTACCTTTTTTAAACCAAACTTAAACTTTTGTAGGCTGCCAGCAGCAGAAGGCCTCTGCCTCGGCAGACTCGTCCTTCTGCTCATGTGCAGGTGAGTTTGACCTGTTTTTAAATATTTTGTGACACTTAACTGTATGAAATGTCAAATGACTCATGCTCTTTTTTCTTGATTCCCAGCCTGTTGAGAGCCGCAGCCCTGGGCTCTCCCCCTCTGGCTCCTCCCCCTCTGGATCCTCCCCCGCGGGCTCCTCTGTGCCCCCTCACCCTGCTGCTCAGGTAAGTCTATGTTTCTCAGTGAGACATTGTGGCGTTGTTGCATTGTGTTTGACATATGTCTGTATATTGTTGGAGCAGCCTGGAGGGCGGCAGCGGTCCCTCTTCCCTGTCTGGGTCCATGTGTGGGACGTGTCTCTGTTTTTTGGAGGTATACAGGACCCTACACTAGAACACTGTTGGTCACATGTAAAACGGACATAATACTATAAAGTGACTGTGCTCTCTTTCAGCTCTTAGAGACTATGCTTCCCAACCTGCACCACATGGACCAGGAGGTTTGGCGGGGTACGTCTCCGGGTCAGACTCCATGCTGGTGACTCCCCCCTGGGCGTCTGCCTCCACTCTCCGTGAGGTTGAGGAGACCCTTGCGACCCTTGAGTCCGCTTTGAGCGACTCGCCCTACGGCAGCGAACTGTAAGTCCCCATGCTGTGGGCTTTTTAAAACCGTTTCACTTTTTGTTTTATAATGACAGGTACAGGTAAGTATTGTCAACAAGGCCTCAGGTGAGTAGTACTGTGTCTTTTTACTTGATGATGTCATTTTGAGTTTAAAGGTTTGTAACACAGCAGGAGGAGAACATGCTTGGACTCTGCAACACTCACTGTGATGGTCCGAATGCCTGCTTCTGCTCACACTGGATCCAATGACCTTTTAGGAGTACACTGGAGGTCCTCTCTCACAGAACGGTGAAGCTCTAGGATGCCATAGTTTATAGAATGCATTTATTCACAACATACAGATGTCACAACTCTGCCTCTTTCCTCCTCTGTGCCTCAGATATAAGCAAATCCCACATGAAAAACACAGTGTAACTATTCACCATATGTGTCTCCTACAGTGATTTAATTTGATCCTTAATTGTTTAATGCAGGATACAAATGGACTGTACTGCACCTGCTGGAGATGCCCTGGAAGCCAAAACAGGAGATGAAGACCCTAACTGTCGTCATCATGATGCGAATGCTGGAGTTATCATATCTGGTAGTTTAGTGTCGGTGCTCGCTGGTTTAGTAGCTTTCAAAAAAATAATCAAACCTACATTTTCTTTCACATTTGTAATTGAATAGATCCTGTTTTAAGATGAGAATATTCATTGTGTTTTCGTAGTATTACAATATAATTTGGTTGTTGAGCTATATGAGACGATATAGATAAGACATGTGTCTTGCTGACCACATCTGGGAAGAACAGTTGTTAAGATGCGTCACAACCACTCAAAGACTGTCTGAAGTTACAGTGTAAACGTGTCAAAGTAATACGTCACCATGTTATGTGCAGTAGTGTGTACTGTGCCTGAGATTTAGCACCTGCACACTTAGTGGGACTGCAGTGCTCCTGCAATAGACCTAGCCGATACAGAAACTGTAAATAAGAGCTGTTTACAGTTTGAGTGCAGTTAGCTCCTCCCTTCAGATACATTAGGCAGTGTCCACCAACAATCCGAACCAGAACTGACGAAGCGGCTCGGATGAGCAGCGAAACGTCTTCACTCTCACAACTTTTTGTTAGGTTGACAGATTTGACTTTTTGCTTTTAGTCTGGATCAGACCTAGAGATATATACACACAGATATATTGTCAAATGTAGAACACAACTTATTATACTGTTTGTTTTTTTTTCCTTAACAGATAAAATGTTCTGGCAAGAAGAGCAGAAATGAATACAACTGTGACCATTTACAAGTTACTGTAAGTCATTTTGCAATATTATATTTTATAACAATATTTCAAATCAAGTTGATATAAGTGTGGCACTACATGATTTCTGATGAACTCTTAACTCTGTTTACCCCCCCATAAATTAAATCTAGTCTAACTAGGCCTGAAAACGTTTAATATAACTACTGTTTATATGTATTTGGATCATATTGTGGATGGTGTGTTTTAAGAGCAATAATCGTATCACCAGCAGAGGGTGCTGCTGGTGATACCAGTAGCTGTGGCCTGGGCAGAAGAAGTACCGTCTGAGTGAGCGCAGAGCAGGCATCAACTGAGTTTATATTATTATCTTTTCCAGATATTCATCATGATGGCAGAGGATGTGTTTGAAAAACTCATTAAAGGTACCAGCCAGTTAGATGAGAAGCAACAACCAGACTCTTCTCCAAAAACAGGGCCTGAGGAAGAATCTCTACCATTACCATTTCTGCTTCTCCACTCAGAACCTGACCAAAGCCAACAAACACTCCAAGAGGCCACGGGGGTGAGGGAGGTGTTCAAGGCTCACTTTTGTGAAGAGGGAGCAGTGCCACGACAACCGGCAGCAGAGTCCTCATGTCCACCACAGGACTGACCCACAACGGCTCTTTTAAGAGCCACGTACTGCACTATAAAGAGCTTAACATTTTAGAATCTATGGTTATGATTCATTATTTTTATTCACTTAGCAATAATATATACTACCTAAAGTTTAAGATTGCATATTTTTGTGCTGTTGTTTGTTTCTTGTTTGTATTGGCTGCCAGAACTGGGCTGCTGACTGTAGCTTCAGGTTCATCATAACATGGACATTCAAGATTGGCCCTTAATTACCAGGTTACACAGGGAAATTATTAAAACATACAGATTAATTTAACTCTGGTTTATGCTTTTCGATGTGGTCTTCAATTGGTAAATTAAGTAAGCTTTTAGATATATAAATATGGTATACATTGTGTTAACAATTACTGATATTACCCCTTACAAACTACACAGTAGTAGAAAAATGGTGCATGATGTATAAAGTAATAAACATTTCATAATCAAATTTAAACATTTTATTTTACGACACAACATTTATAACAACAAATATTAACAAAATATAAGATAAGACAATTTTATGAACCATTTACATATTCTATATTTAGAAAGGACCTTGCCTGGAGGAGGGGTGGGGGAAAATGAGGGAACATATGAAGGAGAGGATAAAGGAGGGTCTGTTTCCAACCCTGCAGAAGGCGCCACTTCAATCTACACAGTAGATGGTAGTAGACAATGTAGTATTTTTATATAATAATTAGTGAATGGTAAATTTTACAAAATCCTTACAATGAGGTGGCACCTTCTTCAGGAGAGGAAGCAGAGACAAAACACAAAGTGCTCATCCTCAGACTGAGCATGAGGAGGACGGTCCTGGAGTGCCGCCAGTAGCTGTCTCTCGAAGCTGGAGGGCGACGACACCAGGAACTTCTTCGCTCTCCTCTTCGGTGGGCCTGCAAAACAGAAAGTGTGTTATGAGAATAACGTTTAAACATAAGTTAATGGCCAGGGGTGGGCAAACTTTCTGACACACGGGCCACAATGGGTTTTAAAAAATTTGACAGAGGGGCTGGGCCATATATACATTATATATAATATATATATATATATATATATATATATATATATATATATATAGAGAGAGAGAGAGAGAGAGAGAGAGAGAGAGAGAGTGATATTGTGTTCATACTAAATATTTCCTCTCTTTAGGACATAACACCACTTGAAAATATAGTGGTGTATGTGCATTCACATGGATGGAGTCATCATGAGTTTATGATCATTCCAATACTTTTATCTGCTGACTGCAGCAAAAAACTAACATTTGGACAGTAGAGAAGAGTTTGTCCCACACTGGTCCAGGTGGATGTGGAAAAACTCATGTCTATGGCTCTTCCGGTGAAAAATTAGCAGGTAACACTCAAATCTTATCACCCATTCCATGGTTGCCAATGGTTGCACAACATTCAAAGCATAACAAACATAAAGCGCAACATTCAAATTGTCCGCCATTTCGCTCTTGTCCTCGAGAGAGAAGCACTGATCTCCAGACGAAGCTAACGGCTAAAAGTTAACGGCTAATTTGCAGCTAAACTAGCGCCGCGCAGCACTCAACTCTTTTGTTTTTGTCCAGCACTTGAACTTCATCAACCTTCAAGTTCAGCAGCACTTGGACGCCACCAGCCTAGAAGCTCATCTGCAGCATGGTAAAGCAAATTTGTCCTTTTTTAAAAGCATTTGCGTGATTATTAGCATAAATAACAACATTAGCTATAAGGCTACTTCAAGTATTTACTACTTCTACTTGGCATGAGAGAAAATTAACAAAGTAGAGCTAATTGCCTAACACATTGAAAATGGAAATATAAATGGGAAATATAAATATATACTTCTATAGGTTCCATAGATGTTTTAAATATTAAAAGGCCAAACTTTGAACACGGTTTAATATAGTTTAGCAACATACACTAAAATATATTGTATGATATGGTCATATTTGGCCAAAACACTGATTTTATACTAAGGATACTTGTACTATATTTGTACAAAAGGAATAAATCTTCAATGTATTTGTATGTTTTTAATAAATAAAAGGGATTTGCTTTGTAAATACATCATTAGAAGGCAAAATCTCTGAAGGTACTGTTGCAAATCCGCTCAATAGTTGGTGAATTTACCACAACCCAGAGTATTTATTTAATGTTGCTTACTGAAAAATAAGTGTTATGTTTTATTGAATTTTATTGAATTTGGAGTGGATCAACACAAAAATGGCTCACATTTATGCATGGTCGACAAAAAAGTCTGGTTTGAGTATTGATTGCAGTAACATTGATCAACTTATTCATGGTTTATAAACTACAATACATTTACAACACTAACCAAATAAAACATAGGCAATGCACACAGATATTAAAATAAGCACCTATTGTGCTACATTTGGTGTGATATGATGTTAAAATCCTTAAAGATGCTAAACAGATCAGTCACAAAAGTCACTGTGATTGAGAGCTGGGATAGCTCAGGGCGCAGTTTTTTTCTTTCTCATTTCTGATTCCTGATCATCAGTTTTTTTTGAAAACTAACCCCGATTGCCCATGTTTTTCAAAACTTGGAGATGGGGTGTATTATTTTTTTGATTGCTGTTTATCCACCTTCCAGCCACAAACTCCTGTAGTGAGGTTTTGAAAGAAGACCTTAATTAGTTTGTCATTTAGACACTGTCTTTGATCATATATTTAATGTTGATTATCTTCTATCCAACAGGGCGGCAGGAAGAGGAAGAGGTCTCCGCCCCTGCCCCTCGGACCACTCGCCCCCGCCGCGGTGATCCTTCAGCGAGGGGCAGCTCTCAACCCTCCTCTTCTGCTCCGGTAGGCCTGATCACATCTGCTCTTTGCTCTTTTTATAATGTTGTTATAAAGAGATTAGTATTCACCTGTGTGTTCTGATGTTCCATCTCCAGAGAGCGGACCGCCCAGGACCGTCCACCGCTGGGACGCCCGCGGCTCCTCCGCAGGTAAGCCTCACACACTTAACTCAACTAAACTCTGTCTCTTGTGGTTTAGATTGTTTGTTGAATTTTTACATGTTTTTATCCCTTTTCCATTTTTACCTCTTTTAAACCAAACTTAAACTTTTGTAGGCTGCCAGCAGCAGAAGGCCTCTGCCTCGGCAGACTCGTCCTTCTGCTCGTGTGCAGGTGAGTTTGACCCGTTTTAAATATTCAGTGACACTTAACTGTATGAAATGTCAAATGACTCATGCTCTTTTACTTGATTCCCAGCCTGTTGAGAGCCGCAGCGCTGGGCTCTCCACCTCTGGCTCCTCCCCTCTGGATCCTCCCCCTCGGGCTCCTCTGTGCCCCCTCACCCTGGTGCTCAGGTAAGTCTATGTTTCTCAATGAGACATTGTGCCGCTGTTACATTGTGTTTGACATATGTCTGTATATTGTTGGAGCAGCCTGGAAGCCGGCAGCGGTCCCTGTTCCCTCTCTGGGTCCATGTGTGGGACGTGTCTCTGTTTTTGGAGGTATACAGAACCCTACACTAGAACACTGTTGGTCACGTGTAAAACGGACATAATACTATAAAGTGACTGTGCTCTCTTTCAGCGCTTGGAGACTATCCTTCCCAACCTGCACCACATGGACCAGGAGGTTTGGCTGTACGTCTCTGGGTCAGACTCCACGCTGGTGACTCCCCCCTGGGCGTCTGCGTCCACTCTCCGTGAGGTTGAGGAGACCTTGCGACCCTTGAGTCCACTTTGAGCGACTCGCCCTTCAGCAGCGAACTGTAAGTCCCCATGCTGTGGGGTTTAACCATTCGCTTGTTGTTTTATAGTGACAGGTACAGGTAGGTATTGTCACAAGGGTCTCAGGTGAGTAGTACTGTGTCTTTTTACTTGATGATGTCATTTGAGTTTAAGGTTTGTAACACAGCAGGAGGAGAACATGCTTGGACTCTGCAACACTCACTGTGATGGTCCGAATGCCTGCCTGCTTCTGCCCACACTGGGATCCAGTGACCTTTTAGGAGTACACGGGGTCCTGTCTCACAGAATGGTGAAGCTCTAGGATGCCATAGTTTACAGAATGCATTTATTCACGACATACAGATGTCACAGCTCTGCCTCTTTCCTCCTCTGTGCCTCAGGTATAAGCAAATCCCACATGAAAACACAGTGTAACTATTCACCATATATGCCCCCTACAGTGATTTAATTTGATCCTTAATTGTCTAATGCAGTATCCAAATGGACTGTACTGCTACCTGCTGGAGATGCCCTGGAAGCCAAACAGGGATGAAGATGAAGAACCTAACAGTCGTCGTCATGATGCGAATGCTGAATTTATCGGATATCTGGTAGGTTTAGTGTCGGTGCTCGCTGGTTTAGTAGCATTCAAAAAAATGATCAAACCTACATTTTCTTTCGCATTTGTAATTGAATAGATCCTGTTTTAAGATGAGGGATCATCTTCGTGTTTCGTAGTATTACGATATAATTTGGTTGTTGATGTATATGAGACGATATAGATAAGACATGTGTCTTGCTGACCACATCTGGGAAGAACAGTTGTTAAGATGCGTCACACCACCCAAAGACTGTCTGAAGTTACAGTGTAAACGTGTCAAAGTAATACGTCACCATGTTATGTGCAGTAGTGTGTACTGTGCCTGAGATTTAGTACCTGCACACTTAGTGGGACTGCAGTGCTCCTGCAATAGACCTAGCCAATACAGAAACTGTAAATAAGAGCTGTTTACAGTTAGAGTGCTGTTAGCCCTCCCTTCAGATACATTAGGCAGTGTCCACCAACACTCTGACCAGAACTGAGAAGCGGCTCGGGTGAGCAGCGAAAGGTCTTCAGTCTCACAACTTTTTGTTAGGTTGACAGATTTGACTTTTTGCTTTTAGTATGGATCAGACCTCGAGATAATATTCACACAGATATATTGTCAAATGTAGAACAACTTATTATACTGTTTCTTTTTTTCCTTTAACAGATAATGTTCTGGCAAGAAGAGGAGAAATGAATACAACTGTGACCATTTATAAGTTACTGTAAGTCATTTTGCAATATTATATTTTATAACAATATTTCAAATCAAGTTGATATAAGTGTGGCACTACATGATTTCTGGTGAACTCTTAACTCTGTTTACCCCCCATAAATTAAATCTAGTCTGACTAGGCCCGAAAACGTTAAATATAACTACTGTTTATATGTATTTGGATCATATTGTGGATGGTGTGTTTTAAGAGCAATAATCGGTATCACCAGCAGAGGGTGCTGCTGGTGATACCAGTAGCTGTAGCCTGGGCAGAAGAAGTACCGTCTGAGTGAGCGCAGAGCAGGCATCAACTGAGTTTTATCATTATCTTTTCCAGATATTCATCATGATGGCAGAGGATGTGTTTGAAAAACTCATTAAAGGTACCAGGCAGTTAGATGAGAAGCAACAACCAGACCCTTCTCCAAAAACAGGGCCTGAGGGAAGAATCTCTACCATTACCATTTCACCTTCTCCACTCAGAACCTGACCAGAGCCAACAAACAGTCCAAGAGGCCACGGGGGTGAGGGAGGTGTTCAAGGCTCACTTTTGTGAAGAGAGGGAGCAGTGCCACGACAACCGGCAGAGTCCTCATGTCCACCACAGGACTGACCCACAACGGCTCTTTTAAGAGCCACGTACTGCACTATAAAGAGCTTAACATTTTAGAATCTATGGTTATGATTCATTATTTTTATTCACTTAGCAAATATTATACTACCTAAAGTTTAAGATTGCATATTTTTGTGCTGTTGTTTGTTTCTTGTTTGTATTGGCTGCCAGAACTGGGCTGCTGACTGTAGCTTCAGGTTCATCATAACATGGACATTCAAGATTGGCCTTAATTACCAGGTTACACAGGGAAATTATTAAACATACAGATTAATTTAACTCCGGTTTATGCTTTTTCGATGTGGTGGTCTTCAATTGGTAAAAATTAAGTAAGCTTTTAGATATATAAATATGGTATACATTGTGTTAACAATTAATGATATTACCCCTTACAAACTACACAGTAGTAGAAAAATGGTGCATGATGTATAAAGTAATAAACATTTCATAATCAAATTTAAACATTTTATATTTACGACAACATTTATAACAACAAATATTAAACAAAATATAAGATAAGACAATTTTATGAACCATTTACATATTCTATATTTAGAAAGGACCTTGCCTGGAGGAGGGGTGGGGGAAATGAGGGAACATATGAAGGAGAGGATAAAGGAGGGTCTGTTTCCAACCCTGCAGAAGGCGCCACTTCAATCTACACAGTAGATGGTAGTAGACAATGTAGTATTTTTATATAATAATTAGTGAATGGGTAAATTTTACAAAATCCTTACAATGAGGTGGCACCTTCTTCAGGAGAGGAAGCAGAGATAACACAAAGTGCTCATCCTCAGACTGAGCATGAGGAGGACGGTCCTGGAGTGCCGCCAGTAGCTGTCTCTCGAAGCTGGAGGGGCGACGACACCAGGAACTTCTTCGCTCTCCTCTTCGGTGGGGCCTGCAAAACAGAAAGTGTTATGAGAATGACGTTTAAACATAAGTTAATGGCCAGGGGTGGGCAAACTTTCTGACACACGGGCCACAATGGGTTTTAAAATTTGACAGAGGGGCTGGGCCAGAATATAAATACATATATATATATATATATATATATATATATATATATATATATATATATATAGAGAGAGAGAGAGAGAGAGAGAGAGAGAGAGAGAGTGATATTGTGTTCATACTAAATATTTCCTCTCTTTAGGACATAACACCACTTGAAAATATAGTGGTGTATGTGCATTCACATGGATGGAGTCATCATGAGTTTATGATCATTCCAATACTTTTATCTGCTGACTGCAGCAAAAACTAACATTTGGACAGTAGAGAAGAGTTTGTCCCACACTGGTCCAGGTGGATGTGGAAAAACTCATGTCTATGGCTCTTCCGGTGAAAACATTAGCAGGTAACACTCAAATCTTATCACCCATTCCATGGTTGCCAATGGCTGCACAACATTCAAAGCATAACAACATAAAGCGCAACATTCAAATTGTCCGCCATTTCGCTCTTGTCCTCGAGAGAGAAGCACTGATCTCCAGACGAAGCTAACGGCTAAAAGTTAACGGCTAATTGCAGCTAAACTAGCGCCGCGCAGCACTCAACTCTTTTGTTTTTTGTCCAGCACTTGAACTTCATCAACCTTCAGTTCAGCAGCACTTGGACGCCACCAGCCTAGAAGCTCATCTGCAGCATGGTAAAGCAAATTTGTCCTTTTTTAAAAGCATTTGCGTGATTATTAGCATAAATAACAACATTAGCTATAAGGCTACTTCAAGTATTTACTACTTCTACTTGGCATGAGAGAAAATTAACAAAGTAGAGCTAATTGCCTAACACATTGAAAATGGAAATATAAATGGGAAATATAAATATATACTTCTATAGGTTCCATAGATGTTTAAATATTAAAAGGCCAAACTTTGAACACGGTTTAATATAGTTTAGCAACATACACTAAAATATATTGTATGATATGGTCATATTTGGCCAAAACACTGATTTTATACTAAGGATACTTGTACTATATTTGTACAAAAGGAATAAATCTTCAATGTATTTGTATGTTTTTAATAAATAAAAGGGATTTGCTTTGTAAATACATCATTAGAAGGCAAAATCTCTGAAGGTACTGTTGCAAATCCGCTCAATAGTTGGTGAATTTACCACAACCCAGAGTATTTTATTTAATGTTGCTTACTGAAAATAAGTGTGTATGTTTTATGAATTTTATTGAATTTGGAGTGGATCAACACAAAAAAATGGCTCACATTTATGCATGGTCGACAAAAAAGTCTGGTTTGAGTATTGATTGCAGTAACATTGATCAACTTATTCATGGTTTATAAACTACAATACATTTACAACACTAACCAAATAAAACATAGGCAATGCACACAGATATTAAAATAAGCACCCTATTGTGCTACATTTGGTGTGATATGATGTTAAAATCCTTAAAGATGCTAACAGATCAGTCACAAAAGTCACTGTGATTGAGAGCTGGGATAGCTCAGGGCGCAGTTTTTTTCTTTCTCATTTCTGATTCCTGATCATCAGTTTTTTGAAAACTAACCCCGATTGCCCATGTTTTTCAAAACTTGGAGATGGGGTGTATTATTTTTTTGATTGCTGTTTATCCACCTTCCAGCCACAAACTCCTGTAGTGAGGTTTTGAAAGAAGACCTTAATTAGTTTGTCATTTAGACACTGTCTTTGATCATATATTTAATGTTGATTATCTTCTATCCAACAGGGCGGCAGGAAGAGGAAGAGGTCTCCGGCCCCTGCCCTCGGACCACTCGCCCCCGCCGCGGTGATCCTTCAGCGAGGGGCAGCTCTCAACCCTCCTCTTCTGCTCCGGTAGGCCTGATCACATCTGCTTTGCTCTTTTTATAATGTTGTTATAAAGAGATTAGTATTCACCTGTGTGTTCTGATGTTCCATCTCCAGAGAGCGGACCGCCCAGGACCGTCCACCGCTGGGACGACGCCCGCGGCTCCTCCGCAGGTAAGCCTCACACACTTAACTCAACTAAACTCTGTCTCTTGGTGGTTTAGATTGTTTGTTGGAATTTTTACATGTTTTTATCCCTTTTCCATTTTTACCTCTTTTAAACCAAACTTAAACTTTTGTAGGCTGCCAGCAGCAGAAGGCCTCTGCCTCGGCAGACTCGTCCTTCTGCTCGTGTGCAGGTGAGTTTGACCCGTTTTAAATATTCAGTGACACTTAACTGTATGAAATGTCAAATGACTCATGCTCTTTTACTTGATTCCCCTGTGTGAGAGCCGCAGCGCTGGGCTCTCCACCTCTGGCTCCTCCCCCTCTGGATCCTCCCCCTCGGGCTCCTCTGTGCCCCTCACCCTGGTGCTCAGGTAAGTCTATGTTTCTCAATGAGACATTGTGCCGCTGTTACATTGTGTTTGACATATGTCTGTATATTGTTGGAGCAGCCTGGAAGCGGCAGCGGTCCCTGTTCCCTCTCTGGGTCCATGTGTGGGACGTGTCTCTGTTTTTGGAGGTATACAGAACCCTACACTAGAACACTGTTGGTCACGTGTAAAACGGACATAATACTATAAAGTGACTGTGCTCTCTTTCAGCGCTTGGAGACTATCCTTCCCAACCTGCACCACATGGACCAGGAGGTTTGGCTGTACGTCTCTGGGTCAGACTCCACGCTGGTGACTCCCCCTGGGCGTCTGCGTCCACTCTCCGTGAGGTTGAGGAGACCCTTGCGACCCTTGAGTCCACTTTGAGCGACTCGCCCTTCAGCAGCGAACTGTAAGTCCCCATGCTGTGGGGTTTAACCATTCGCTTGTTGTTTTATAGTGACAGGTACAGGTAGGTATTGTCACAAGGTCTCAGGTGAGTAGTACTGTGTCTTTTTACTTGATGATGTCATTTTGAGTTTAAGGTTTGTAACACAGCAGGAGGAGAACATGCTTGGACTCTGCAACACTCACTGTGATGGTCCGAATGCCTGCTTCTGCCCACACTGGATCCAGTGACCTTTTAGGAGTACACGGGGTCCTGTCTCACAGAATGGTGAAGCTCTAGGATGCCATAGTTTACAGAATGCATTTATTCACGACATACAGATGTCACAGCTCTGCCTCTTTCCTCCTCTGTGCCTCAGGTATAAGCAAATCCCACATGAAAACACAGTGTAACTATTCACCATATATGCCCCCTACAGTGATTTAATTTGATCCTTAATTGTCTAATGCAGTATCCAAATGGACTGTACTGCTACCTGCTGGAGATGCCCTGGAAGCCAAAACAGGATGAAGATGAAGAACCTAACAGTCGTCGTCATGATGCGAATGCTGAATTTATCGGATATCTGGGTAGGTTTAGTGTCGGTGCTCGCTGGTTTAGTAGCATTCAAAAAAATGATCAAACCTACATTTTCTTTCGCATTTGTAATTGAATAGATCCTGTTTTTTAAGATGAGGAATCATCTTCGTGTTTTCGTAGTATTACGATATAATTTGGTTGTTGATGTATATGAGACGATATAGATAAGACATGTGTCTTGCTGACCACACATCTGGGAAGAACAGTTGTTAAGATGCGTCACACCACCCAAAGACTGTCTGAAGTTACAGTGTAAACGTGTCAAAGTAGTAATACGTCACCATGTTATGTGCAGTAGTGTGTACTGTGCCTGAGATTTAGTACCTGCACACTTAGTGGGACTGCAGTGCTCCTGCAATAGACCTAGCCAATACAGAAACTGTAAATAAGAGCTGTTTACAGTTAGAGTGCTGTTAGCCCTCCCTTCAGATACATTAGGCAGTGTCCACCAACACTCTGACCAGAACTGAAGAAGCGGCTCGGGTGAGCAGCGAAAGGTCTTCAGTCTCACAACTTTTTTTGTTAGGTTGACAGATTTGACTTTTTGCTTTTAGTATGGATCAGACCTCGAGATATATATTCACACAGATATATTGTCAATGTAGAACAACTTATTATACTGTTTTTTTTTTCCTTTAACAGATAATGTTCTGGCAAGAAGAGGAGAAATGAATACAACTGTGACCATTTATAAGTTACTGTAAGTCATTTTGCAAATATATTTTATAACAATATTTCAAATCAAGTTGATATAAGTGTGGCACTACATGATTTCTGGTGAACTCTTAACTCTGTTTACCCCCCATAAATTAAATCTAGTCTGACTAGGCCCGAAAACGTTAAATATAACTACTGTTTATATGTATTTGGATCATATTGTGGATGGTGTGTTTTAAGAGCAATAATCGGTATCACCAGCAGAGGGTGCTGCTGGTGATACCAGTAGCTGTAGCCTGGGCAGAAGAAGTACCGTCTGAGTGAGCGCAGAGCAGAGCAGGCATCAACTGAGTTTTATCATTATCTTTTCCAGATATCATCATCATGATGGCAGAGGATGTGTTTGAAAAACTCATTAAAGGTACCAGGCAGTTAGATGAGAAGCAACAACCAGACCCTTCTCCAAAAACAGGGCCTGAGGAAGAATCTCTACCATTACCATTTCACCTTCTCCACTCAGAACCTGACCAGAGCCAACAAACAGTCCAAGAGGCCACGGGGGTGAGGGAGGTGTTCAAGGCTCACTTTTGTGAAGAGGGAGCAGTGCCACGACAACCGGCAGAGTCCTCATGTCCACCACAGGACTGACCCACAACGGCTCTTTTAAGAGCCACGTACTGCACTATAAAGAGCTTAACATTTTAGAATCTATGGTTATGATTCATTATTTTTATTCACTTAGCAAATATTATACTACCTAAAGTTTAAGATTGCATATTTTTGTGCTGTTGTTTGTTTCTTGTTTGTATTGGCTGCCAGAACTGGGCTGCTGACTGTAGCTTCAGGTTCATCATAACATGGACATTCAAGATTGGCCTTAATTACCAGGTTACACAGGGAAATTATTAAACATACAGATTAATTTAACTCCGGTTTATGCTTTTTCGATGTGGTCTTCAATTGGTAAATTAAGTAAGCTTTTAGATATATAAATATGGTATACATTGTGTTAACAATTAATGATATTACCCCTTACAAACTACACAGTAGTAGAAAAATGGTGCATGATGTATAAAGTAATAAACATTTCATAATCAAATTTAAACATTTTATTTTACGACAACATTTATAACAACAAATATTAACAAAATATAAGATAAGACAATTTTATGAACCATTTACATATTCTATATTTAGAAAGGACCTTGCCTGGAGGAGGGGGGTGGGGGAAATGAGGGAACATATGAAGGAGAGGATAAAGGAGGGTCTTTTTCCACCCTGCAGAAGGCGCCACTTCAATCTACACAGTAGATGGTAGTAGACAATGTAGTATTTTTATATAATAATTAGTGAATGGTAAATTTTACAAAATCCTTACAATGAGGTGGCACCTTCTTCAGGAGAGGAAGCAGCAGAGATAACACAAAGTGCTCATCCTCAGACTGAGCATGAGGAGGACGGTCCTGGAGTGCCGCCAGTAGCTGTCTCTCGAAGCTGGAGGGCGACGACACCAGGAACTTCTTCGCTCTCCTCTTCGGTGGGCCTGCAAAACAGAAAGTGTTATGAGAATGACGTTTAAACATAAGTTAATGGCCAGGGGTGGGCAAACTTTCTGACACACGGGCCACAATGGGTTTTAAAATTTGACAGAGGGGCTGGGCCAGAATATAAAGAATATATATATATATATATATATATATATATATATATATATATATATATATATATAGAGAGAGAGAGAGAGAGAGAGAGAGAGAGAGAGAGAGAGTGATATTGTGTTCATACTAAATATTTCCTCTCTTTAGGACATAACACCACTTGAAAATATAGTGGTGTATGTGCATTCACATGGATGGAGTCATCATGAGTTTATGATCATTCCAATACTTTTATCTGCTGACTGCAGCAAAAACTAACATTTGGACAGTAGAGAAGAGTTTGTCCCACACTGGTCCAGGTGGATGTGGAAAAAACTCATGTCTATGGCTCTCCGGTGAAAACATTAGCAGGTAACACTCAAATCTTATCACCCATTCCATGGTTGCCAATGGCTGCACAACATTCAAAGCATAACAACATAAAGCGCAACATTCAAATTGTCCGCCATTTCGCTCTTGTCCTCGAGAGAGAAGCACTGATCTCCAGACGAAGCTAACGGCTAAAAAGTTAACGGCTAATTGCAGCTAAACTAGCGCGCCGCGCAGCACTCAACTCTTTTGTTTTTGTCCAGCACTTGAACTTCATCAACCTTCAAGTTCAGCAGCACTTGGACGCCACCAGCCTAGAAGCTCTCTGCAGCATGGTAAAGCAAATTTGTCCTTTTTTAAAAGCATTTGCGTGATTATTAGCATAAATAACAACATTAGCTATAAGGCTACTTCAAGTATTTACTACTTCTACTTGGCATGAGAGAAAATTAACAAAGTAGAGCTAATTGCCTAACACATTGAAAATGGAAATATAAATAAAAATATAAATATATACTTCTATAGGTTCCATAGATGTTTAAATATTAAAAGGCCAAAACTTGAACACGGTTTAATATAGTTTAGCAACATACACTAAAATATATTGTATGATATGGTCATATTTGGCCAAAACACTGATTTTATACTAAGGATACTTGTACTATATTTGTACAAAAGGAATAAATCTTCAATGTATTTGTATGTTTTTAATAAATAAAAGGGATTTGCTTTGTAAATACATCATTAGAAGGCAAAATCTCTGAAGGTACTGTTGCAAATCCGCTCAATAGTTGGTGAATTTACCACAACCCAGAGTATTTTATTTAATGTTGCTTACTGAAAATAAGTGTTATGTTTTATTGAATTTTATTGAATTTGGAGTGGATCAACACAAAAATGGCTCACATTTATGCATGGTCGACAAAAAAGTCTGGTTTGAGTATTGATTGCAGTAACATTGATCAAACTTATCATGGTTTATAAACTACAATACATTTACAACACTAACCAAATAAAACATAGGCAATGCACACAGATATTAAAAATAAGCACCCTATTGTGCTACATTTGGTGTGATATGATGTTAAAATCCTTAAAGATGCTAACAGATCAGTCACAAAAGTCACTGTGATTGAGAGCTGGGATAGCTCAGGGCGCAGTTTTTTTCTTTCTCATTTCTGATTCCTGATCATCAGTTTTTTGAAAACTAACCCCGATTGCCCATGTTTTTCAAAACTTGGAGATGGGGTGTATTATTTTTTTGATTGCTGTTTATCCACCTTCCAGCCACAAACTCCTGTAGTGAGGTTTTGAAAGAAGACCTTAATTAGTTTGTCATTTAGACACTGTCTTTGATCATATATTTAATGTTGATTATCTTCTATCCAACAGGGCGGCAGGAAGAGGAAGAGGTCTCCGGCCCCTGCCCCTCGGACCACTCGCCCCCGCCGCGGTGATCCTTCAGCGAGGGGCAGCTCTCAACCCTCCTCTTCTGCTCCGGTAGGCCTGATCACATCTGCTCTTTGCTCTTTTTATAATGTTGTTATAAAGAGATTAGTATTCACCTGTGTGTTCTGATGTTCCATCTCCAGAGAGCGGACCGCCCAGGACCGTCCACCGCTGGGACGCCCGCGGCTCCTCCGCAGGTAAGCCTCACACACTTAACTCAACTAAACTCTGTCTCTTGGTGGTTTAGATTGTTTGTTGGAATTTTTACATGTTTTTATCCCTTTTCCATTTTTACCTCTTTTAAACCAAACTTAAACTTTTGTAGGCTGCCAGCAGCAGAAGGCCTCTGCCTCGGCAGACTCGTCCTTCTGCTCGTGTGCAGGTGAGTTTGACCCGTTTTAAATATTCAGTGACACTTAACTGTATGAAATGTCAAATGACTCATGCTCTTTTACTTGATTCCCAGCCTGTTGAGAGCCGCAGCG
The DNA here is from genome assembly GCA_019594935.1 of Periophthalmus modestus. NCBI lineage: Eukaryota > Metazoa > Chordata > Actinopteri > Gobiiformes > Gobiidae > Periophthalmus > Periophthalmus modestus. The sequence goes on along the minus strand of JAIEZT010000124.1, from coordinate 26,078,147 downwards.
CTGGGCTCTCCACCTCTGGCTCCTCCCCCTCTGGATCCTCCCCTCGGGCTCCTCTGTGCCCCCTCACCCTGGTGCTCAGGTAAGTCTATGTTTCTCAATGAGACATTGTGCCGCTGTTACATTGTGTTTGACATATGTCTGTATATTGTTGAGCAGCCTGGAAGCCGGCAGCGGTCCCTGTTCCCTCTCTGGGGTCCATGTGTGGGACGTGTCTCTGTTTTTGGAGGTATACAGAACCCTACACTAGAACACTGTTGGTCACGTGTAAAACGGACATAATACTATAAAGTGACTGTGCTCTCTTTCAGCGCTTGGAGACTATCCTTCCCAACCTGCACCACATGGACCAGGAGGTTTGGCTGTACGTCTCTGGGTCAGACTCCACGCTGGTGACTCCCCCCTGGGCGTCTGCGTCCACTCTCCGTGAGGTTGAGGAGACCCTTGCGACCCTTGAGTCCACTTTGAGCGACTCGCCCTTCAGCAGCGAACTGTAAGTCCCATGCTGTGGGGTTTAACCATTCGCTTGTTGTTTTATAGTGACAGGTACAGGTAGGTATTGTCACAAGGTCTCAGGTGAGTAGTACTGTGTCTTTTTACTTGATGATGTCATTTTGAGTTTAAGGTTTGTAACACAGCAGGAGGAGAACATGCTTGGACTCTGCAACACTCACTGTGATGGTCCGAATGCCTGCTTCTGCCCACACTGGATCCAGTGACCTTTTAGGAGTACACGGGGTCCTGTCTCACAGAATGGTGAAGCTCTAGGATGCCATAGTTTACAGAATGCATTTATTCACGACATACAGATGTCACAGCTCTGCCTCTTTCCTCCTCTGTGCCTCAGGTATAAGCAAATCCCACATGAAAACACAGTGTAACTATTCACCATATATGCCCCCTACAGTGATTTAATTTGATCCTTAATTGTCTAATGCAGTATCCAAATGGACTGTACTGCTACCTGCTGGAGATGCCCTGGAAGCCAAAACAGGATGAAGATGAAGAACCTAACAGTCGTCGTCATGATGCGAATGCTGAATTTATCGGATATCTGGTAGGTTTAGTGTCGGTGCTCGCTGGTTTAGTAGCATTCAAAAAAATGATCAAACCTACATTTTCTTTCGCATTTGTAATTGAATAGATCCTGTTTTAAGATGAGGAATCATCTTCGTGTTTCGTAGTATTACGATATAATTTGGTTGTTGATGTATATGAGACGATATAGATAAGACATGTGTCTTGCTGACCACATCTGGGAAGAACAGTTGTTAAGATGCGTCACACCACCCAAAGACTGTCTGAAGTTACAGTGTAAACGTGTCAAAGTAATACGTCACCATGTTATGTGCAGTAGTGTGTACTGTGCCTGAGATTTAGTACCTGCACACTTAGTGGGACTGCAGTGCTCCTGCAATAGACCTAGCCAATACAGAAACTGTAAATAAGAGCTGTTTACAGTTAGAGTGCTGTTAGCCCTCCCTTCAGATACATTAGGCAGTGTCCACCAACACTCTGACCAGAACTGAAGAAGCGGCTCGGGGTGAGCAGCGAAAGGTCTTCAGTCTCACAACTTTTTGTTAGGTTGACAGATTTGACTTTTTGCTTTTAGTATGGATCAGACCTCGAGATATATATTCACACAGATATATTGTCAAATGTAGAACAACTTTATTATACTGTTTCTTTTTTCCTTTAACAGATAATGTTCTGGCAAGAAGAGGAGAAATGAATACAACTGTGACCATTTATAAGTTACTGTAAGTCATTTTGCAATATTATATTTTTATAACAATATTTCAAATCAAGTTGATATAAGTGTGGCACTACATGATTTCTGGTGAACTCTTAACTCTGTTTACCCCCCATAAATTAAATCTAGTCTGACTAGGCCCGAAAACGTTAAATATAACTACTGTTTATATGTATTTGGATCATATTGTGGATGGTGTGTTTTAAGAGCAATAATCGGTATCACCAGCAGAGGGTGCTGCTGGTGATACCAGTAGCTGTAGCCTGGGCAGAAGAAGTACCGTCTGAGTGAGCGCAGAGCAGGCATCAACTGAGTTTTATCATTATCTTTTCCAGATATTCATCATGATGGCAGAGGATGTGTTTGAAAAACTCATTAAAGGTACCAGGCAGTTAGATGAGAAGCAACAACCAGACCCTTCTCCAAAAACAGGGCCTGAGGAAGAATCTCTACCATTACCATTTCACCTTCTCCACTCAGAACCTGACCAGAGCCAACAAACAGTCCAAGAGGCCACGGGGGTGAGGGAGGTGTTCAAGGCTCACTTTTGTGAAGAGGGAGCAGTGCCACGACAACCGGCAGAGTCCTCATGTCCACCACAGGACTGACCCACAACGGCGGCTCTTTAAGAGCCACGTACTGCACTATAAAGAGCTTAACATTTTAGAATCTATGGTTATGATTCATTATTTTTATTCACTTAGCAAATATTATACTACCTAAAGTTTAAGATTGCATATTTTGTGCTGCTGTTGTTTGTTTCTTGTTTGTATTGGCTGCCAGAACTGGGCTGCTGACTGTAGCTTCAGGTTCATCATAACATGGACATTCAAGATTGGCCTTAATTACCAGGTTACACAGGGAAATTATTAAACATACAGATTAATTTAACTCCGGTTTATGCTTTTTCGATGTGGTCTTCAATTGGTAAATTAAGTAAGCTTTTAGATATATAAATATGGTATACATTGTGTTAACAATTAATGATATTACCCCTTACAAACTACACAGTAGTAGAAAAATGGTGGTGCATGATGTATAAAGTAATAAACATTTCATAATCAAATTTAAACATTTTATTTTACGACAACATTTATAACAACAAATATTAACAAAATATAAGATAAGACAATTTTATGAACCATTTACATATTCTATATTTAGAAAGGACCTTGCCTGGAGGAGGGGTGGGGGAAATGAGGGAACATATGAAGGAGAGGATAAAGGAGGGTCTGTTTCCAACCCTGCAGAAGGCGCCACTTCAATCTACACAGTAGATGGTAGTAGACAATGTAGTATTTTTATATAATAATTAGTGAATGGTAAATTTTACAAAAATCCTTACAATGAGGTGGCACCTTCTTCAGGAGAGGAAGCAGAGATAACACAAAGTGCTCATCCTCAGACTGAGCATGAGGAGGACGGTCCTGGAGTGCGCCAGTAGCTGTCTCTCGAAGCTGGAGGGCGACGACACACCAGGAACTTCTTCGCTCTCCTCTTCGGTGGGCCTGCAAAACAGAAAGTGTTATGAGAATGACGTTTAAACATAAGTTAATGGCCAGGGGTGGGCAAACTTTCTGACACACGGGCCACAATGGGTTTTAAAATTTGACAGAGGGGCTGGGGCCATATATATAAATATATATATATATATATATATATATATATATATATATATATATATATATATATATATATATATATATATAGAGAGAGAGAGAGAGAGAGAGAGAGTGATATTGTGTTCATACTAAATATTTCCTCTCTTTAGGACATAACACCACTTGAAAATATAGTGGTGTATGTGCATTCACATGGATGGAGTCATCATGAGTTTATGATCATTCCAATACTTTATCTGCTGACTGCAGCAAAAACTACATTTGGACAGTAGAGAAGAGTTTGTCCCACACTGGTCCAGGTGGATGTGGAAAAACTCATGTCTATGGCTCTTCCGGTGAAAACATTAGCAGGTAACACTCAAATCTTATCACCCATTCCATGGTTGCCAATGGCTGCACAACATTCAAAGCATAACAACATAAAGCGCAACATTCAAATTGTCCGCCATTTCGCTCTTGTCCTCGAGAGAGAAGCACTGATCTCCAGACGAAGCTAACGGCTAAAAGTTAACGGCTAATTGCAGCTAAACTAGCGCCGCGCAGCACTCAACTCTTTTGTTTTTGTCCAGCACTTGAACTTCATCAACCTTCAAGTTCAGCAGCACTTGGACGCCACCAGCCTAGAAGCTCATCTGCAGCATGGTAAAGCAAATTTGTCCTTTTTTAAAAGCATTTGCGTGATTATTAGCATAAATAACAACATTAGCTATAAGGCTACTTCAAGTATTTACTACTTCTACTTGGCATGAGAGAAAATTAACAAAGTAGAGCTAATTGCCTAACACATTGAAAATGGAAATATAAATGGGAAATATAAATATATACTTCTATAGGTTCCATAGATGTTTAAATATTAAAAGGCCAAACTTTTGAACACGGTTTAATATAGTTTAGCAACATACACTAAAAATATATGTATGATATGGTCATATTTGGCCAAAACACTGATTTTATACTAAGGATACTTGTACTATATTTGTACAAAAGGAATAAATCTTCAATGTATTTGTATGTTTTTAATAAATAAAAGGGATTTGCTTTGTAAATACATCATTAGAAGGCAAAATCTCTGAAGGTACTGTTGCAAATCCGCTCAATAGTTGGTGAATTTACCACAACCCAGAGTATTTTATTTAATGTTGCTTACTGAAAATAAGTGTTATGTTTTATTGAATTTTATTGAATTTGGAGTGGATCAACACAAAAATGGCTCACATTTATGCATGGTCGACAAAAAAAGTCTGGTTTGAGTATTGATTGCAGTAACATTGATCAACTTATTCATGGTTTATAAACTACAATACATTTACAACACTAACCAAATAAAACATAGGCAATGCACACAGATATTAAAATAAGCACCCTATTGTGCTACATTTGGTGTGATATGATGTTAAAAATCCTTAAAGATGCTAACAGATCAGTCACAAAAGTCACTGTGATTGAGAGCTGGGATAGCTCAGGGCGCAGTTTTTTTCTTTCTCATTTCTGATTCCTGATCATCAGTTTTTTGAAAACTAACCCCGATTGCCCATGTTTTTCAAAACTTGGAGATGGGGTGTATTATTTTTTTGATTGCTGTTTATCCACCTTCCAGCCACAAACTCCTGTAGTGAGGTTTTGAAAGAAGACCTTAATTAGTTTGTCATTTAGACACTGTCTTTGATCATATATTTAATGTTGATTATCTTCTATCCAACAGGGCGGCAGGAAGAGGAAGAGGTCTCGGCCCCTGCCCCTCGGACCACTCGCCCCCGCCGCGGTGATCCTTCAGCGAGGGGCAGCTCTCAACCCTCCTCTTCTGCTCCGGTAGGCCTGATCACATCTGCTCTTTGCTCTTTTTATAATGTTGTTATAAAGAGATTAGTATTCACCTGTGTGTTCTGATGTTCCATCTCCAGAGAGCGGACCGCCCAGGACCGTCCACGCTGGGACGCCCGCGGCTCCTCCGCAGGTAAGCCTCACACACTTAACTCAACTAAACTCTGTCTCTTGGTGGTTTAGATTGTTTGTTGGAATTTTTACATGTTTTTTATCCCTTTTCATTTTTTTTACCTCTTTTAAACCAAACTTAAACTTTTTGTAGGCTGCCAGCAGCAGAAGGCCTCTGCCTCGGCAGACTCGTCCTTCTGCTCGTGTGCAGGTGAGTTTGACCCGTTTTAAATATTCAGTGACACTTAACTGTATGAAATGTCAAATGACTCATGCTCTTTTACTTGATTCCCAGCCTGTTGAGAGCCGCAGCGCTGGGCTCTCCACCTCTGGCTCCTCCCCCTCTGGATCCTCCCCCTCGGGCTCCTCTGTGCCCCCTCACCCTGGTGCTCAGGTAAGTCTATGTTTCTCAATGAGACATTGTGCCGCTGTTACATTGTGTTTGACATATGTCTGTATATTGTTGGAGCAGCCTGGAAGCCGGCAGCGGTCCCTGTTCCCTCTCTGGGTCCATGTGTGGGACGTGTCTCTGTTTTTGGAGGTATACAGAACCCTACACTAGAACACTGTTGGTCACGTGTAAAACGGACATAATACTATAAAGTGACTGTGCTCTCTTTCAGCGCTTGGAGACTATCCTTCCCAACCTGCACCACATGGACCAGGAGTTTGGCTGTACGTCTCTGGGTCAGACTCCACGCTGGTGACTCTCCCCCCCCTGGGCGTCTGCGTCCACTCTCCGTGAGGTTGAGGAGACCCTTGCGACCCTTGAGTCCACTTTGAGCGACTCGCCCTTCAGCAGCGAACTGTAAGTCCCCATGCTGTGGGGTTTAACCATTCGCTTGTTGTTTTATAGTGACAGGTACAGGTAGGTATTGTCACAAGGTCTCAGGTGAGTAGTACTGTGTCTTTTTACTTGATGATGTCATTTTGAGTTTAAGGTTTGTAACACAGCAGGAGGAGAACATGCTTGGACTCTGCAACACTCACTGTGATGGTCCGAATGCCTGCTTCTGCCCACACTGGATCCAGTGACCTTTTAGGAGTACACGGGGTCCTGTCTCACAGAATGGTGAAGCTCTAGGATGCCATAGTTTACAGAATGCATTTATTCACGACATACAGATGTCACAGCTCTGCCTCTTTCCTCCTCTGTGCCTCAGGTATAAGCAAATCCCACATGAAAACACAGTGTAACTATTCACCATATATGCCCCCTACAGTGATTTAATTTGATCCTTAATTGTCTAATGCAGTATCCAAATGGACTGTACTGCTACCTGCTGGAGATGCCCTGGAAGCCAAAACAGGATGAAGATGAAGAACCTAACAGTCGTCGTCATGATGCGAATGCTGAATTTATCGGATATCTGGTAGGTTTTGTGTCGGTGCTCGCTGGTTTAGTAGCATTCAAAAAAATGATCAAACCTACATTTTCTTTCGCATTTGTAATTGAATAGATCCTGTTTTAAGATGAGGAATCATCTTCGTGTTTTCGTAGTATTACGATATAATTTGGTTGTTGATGTATATGAGACGATATAGATAAGACATGTGTCTTGCTGACCACATCTGGGGGAAGAACAGTTGTTAAGATGCGTCACACCACCCAAAGACTGTCTGAAGTTACAGTGTAAACGTGTCAAAGTAATACGTCACCATGTTATGTGCAGTAGTGTGTACTGTGCCTGAGATTTAGTACCTGCACACTTAGTGGGACTGCAGTGCTCCTGCAATAGACCTAGCCAATACAGAAACTGTAAATAAGAGCTGTTTACAGTTAGAGTGCTGTTAGCTCCTCCCTTCAGATACATTAGGCAGTGTCCACCAACACTCTGACCAGAACTGAAGAAGCGGCTCGGGTGAGCAGCGAAAGGTCTTCAGTCTCACAACTTTTTGTTAGGTTGACAGATTTGACTTTTTGCTTTTAGTATGGATCAGACCTCGAGATATATATTCACACAGATATATTGTCAAATGTAGAACAACTTATTATACTGTTTCTTTTTTTCCTTTAACAGATAATGTTCTGGCAAGAAGAGGAGAAATGAATACAACTGTGACCATTTATAAGTTACTGTAAGTCATTTTGCAATATTATATTTTATAACAATATTTTCAAATCAAGTTGATATAAGTGTGGCACTACATGATTTCTGGTGAACTCTTAACTCTGTTTACCCCCCATAAATTAAATCTAGTCTGACTAGGCCCGAAAACGTTAAATATAACTACTGTTTATATGTATTTGGATCATATTGTGGATGTGTGTTTTAAGAGCAATAATCGGTATCACCAGCAGAGGGTGCTGCTGGTGATACCAGTAGCTGTAGCCTGGGCAGAAGAAGTACCGTCTGAGTGAGCGCAGAGCAGGCATCAACTGAGTTTTATCATTATCTTTTCCAGATATTCATCATGATGGCAGAGGATGTGTTGAAAAACTCATTAAAGGTACCAGGCAGTTAGATGAGAAGAGAAGCAACAACCAGACCCTTCTCCAAAAACAGGGCCTGAGGAAGAATCTCTACCATTACCATTTCACCTTCTCCACTCAGAACCTGACCAGAGCCAACAAACAGTCCAAGAGGCCACGGGGGTGAGGGAGGTGTTCAAGGCTCACTTTTGTGAAGAGGGAGCAGTGCCACGACAACCGGCAGAGTCCTCATGTCCACCACAGGACTGACCCACAACGGCTCTTTTAAGAGCCACGTACTGCACTATAAAGAGCTTAACATTTTAGAATCTATGGTTATGATTCATTATTTTTATTCACTTAGCAAATATTATACTACCTAAAGTTTAAGATTGCATATTTTTGTGCTGTTGTTTGTTTCTTGTTTGTATTGGCTGCCAGAACTGGGCTGCTGACTGTAGCTTCAGGTTCATCATAACATGGACATTCAAGATTGGCCTTAATTACCAGGTTACACAGGGAAATTTAAACATACAGATTAATTTAACTCCGGTTTATGCTTTTTCGATGTGGTCTTCAATTGGTAAATTAAGTAAGCTTTTAGATATATAAATATGGTATACATTGTGTTAACAATTAATGATATTACCCCTTACAAACTACACAGTAGTAGAAAAATGGTGCATGATGTATAAAGTAATAAACATTTCATAATCAAATTTAAACATTTTATTTTACGACAACATTTATAACAACAAATATTAACAAAATATAAGATAAGACAATTTTATGAACCATTTACATATTCTATATTTAGAAAGGACCTTGCCTGGAGGGGGGTGGGGGAAATGAGGGAACATATGAAGGAGAGGATAAAGGAGGGTCTGTTTCCAACCCTGCAGAAGGCGCCACTTCAATCTACACAGTAGATGGTAGTAGACAATGTAGTATTTTTTTATATAATAATTAGTGAATGGGTAAATTTTACAAAATCCTTACAATGAGGTGGCACCTTCTTCAGGAGAGGAAGCAGAGATAACACAAAGTGCTCATCCTCAGACTGAGCATGAGGAGGACGGTCCTGGAGTGCCGCCAGTAGCTGTCTCTCGAAGCTGGAGGGCGACGACACCAGGAAACTTCTTCGCTCTCCTCTTCGGTGGGCCTGCAAAACAGAAAGTGTTATGAGAATGACGTTTAAACATAAGTTAATGGCCAGGGGTGGGCAAACTTTCTGACACACGGGCCACAATGGGTTTTAAAATTTGACAGAGGGGCTCATTGTATAAGTTGTTTTCCAAATGCATTAATTAAAATAATAATTAATTCATTACATTTCAGTTAAGTAAACAGCAGAAAAACTTTGAACAAGGTGTACCTATTTTAATATATTTTGGTTACGTTCGGTGGGCCCCATTAATAAGGCTAAATGGTCGTATGTGGCCCCCGGGCCGTAGTTTGCCCATGTCTGGTCTAGACTGTCACAAATGCTGTTTACAAAGTTTATATGGAACGTTGGGTTAGCACCAGACTCAAAGAAAGGGATTTTTATATTAGATTTATTTGGTACATGTGAATTGAGAATAAGGAAAAGCTCAAATATTTATAATCATAAGAATCACAGAGGTGACAAGGGCCATTTTCCCCAGATCCACCACTGCCACGAAGGAACCTTCAGAGCCAAGAAACAGAGGCTCAGTGAAGGAGGAGCTGAAGGTGTGGAGGTGGAACAGTTCTCCCTCAGAGCGGACCTGATAGAAGGAGAAGCCTCAGAGTCCGGAAACACAGACACTCGACCTTAGGAACGAGACATGGGAAGTGCTGTTTTCCTTTTGTCGTGATAGAAATAGTAAAGTTCACCATAGATCCTCAAACTCCAGGACTGATTATTTCCTCCACGCTTACACTCTTCTCTCTGTCTGATTCCTCTGTAACTCACTGCTATTTTAGCACACCCGCTGCACTGCACCTACCAGTAACTGCGCCCTCTCAGGCCAGTGGAGCTCAGGACCTGACGGTAGTTTGTAAATCTGCCCTCATGATCTGGATACTGCTGCTCGTATCTCACACAGGTCACTGTCCGTTTGTCCTCGGAAGACTTGAAGCCTGATAAAGTTACATAATGTTAATGTCCCCATGAACTGAGTGAAATACAGAGAGTCACACTTCCTCAGACCTGGGACCATCCACTGGAACCATCACAAAAGAGTTTAAATACAGTCTGGACTCACAGGGCTTTTGTGGAGGCTTTGACCACTGGCAGAAGATTCAAGAGAGCTGTCTCTGAGGCCTGGGATTTCCTAAGGTCAAACTCCTTCAGGTCTGAGTCTGAGCACAGCAAGATGAAAGACAGGTTTGACCAATGAGCAGGTGATTTTAACCCAGATATCCATCCTCTTTTCATTTACTGCTGTGTCTCCTCCATCAGGCAGTGGTCATTCAGTTCATTCAAGCAGTGGAGTAGGTTAAGGCTTCTCCCTGGAAATATAACTTTTTCATCATTCAACTTGTATTTGATGTACTCCACCATTTCCTGGTTGGTCCCAGTTACAAGTTTTGTAACTGCTTTCCTCCTCCTCCTTTCTGAGGAGCCTACGACATTAAGTTATATATATTCACTCTTTAAAGTCTATAACATTAAATTTGGCAAACCGTGAAATTCAGTAACTTACTCTGCGTTTTTGTGGCAGAAATACGACTTAATATCTTCTTTTCTTTCTCTTTTCACCATGTTTGGACATTACTGTGACATGTCACACGAGTTAATACGACGGCGTTTTACTACCATCTAAAAAAAATAAATTCTGCGGGCGCTACAAGAATAAAGTCGTAGCATTTCGACATTAAAGTTGTAATTTTACGAGAATAAAGTCGTAATTTCACGAGAATAAAGTCGTAATTTTACGAGATTATAGGCTACTGTGCGTGAATGAGTAGACCAGTGCGTTTTGCGTTATGGAGAATTTGGAGCACTTTATTCGTATATACTTTCAACCGGGGTTTACGCACGGTGAAATACTGTGTCTTTTAGCCCACCATCACCACACAATCATCAGTTTAAGGACATTGTATCAACACTGCAAACATGTGCGTTTATTTCGTCGGAGGAACTACACGGATTTGGAGGAAATAGTTACTTTTGTGGAAGAGGAACTGGCTGGGGTATCTCTGGTCACACCTCAGAGCCATCCAGAGAGGATTTATTGTTTCACAAGAAACTGTTCGGATTATACTGTAAATACTGGATCCAAATGGGGTAGAGTCTCGAAGAAGGCGGCGTCTTCGGCGGAGACAGTACAGTGTAAGGGGGCCAAACGCACTGTGGCATCTGGACTCCTATGATAAACTGAAGCCATATGGCATTTGTATAAATGGATGTGTTGATGGCTTCAGTTGTCACATTATGTGGATGGAGGCATATGTAACCAACAGCGACCCGAAAGTAATTGCGGATTACGATATAAACACAGTGACTCGGGTTGGAGGGTGTCTGCAAAGGCTCTGGGCGGATCCAGGCACCGAAAATTCATATGTCCAAGACATACAACGGTTCTTACGCAGAAACCACACAGACGCATTTGCTGCGGATCAAAGCTTCATCTATGGATGCAGCACCACCAATCAGCAAATAGAGTCTTGGTGGGGAGTCCTGCGTAAGCAATGCATTCAGTTCTGAATGGACATCTTTCAAAGTCTGAAGGAACATGGACATTTCACCGGTGATTTCCTGGACAAAAATTTGGCACAATTCTGTTTCCTCAACATTATACAGGTGAGATATTTTCAGTGTTGCATGTTAGAGTATGTGTTATTAGTTAGTTATTGATCATATTGCTGCTGTGAGGAAATGTGGATGTGGTTTTATCCTCTTTGTGCTAAGCTTTTGGAAGCGCATGTACATCCACAAACTATGCCAAAAAAGAAACCCCTTTGGCTATTACTGAATCACTGAAACACTTTACAGGTAAGTTATTAAAGTAGGCTACTGTAATACTGGCTACATTAAAGTTGGTGTGCTTTTAATGTGTAAAACTGCATGATACAGTTGACACCCTGTTATTATATGTAGTTAACATATTTATGTAATGTATTATAGGGCGAAATAGATGGTGTGGTCAGAGCCTGGAACTCACACCGCATAAGGACGAGACCTGGCTTTGGGATGCTTGGAGGAAGGCCATTTCTCATGTACACCATGCCACAAATTCACGGGGGTGAGGACAAGTTGCAGCCAATCATACCAGAAGAAATAGCAATATGCAAAGAAAAGTGCACACCTAAAGGGCAGTAAACCTGTGATCCAACTGTCTTTGAACTCAGCGCTGTCCTCATGGATGAAAATGGATGGAGTGCTCCTGTTGATGGGTCCACAGCTGCAGAACTAAACATACATTTAAGAAATGAAATACTTAACAATATTTGAACTGTTGAACTCACCATATCTACTCATAAGTGTTATTCTAAAATAGTTTGTATTTTAAGGAGAAAAAAGTTACCAGAATATTTTATTTAAACATTTATTGTATAACTATTATTACTGAACATTCAAAAAGTGCATTAAACTTCTTTTTTGTAAAATGTGTAACATTCAGAAGTGTGCCTACCAGAGGCATTGTAAAGACACTTGGTTTGAAACAACAACCGTAATAATAACATACTTCGCAATAAAAGAACAAGACCCCGAGATACTTGAACTCCTCCACTTGAGGCAAGAAAAGAACCAGTCAATCTACGTTCCTACCCTCACCTATGGTCATGAGCTCTGGGTCATGACCGAAAGGACAAGATCGCGGATACAAGCGGCCGAAATGAGTTTCCTCCGCAGAGTGGCTGGGCGCTCCCTTAGAGACAGGGTGAGGAGCTCAGTCACACGGGAGGAGCTCGGAGTAGAGCCGCTGCTCCTTCACGTCGAGAGGAACCAGCTGAGGTGGCTCGGGCATCTGCTTAGGATGCCTCCTGGACGCCTCCCTAGGGAGGTGTTCTGGGCATGTCCCACCGGGAGGAGGCCCCGGGGAAGACCCAGGACACGCTGGAGGGACTATGTCTCTCGGCTGGCCTGGGAACGCCTTAGGGTCCCACCGGAGGAGCTGGAGGACGTGTCTGGGGTGAGGGAAGTCTGGGAGTCCCTGCTTAGACTGCTGCCCCCGCGACCCGGCCCCGGATAAGCTGAAGAAAATGGATGGATGGATGGCAATAAAAGAAAATGTTACAAATGAAACAGAATGTTCATTAAAAATAAATAAACATTTCCTTTGTCAGTAAAAAACAAAACAAAAAAAGAACACAAGGAAAATTAAACAGTGCCGTATTTGCAACTAAACAATATCCATTATATCCATTATCCAGATATTAGTGTCAAGGATTGAGTTAAACTCACTGCAGAAGTCTGGGAAGTTATCATAACTGTCTGGCAAATGCAAAAGTGATACACAGGTACGCCCAATCGGTCTACGGGTAAATGCTGTTTGAACAACAAACTCGACTTTGATAAAACTAGATACCAGCAAATCAGGCCCCGTACAGAACCTCAGAAATCTCTCTAGTCTGTCTTCACTAAGTTCTTTGACACATTTTTTCAAGTACCACGCCACCTCTGCTTCCTTTGGTGTCATTGTATAAGGAAAGTGTAACTTTTCAGCTACTGTTTTTGTAGTAGGTTTCTGCTCATTGTACATTTTTGTCAGTGTTTTAGGCTTGAGTAGCATATGTGGCTGAGAAATCTCCTTCCAGCAGTCGATAAGAAACATTGGCTTTTGGATTATTTCTTTGTGTGCTAGCTCAAGCAATATTTCAGGCAGGGTTTCAGAGCTGATTTGTCTGCGGCATTCATAGTTAGATAGGAGATCTGTGATCTCATCAGTGTCGACTGAATCAAGGTTAACAAGGGCCTTGCTGATAACATTTTGCTCATGGGAGCTGAAAAACTGGAGAAAACTTCTGATTAGGTCACTGTAAATCTTCCCAAAAAGCATTTCTTCAAGAAATGGAGGGACAAGTTTAAGAGGCAGGTACCCACAATCTTGAAATCCCTTAACAAAGATCCTACCAATAGCCCTCCATGTTACTTCAGTAAAGTCATGTCTAAGAAAAGGCACTTTATAGGTGGTTCCCAGGGTACATCTTTCATAAAACTCTCCCCAGAAGCTAGTGTCGACATCTTTGAGTAAACCTGAACCACTGCCCTTCTCCAGCGTGTTGTCTGGAAGAAAACGCTTAACTTTAACAGTTTTGCTTAGTATATCATCTGAAAAAGCCCCTGTAACACTAAAGTCCCCTCTGGTATGATGCTGTGTGGACTGGGTGGGGGTATAGCATCAGGCTGGTAAATGAGCATGTCACTGAGAGAATGCTCATTGTTAGTTGGGTCTGGGCCAAATGTAATCTCTGGGTCAGAGTTGTCAGCATTCAAAACAGAAATACTCTCTGCATAATCCGAAGTATCCAGAGTTAAAGCCATTGAACCATCAACATGAAATGTTTCAAAATCTGTATCATTTTCTGTATAGGCTAACTCTGTACTCACATCCTCTGAAAGAATGTAGACCTCTGGATGCATCTCTGATAACAGTTGTTGGGGGTTAATTCCTTCTGGGTGTTCTTCATCTCCCTCAAAAGGTGTATCATCATCAACATTATGCTCTTTTGTATAATGTAATTTTACCTCATTGTGTGATGTTTTTATGTGTTTAATTAATTTATGTGAAGCACTTTGGTCAGCTGAGGTTGTTTTTAAATGTGCTATATAAATAAACTTGAATTGAATTGAATTGAAACACCATCATCATCATCATCATCATCCACAATAAGTGTTTTGGGTTGGGTTGCCAAATAAAACCTCAGTATTGGTAGCTTCACAGTACTGTACATGTCTTCTACAGACATATCATGAGGTAGGGAGTTTTGTTTAAATTCCCAAACAGTCTCAGTGCCTTTGTTAGATTTCCCCTGTGGAAAAAACAAGGCTTTTCCTTGTTCTAAAATGTCATTAAATCCTGCCTGGGTGCTGATGGTGACCTTTCTTGTCCCTCCTCCTTGTTTTGCTCTGACCTGCTTTGTTATTTTGTTTTCAATGTGGATCCAACCTATTTCAATTATTCGGTTAGACTGTTTAGCTCTTTTTTTGTTTTATTAGATGGTCCTGGCTCTTCTTCCCCAGGTTGAGTTTGCCTTCTAACTTTCAGTTTTTCCCTTAGTTTCTCAAAAAGTCCCTGTTTTCTTTTTGTTGAGTGTGGATGAGACTTGCAAAAATGTATCAATGCAATTCTGTCTCCATAGGATGACAGGTGATCCTCCAAATCTGCAACTTCCATCAGCAAAATGACTTCTCTGTCAATCTGCAAGCAGTGCAAAAGAATAAAAGAAAATTTTGATTGGAAAAAAATAAATGGATGTAATTCATAACAGTGAAACAAAAGTGGCAAGTAATTGATTTGTAACGTACCGTTTATAGGTACATCTTAACATAGCCCATATGATATGAGGTACATTTTACAAGAAAAGTAACAATCCATCTTCAATCCATTTCATGACTTCTTCTGAGACCTGACGCCGTCTTAAAAATGCCACTATATCAGAAATGGAGTCATTCATTGTGGATCTGTAAAAGACAAGAAAATGCTTAATAATTATCTGTCCATTTATTGTCTTTATACTCTTTTAATTATACGCAAGTCACAGTATAAAACCTACTAATATCATCATATTCACATCCAAAGCAAGTCTTCCTCCAAAATTGTAAATGGCCAGATCCCAGAATCCACTGTAAACACATGCCTCGGTGAATGGAGATATTCAATACACACATAATTATAGCTTTTAATTGTGGTCTGTTTAAATTTATGCTTTTGTCCGCTAGCACTTGTATGGGGGCCCCGGACCACTATAGCCAGTTGACTCCCCGTGGAGAGGGTTTGGAGTGACCCGATTGTCTCGTCATGGACAGCGGGACTATGAGCAAAACTTGACCAACACACGGGGACAGTTTGCAAACAATGGCCTACTGTTTTCTTGTGGATATTTTACAGCATTCACTATTTTGGTGTTGTGCGTCATAGCGCATGGAGCTGCCCGGTTTAGTCTTGTATGCGGGGAGAGAGGTGGGTCATTTGCGGATAAGCATATAGGGACAGTGCTGTCTACACAAGGACGGAGCGGGCGCATTCCCCCGGGGATGACCAGTGCTGTGAAGGAGACTCCCTCTGCCCGTGACAAGGAAACAGCAGACCTGCCCCGCAGTCAGTCCCTGAGCCGGGTGTGCGCAGAGGTGAGCTGAGCTATGTTGAGCTAGCAGACCTCTCATGCATTACCCACGGCTTGGTGTGCGCTATAGGGAGAACTTAGGCAGCGGGCAGGTTCACTGGGAGCCTCACTCGCATCTACACTAATTAGGGCCACGAGCCAAAAGACCACCTCATTGAAAAGGTCTGAAATGGATCCAACTGCATATATTTTAAATATTTCACATACCCATAATAAGATAGTAGTCATTACCTGCCTCAAAAAGACGGTATAGAAATCCCCGGGTGAAGGAGAGGGTGGTCTTTGCTTCTTTCATTTCGTGTCCCATGTTTTTCTTTGACTTTGAGTTTATTCTCATAAAATTACAACTTTATTCTCATAAAATTATGACTTTATTCTCGTAGAATTACGACTTTATTCTCGTTGTACTATGACTTTATTCTCGTAAAATTACGACTTTTTTCTGGCTTCGACTTTATTCTCGTAAAATTACAACTTTAATGTCGAAATGCTATGACTTTATTCTCGTAGCGCCCCCAGAATAAATTTTTTTTAAGTGACAGTAAAACGCCGTCGTAAGTTAAAGTAACGGAGCAAAATAAGAAAACTGAATTTCTGAATGATACTCACGATGAGGCTTTATTGGCTTTAGCTAAATAAATGGCAGACACATTTTCAATTTGATTTTCTGTCTCTTTGCCGCAAAAAATGACAGTAACATACCGCCCTGACACCTGCGTGCGCGTCGCTGGAGCAACGGACAAAACCAATGTGTAACAACAGGGAGAGGTGATCAGTTTTTCATTTTCAGACATATTTAATGACAGTGAACTGTGTGGACCCTGTCCCCCCGTTATTTCTGCCTATGCCAACAGTGGATCTTTTTTCACCAAGCTGCTTGGCAATTGCCCCGTAGCCCTTTCCAGCCTCGTGGAGATCTACAATTTTGTCTCTTGTGCATTTTGAGAGTTGTTTGCTCTTGGCCATGTTACTAGTTGGAGTCTTACTGATTGTCTGGGGTGGACAGGTGTCTTTATGCAGCTACGACCTCAAACAGGTGCTTCTAATTTAGGAGAATAAGTGGAGTGGAGGTGGACTTTTTAAAGGCGACTAACAGGTCTTTGAGGGTCAGAATTCTAGCTGATAGACAGGTGTTCAAATACTTATTTGCAGCAGTAACATACAAATAAATAATTTAAAAAAAAAATCATACAATGTGATTTCCAGATTTTTTTTTAGATTATGTCTCTCACAGTGACATGCACCTAAGATGAAAATTTCAGACCCCTTCATGATTTCTAAGTGGAAGAACTTGCAAAGTCACATTGTGTTCAAATACTTATTTGCCTCACTGTAAGAACACTGAAAATTCCCACAGAGCAGGCTCTGCGAGACCCACTGGTTCCATCCTCTCTACAAACAGACACAGAGAGCGTGCCCACCTCCACGGAGGTTTTATCCTGCAGAAGGAAATAGAAGCTCTCTAAAACAAGAGTGCAATAAGAATAGCGCGGGGCAATGCCAAGCTGGCTTCTATTCGAGATATTGCCTTGTGCCCAAAAAGGGAGGGGCGTCCCATATGAGATCTGAACAAACATTTGAGAACATATACATCCAGAATGCTGACACACATGACTCTAGTGCACTCATTCCACTTGTGACATCTCTACATCTCTGGGCACATTGATGGAGGAGCTCTGTGTGGCGGCAAACTGGGCTACGCCTCACATCTTTGCTAGGTGCTATAGACTGGATGTCGCTGGGCCCTCACTAACTCAGAATGTTCTAACCATGGGAGAGCAACCCCTGATGCCTCAATGATGGCAAGCTTGTCTGTCAATGCGGGAGTCTCTACATCCTATATGTCAGATACCAAAATGTATGTTGAAAGACAACTTTAGGTTAAGAAATTTACCCTGGTTCTCTGAAATGGAAGTGCGATATCTCACCAGACCTCCATTCTTGCCTTGAGCAGGAATAGTGTGCTTACTTAGACTCAGGTGGAGATAAGTTGGGGTTCTCTTATAGCAGGAGGAAATCCCTCCTCCTGTGTGGAGCATACACCACTTCTGGGATACCTGCTTGGAGAGCTGTCCCATATGTGAGATACCTCTCTCATGTTTCAGAAAACCGGGTTTCATTTCTTAACCTAAGTTAAGTACCATTTATGGTTGGAGGTCTGCCCTTGGAGTAATGTTGAGTAATGAGTCTGTTATTATTCACTGTCATATTCACTGTCACTGTCATCAGTGTAATATTCGGTGTATTTTACCTCAAGAACTGCAGATGACATTGTTGTCCTGGCAAAGGGTGTTAAGGCCAAATCATAATAATAATAATAATAATAATAATAATAATAATAATAATAATAATAATAATAATAATGATAATGATAAACAACTAGAGATACATTTCGTTAACTCTCAAATTATTATGTTGTAATTATGTTAGCTATGTTTTAGTTTTGTTTTTTGTTTTTTTGTTTTTTTTTTTGTGTTTTGTTTTTTGCACGTTTCTTCCACAGGATTTTTCTAGAAACTCAAATCAGTGACGGTGCAGGGGGTGACATATCTACGCACTAATAAAGCTATGGCTTTCCCACTTTACGGGCGTGACACGTTTTCATTTTGTTTTATCTTAGGGGTGAGGTCATAAATGAATAATTAAAAAAATAATAAAACTAAAAAAAAAAAAATAAACTAGGCTGTATTCCTCGCTATAAGCCTCTGCACCCCTCGCGCAGAATGGTTCAGTCCAGTGGAACCTCCCGGCTCCCGTAAGCGGCGCTGTCTTCATGTGTTTAGCTTGTGCTGCACACGCGAGTCGAAATAACTACTTTTTAACGACATAGTGGGCTTTTCTCATTTGTATCACATCCTTTTTATCTGCAACATGTCGGCCCCCAAGAAAGGAGATCTGTCTCCGAGTGAAAAGGAATTGTTCGAGGTCATCACTGGAGGTAAGCCTCTTGTGCTAAAGCTAATCCCTAAGGAAAGCACAGGGTTAGCTAGCACCTGTTAGCATCTGTAACACTGAGTTTGAATGGCGATATTTTTGCTTTATTGTTATTATTCCATTGCCCCTAAAACTAAGGAAGTTGATTTTAAAGTTTTTTTTTTCCATGTATATAGCCTCCTAAACAGTTGCTTGGATGGCGTTTTAGGATGGATGAATACTGTTCTTTCTGTGATGTAAATATTGAATTGAATTTGCCTTTTGGGACGAAATATACTACTGCTTTTACCCAAGATTACAAATATTAAAGACATTACCAGCAAGGACATAATTTTTGGTTCTCTTATGCATGACAAACTATTTGATGTAATTTTAAATGCAATTTTGCTATGGTTAAATTACACAAATGTAGTCATCCAATGCAAGTCATCCTGCCTCACTGTGTCTTTTTTCCTCATTTGTGTGTTTTATCGAAAAGAAAGCTGTTGTAAAACTTAAAAATATGATCATTGAACTAAATCTTGTGGACAAACCCTAGATTCTTAATATTATGATTATTGTTTTTATCGTTGTTATTGCCTGTCATATTTATGTTGCCTGTTCTGACTATGATTATTATTATATTACATTAACCTATCTTGCATCAGGCAAATTAGCTTCACAAAATAACTGAAAGCTTGGATACGTTTGGTCTTATTTATTTTTTTTGTGCTTTTAGGAAATGTTCAGGAGGCATCACGACTGCTGGGATGCAAAGATGTGCGGGTTAACTGTCTGGATGAGGTAAATAAGTGACTGTCATGATCAGATGGTGGGCATATAGTTTCAACAGAAACAACATTCATTACATTTTGAATGACAAAAGTGGAATCACCTTTGAATGACAATGTGCTTGAAGTTTTTAAGTTTAATGGCCACATGTTAAGACTCCATCTAAATTCAAGCTGAAAATGAGTGAGGAGCTTGTCAATATACATTACTCCCTTTAATATCATGTATTTTGTGTTAACTTTTTGCATTTTTTACCCAATTGACAAAATTTCACTCCATTAGAGAATGTGTTAAGATGTGATTGAGGTTCAAGTGTCACAAATGCACTCTAAAATTAAAAAATATTACACTAGCACAGTGTTTTTTGATCTTGTTTTTCATAAAATTTTCTACAGCACACCACTCAGACCTACCAAATTGCACCAATTTGACAAAAAATGTCTTTATATTTTAGAGTGCTTGTTTCATTTTGCTTTTTCGACTGGTTCATAGTAAATGATTCAATTAAATGCATGCGTGAAAAGCTGTGTACTAGCGTATACGCATATTTGGAGACATATTTTTTGTGGCCCCTGGGACAACAGATGGAAACTAGCCTTTGGCTATAATCTGGTGTATTTACATTCATGTCGTTTCCTGTCTGTTCATTAATACTCATTGTCCAAGTCAAATAAATAAATGAGTAAAGATTACACAGCGAGTGTCTGATCTTAAATCTGCTCTTTTTGCGCCATTTACACATTTCTCAAAAAACGGCTATTGCAATATTATAACTTTTGCAAATATCTACCACCTGTCTTGTGTATATTTTTCATTATCTTTGTCTGTCGTCTGTAAAATCACGTTACCATAGCAGCTGCTTTTATTTACCCTGGGAGCCCATTGTTTGGTGGCATATGTGTGAGACAAGAGCCCTCAATCTGAAAAGCCTCTGGAGGCCCCATGTCAGAAACAGGAGACTTTCAGTTGCCATTGTATTTACAGGGTTCTTTAACAGACATTAGTGAAGGGCTGCAACAGTATTAATAGTGATTGATAGATATTTGGTGGTTTTAATTAGAAGAGCGAGATGTGTCAAATATAAGAGATGTGTGCGAGATGTGTCAAATATAAGATGATACTTGTTTGAGATATGAAAATTTTTTATATTTTCTTTAAAGCCACAGTATATAACTTTTTAGACTAAAACTGAATAGACTAAAATAAAAGCATGTTTATTGCACTGAAAATTATAGAAAAACATGTGTCTTTGCTGTGCATCTCCACAAACCTGGCTCTTATTTGGCCTCCTCTTGCTTGTCTCCTTGGAAATGCTAATCTGTTGGCTATAATCTTCCACAGTATGGCATAAAGTATGGTTATAACTTTGTATTTCTGATATGTCACCTCCAGAAATTGCATATTGTACCTTTTAATTAAAGCCCCACAGTTAAAGTTTTTAGTCAAATAACAGACTGAAATCAAAGTGTGTACTTTCATTAAGTATGTTTTTTTATTGCACTTAAAAAACATGCATTGTTACCATGAGCGGGCGTGCATGTCCTGCAGCTAATCGCCATTGAAATTCTATTGTTTTGGGAAAAAATATCCACCGTGAAGCATACAAATCTATCTCTATAGAGAATGTTCTGAACTATGATTAATTTCTTAAAAAACATGCTGCAAAAAAAGAAAACTAATAGGACAGAAACGTATAGATACAAGTGACAATTCATTGGTCCCTCAGTCACAATTGTTACATACGGTAATTTTTATATCATATTTTTTGTTGATAATCAAGCAGCGCTTAAACATTGTCGACATTATGTTGTTATTTTTCTCTAGTATGGCATGACTCCTCTGATGCATGCTGCCTATAAAGGGAAAGCAGACATGTGCAAACTCCTGCTTCAACACGGCGCTGATGTGAACTGTAACCAGCACGAGCACGGCTACACGGCCCTCATGTTCGCTGGCCTGTCAGGTACTCAAGTTTAGCAACACTTATGAAATTCAATATACAAATGTAAGGCCTTCTAAATCATTTTTTTTTTTTCTTGTCTCTGTCTCAAGGAAAGACTGACATCACCGCCATGATGCTGGATGCCGGAGCAGAAACGGACGTGGTCAACTCTGTGGGCAGGACAGCCGCACAGATGGCAGCTTTTGTAGGTACGATTAAAAATGACAAGTTGCTTCTTAAAGACAGGGTATCATGCAAAATCGACTTTTTGGAGCTTTTTATTGTGTTATAATGTTTCCTCATCAAAAACATGCCTGAAGAGGTTTCAGGTGTCATCCATACACACTTGAATAATCTTGCGATCTCTCCCAGACCCTATTTGAAACAAACCCTCCTTATGGTTAGCAGAATGATTCTGTCTAATGTTCAGCCCACAAACTTACATTATTCATGCTCCTGCATGACAATTTTCCAAAAATATACAAAAGCATGATACAAAACAATATACTACAACTTCTTAAACCTGAAGCGATGCGCAGTTTCATTGGAGAAACGCGTGCCCATTGTGTTGTGCAGAGCTGAATCTCCCTATATGCAGATTATGCAAGTTGTGTAGTTGCATATTTGTTGTGGCTGTTTGTGTTCTCTCTATAAATGCCTTCTGAACTGGGGTATACAGATAGGCAGATGATGACTGCTGTGTGCATCATGTAGTGGAATATCAATAAGCAATAGCCCGAGAGCCACTGAAGTAGAGAGGGCCAGGGCCTCCAAGCTAAATTTTGCTTATGGCCCCCTGAAGTTAGATGTGGTGTTGTGATGGCATTCTGAAGGGGGAGTGATCAAAATATGTAATGTGTTAGCAATGAATACACCATAGTGTAATACCCCCCTCTTTAAACCGTTTATTTTGGTCTGGTTGAAGAGAAGTATTCTTTTTAATCAACAACTTTATTTATCCCAAAAGACAATTCAGTTTGCAGTTCTCTGGCCATGTCAACAATACATTCCAGTATTATTTAAAAGTTTCTTAGAAAAATGAATAAAATAATACACATTTTCTCGTGAGGTGACATATCGCCTCCCAGAGGGCATCAGTGCAAAGACAGCCTGCCTCAGTATGGCCGTAGTCTTTTAAGATTAGTTTAAAATGATCTTTATTAACAATATACATTTTGATTTTGTATCATTATTGCTGTAATAGGATTGTCAAAAGTATCAAAACTAAATGCTCACTTGAACAAGTATCAATACTAAAATAGTCACATTGACAGGGCAGAAATAAACCTTTCCTGAACAGCTTTAAAATGATCTTGGGCTGTAACATAACAAGTATAAGACACATAGACTAGTATGCACCCATGGACCATTATGGAACCTACCTGGACGATTGAGGATTGCACATGGCCATGTGGTAACATAATTATTATTTAATGATGAAAATCACATTTCATTGTCTAAATAAAGAGTTATTTTATTATCATCATCGTAGTGGAATCTGTATTGATTATCAATTCTATTACATAATTTTGGTATTTATTTAATTTTGTTTATCAATAAGATAAAAAAGGCTAAATTTACCAAGGTGATTTCATTTTTACTTTATTTTTTTTACATTTATTCATCATGTTTATTTGTTTCTCTGCTTTGTCGTCAGGTCAGCATGACTGTGTGACGGTGATCAACAACTTCTTCTCTCGAGCCAGACTGGACTACTACACCAGAGTCCAGGGGCTGGAGAAGGAGCCCAAACTGCCCCCGAAACTGGCCGGTCCACTGCACAAGGTCATCATGAGCACCAACCTCCATCCCGTGAAGGTAAAAAGACAGACTCTACTAGAACTGTTTATGACTAAGAACCTAATACAGATGTTCTGTAATGCTTTATGGCATTAATAAGCTTGCATTTTACTGCCTAAAAATGCCCTGAAAAACTGGGATTCTTCTCCACAGATCTGGTGGTCTGGTATCATTGCTTGTTTGTCTTGGAGATAGAGATTAGTTTTTTTTATTGGCTGTTGACCTTTTGTCTACTAGGGCTGGGCAATATGACATTTATGTTATTTTTTTTTTTTTCTTGTTTTCAACAATTACACTTTTTGATTAGATTTTAGTTAGTATTACTAAAACAAATTTCTCTTCTCTCTTTTTCCTAACAAGAAACAAGAAAAACAAGAAAAAAATTACCGTAATTTCACGACCATTGGGCGCACCGAATTATAAAGCACAGTTTCCGTTATGGGTGCTTTTTCTGCATTTAACACATACAAAAGGCGCACCGTTAGGCCAAGCTAACTCCTAACTCGCCCAGCGCTGCCTCCCAGTCTTTGTAAAACTGTGTTCGCCGTCTGCTATCCATCGCTCCCATGATGTTGGCAACTTTTACCCGCGCCTTATAATAGTGAAAATACGGTACTTGATAATTGCCATTCAAATAAAAAATAAAATGTCAGTAAAAGCATGTGTTTTGGAGGTTTGACCAGAGGATTGGCTGTGAATCTCTCTCATTGATAAAACCCTAAAGCTCATTATTGCCCATTAGAAATGCCTGAATATGTTGATTAAACTGTGACTAATTGTACAGCCCTATATACTACTATTTTTGGATGTCAGTTTTGTGAAAGTGTCCTGTAATGTTTTCCAGATGGTTCTGCTGGTGAAGGAGAACCCCCTGCTGGCTGAGGCCGAGGCTCTGGACAAGTGCCGGAGGGTGATGGAGCTGATCTGTGAGAAATGCATCAAACAACAGGACATGAATGAGGTGCTGGCCATGAAGATGCACTACATCAGCTGTGTGCTCCACAAGTGCGCTGCCTTCCTCCGGGACAGAGAAGACAAGCTGGACGGGCTCATCAAGTGGTGGGTGCACCTCACGATTGGTACCACATGCTAAAGGGACTGTTCCTGATGTCAAACCATGAGAGAGGAACATCTTTGAGTGAGAAGTTTTAGCACCACCCACTTTCTGGAGTTGTGATTATTGCGCCATAAAACAGAAGCAAATGTCTGGGATAGTATCCTGCAGTTGTTTCCATATGGTTTCTATCAATCTCTACCCACTTAGTGTTGTATTCCCACTTTTGAAAATGCACCATGACAGAGAATCATGTGTCTTGGCATATTGTCAGGCACACGCTCTTCACACATGTGTTTGTGGCTGTACTCATCAGGCACAAGTAACAGTCTATAGCCATTGTTTTTTTTGGACAGTCATTATGCATCATGTCTTTCCTCTTGCTCCTCTGATCAGAATGAATGGAAAACTTCCATGTCCCATATCAAACGACTGTCTACTACAAGATTGATGCACGTTTTGTTCTTATTTGCAGTGATGTCGTTGGTCCATTGATCTGGCCTTCCAAGTGTCAATGGGACAGAAAAAAAAAACGCATCTGATTTTTGTGATGTGAACAGCTGAAATTGTTGTTTGTCTCCTGCAGTTTGCTGAAGGGCAGAGACACAGACGGATTCCCAGTTTTCCAGGAGAAATTCATCCGAGAGTCCATTCGGAAGTTTCCTTACTGTGAAGTCACTCTACTGCAGCAGCTGGTCCGCAGCATTGCCCCTGTGGAGATCGTAAGTCAGAACAAATCCTACATTACAGACATACAGACTTTGTTAGTTCAATGTTTTAATATATTTTTCACAAACAATTCAACATTGCATTTTGAATGTCCATAATTTGCCAATATAAAAATCTATGTACGTTCTCTGAATTCACAGTATTTATCAAAAATAATAGCAGTTGTATATTTAAATAAATAAATAAATACCGTATTTTCATGGCTATAAGGCACACTGGATTATAAGGCGCAGCTTCAGTTACGGGTGCTTTTTTGTGCTTTTTCTGCATTTAACACATACAAAAGTCGCACCGTTAGCCCAAGCATCCACAATCCATTCACAAATCATGGCGTAACTCGCGCGGCGCGGCATGTTCGCCGTCTGTCATCCATCGCTCCTGAGATGTTCGCAACTTTTAACCGCGCCTTATAGCCGTGAAATTACGGTAAATAAAAAAAAAAAGATTGCTTGAAATACAGTAGGGTACAGTATGTGTAGGTGGCAGGTCACCTGCATGATTCTATGGCAATAGAAAATTAAACTTCAGAACTTTCTTCATGAAGATAAGTTTTATTTATTTTTTTACTGTGGAAGATTATAGCTAAAGAACAACATTTCCATGGAAACGAGCTGGAAGAGACTCACCAGGCCAAATAAGAGTCAGGTTTGTGGAGATGCAAGCCCACTCAGTGAAAGGATGCATGTTTTTGTAAGTTTTTCAGTGAATTAAAACAACAAACTTGAGAAAAACATGCTTACTTACTTACTGTGGCTTTAGTAAACATGGCTTATTCAGGCAAAGGGGCAAATACTTTGTATTAACCTCCACTAAACATTTATAAACACATATGGGAGAAAAACTTAAATCAGTATTGAGCGTTTTTTAATAACAGCTCACCTTTGTGTTAATTATAGGGCAATGACCCCACAGCCCTGTCAGTGCTGACCCAGGCCATCACAGGACAGGTGGGCTTCATGGACACCGAGTTCTGTACCTCCTGTGGAGAGAAGGGAGCCGAGAAGAGGTGCTCCATCTGTAAAATGGTAAGGCACATCACAGCAGCACAGCAATGTCAGTTTATCTCAGTCAAATTTACCAACGTTCTTGATTGTCTTCAACTTGATATTTCTCTCTTCGAAACCCATTTATACAGTGTTTTCTCCTCAGGTGATCTACTGTGACCAGACGTGTCAGAAGCTGCACTGGTTCACTCATAAGAAAGTGTGTAAAAAGCTTCAGGAGCAGAGGGAGAAGCACGAGGCGGAGGCAGCCAAACTCAGACAGCAGCAGAACAAAGGTAACCCAACATCAGTTAAATAAACTGCCTGCATACATGTGGTTATGCAAGGAAACATAGATTGCAGATTTGTTGATATTGCACAAAGTTCAGTCTTTTCTTGTCAGTAAAAATAAACTGTGAAACTATTTGTTCAGGATAGCTTCAGAAAGTGGTGCCATTATTCGATCCAAAAAACAAACCATATACAAAGATTAATATAATAATGAATGATGGTTCAACATTTGTGCCCCATAAATGTAGATGTCAAGAACTGGCCAAATATACACTATGAGTCAAAAGTTTGGACACATCTTTTCATTCAATGTTGTTTTTTTTTTTTGTTTTTTTTTACTACTTTATACTTTTCAGATGCATACAGAAGACATCAAATATAAGATGCAAGATGTATGGAATAATGGCGCAAAGGAAAAAAATGATTAATATAAAAACATATTTAGTTATTTTAACCATGTTTGCTTTGTTGACAGTGCTGCAAATCCTTGGTCTTCTCTCAATTAGCTTCATAACGAAGTGACCTGAAATGATTTTCACTTCACAGGCATGCCCTATCTGGGTCAAAAGCAGCGATATTTAAACAAAAATCTAACATCTAAAACCAGTTTTGAGTTATTTTGAGTTTATTTTTGTTTACTACATCCCATACATGTTCACGAATAATTGATGCCTTCAGTGAGGAACTACAATGTACATAGTCATGAAAATAAAGAAACAAAGTGTGTCCAAACTTTTGACTGGTAGTGTAATAATCCGCTGCAAACAGAGACCTCGACAAACATGCTCTGAAATGCATTGGATTATTTGCCATAGTTTAGAAGTTCAGACTTCTGTTTTCTCTTGAATATTCCTGAACATGTTTAGAATGCCCATTGTGAACTGAGCCTTCACTTTGAAACAAATTATAATAAATGATTTTCTTATTTCAGAAAATGCCAACGCGGTTCAGGAGGCCACAGAGTCTATGGAGGATCTGTCTGTGAAAACAAACAGTGAAGGAGCAGAAAGTGAAAAGGCAAACTGTGTGCCCATTGCTGCTGCAGGCAACTGAAAAATCCCATCATGAACTCTCAAACTGAATATAACATCATGGAGACCAAACTATATTTATTTACTTCTGTCACCGTGGAAATCTAGGATGTGCCACTGAGGCGAGACATGTTATTTTATCCTGTTGTTATGAATGTGTGTGGGCTGATGCACCGCAAGAAATTACAAACAAGCGAGTTATTATGACTTAAGAATATTATTTTTTGATCTGTTTGAGTCTGACCAGTTATTTTTGTCCCTGGAATGTTGCACTTTATGGCATTTAACTTATAACTTGCCCTAGTTGTATATTACCATGAAGACGAGCAGGTGGCACAAGTCACATCTGTGGAGGTGCAACTAGAGCTGGATGATGTATGCTCACAAGATTGTGCGGCTCTATTAGCATAGCCTTTATGGGGGATTTTAGCTGTTTACTTTCTAACTGTTCACTCCCGTTGTTAAGAACAGAGGGAGCTCCAATGCCTAAATGCCTCATCGAAAATCCAGACATTTTTTAAGTTGAAAAATGTGAAATACTTCTCCCAAAGTGACCAAAAGCATGTTATAAAGGGAGTAAAAGCCACGGGAATGCATCATGTGTTTTTAAAAAGTTTAAATAACTAATATTTTACAGATTTAGTTAAAAAATCTCAAGTCATTTTAACTCGTGTAGAAATGGAGGTTTTGCCCTGTGCTAATTCTGCCTTAAGAATTCGTAGCAAAATGTGTGGAGCGAGCCAATCACAGCCTTTGTATGTCGTGGTTTTTGTTGTGGATTGAGGGAAGAGCCAGCTAGCAATGACCAAAAGAGAATATTTTGCGTAGACGAGTAGAATAATTGTTAATGCTCAGGATTTGACAAGACATAATGTAATATGTATAATATATGTAGTAATAATAGCTTGTGGTAGGATGGGAAACGGCACAATACCATCTTGTCCTCTAATATCACGGCCTTAAGGTTGTACATTTATAACAATAAAAAAACCATTCTCCTTTTACGTTTTTTCATTGGGATTAGCAGTTTAAATGAATTGTTGCTAGCAAATATATGGAAATGAAATGTATTGGTTGAAGTACAGCTGTGTGGCCAGCAGAGGGCACCATTACCATGTAGAGATGTGGAACATTAGGGACTTGATAACCAGTTTGTTTGAAATTTTCACTTATAGATACAAGCTAAACATGTTCAAATCAAATGCAACTGTTACTGATAACAACTGCAATGCTGATTTATTTTTAAATACAAAAACATTGGGGATATGGCCCTATTTATGTTATAATTTGGTGTTTTGCTTTATATGATGATTATCCAATTAGAAAACCTCATTTGGGTTGCCAGGTTCGATGGTGAAATCCAGTTGGTTTAAACCTAAAAGGACTCTCTCTGATCTGAATGGTCACTGCCTAAACTCCAAGGCCTGTCCATACGCTGAGAATGAGACAAACTTGTATGTGTCCTCTGCCTGTAGGTTAAGGCTCTGGTGATTGTAGTACTTTTTTAACTATAAGGCCACAGGCTACATGCAGTTCCTTTAAAGTGATTCTGAAGCTATTTAAGAGTACATGTACTTTTATGGTGTGAATTGAACTTAATTAATACAGCGTTTTATACCCAACCTTTTAAATATAATTAGCGTAGTATTATTGAATTGTTGCTGTGCTATTTCCTACGTGTATTTAGTACGAGCCTTAGTGAGGGGAGCTTTGGTAAATACAGATCAAAGGTTGAGTCAGCACTAAGCCAACACAAACCAGAGGTGTGATGTTACAAGTGTGTGTTAAATTCCACTAACTCCCATTACAAACCACATGTGCTCTTCTGCAGCTGGACCACCTGAGGCTGTGTAAGTTTAGGACTCAGGGGCTGTTTGAACCTTTGGCCCGTTCATATGTTATTAAGTGGTTGTCAGACGGTACATCTGTCTGTTTAGTAATAAAGTCTGAAAATAAATGCAGATTTTTAGTTTTAGTTTACTTTCAGTGTGCCGTTGGAAAGGTACAATTCCAACCTTCAATGCAACCTTCAGATCAGGGGATGAACACTCTACCTGTCTATATGCAGTGGCATTTGAAAAGCACAAAGCGTTGCGGTTTGTGTGGACCCCGTGTGACCTCCAGGTGTGGTTTATGCTTTTGTCCCTCTCTCTCTCCTTCCCACTCTTTTGCTCTCACTTTCTTTCCGAATCCACACAACCTAAACCCCAGCACCTGCAGCCAATCATGAATCCGCGCTAGTGCAGCCTTTGCAGCTCAGGGAGTGAATTCTGGAGGCTCTGAGCTTTAGCATGAGGCCTGTCCATATACTGAGAATGAGAAAAATGTGTGTGTGTGTGTCCTCCTCTCCAGGTTCAGTTCTGATTTAAAATGGAGTGTAGACTACATTCAGTCCCTTTAAAGCAGGGGTGTCCAAACTATGGTTCTGGGGCAAAATGCGGCCCTCGGACCAATTTTTATTGGTCCTCAGGTCTTCAGCTAAACTGGCCCAATTGATCAAAATCAGTACTTTTTACGGCAAATTTGAGTAATCCTACCAATATAACCCAAAAAACATCACATTGCATTGTCATACAGACCTAAGAATAATATTTCACGCCTTCTTTAAAGTATGAAGTCAAAACTATGTTAAATGCAGCACCTGTATTATCCACTGTACTGACCACTGGCCCTCTGTGTCGAATATTTTTCAAAATATGGTCCTCTATGAAAAGAGTTTGGGCACCCCTGCTTTAAAGTAAAATTTCTTGTAACTAAGTAAACCAAACCCACCTTTACTTTTCCCATGAGTCTTAGGGGCAGGGCTCTCTCTCATCTCTAAGTGTCAACAGTTTTCTCTTGTCCCGGTCGGAAGTGGAGCCAGTGAACCTGCGCCGCTCCTGTTTGAGGCTAAACAAAAAGACGCACTCAACACCTGCTGCATTCAGGGCCTGTCAAAAACACCGGAAAGCCAGCGCCCCACTTGGATTACCAGCAGTTGTTCAAGGACAATGTGGACAAAAATAATGTAGGACAAACACTACCTGATTTTTCCCATGTATTTGAGCTAATTTATCTTGCAGTCCTGTACAGATATTACTCATTATTGTAAAAGCATTTATACAGTTAAGGGTATTTTTATTGCTTATAAAAAAAAACGTGCATATTTACTTTGAGCAGGGTCAGTTCTCCACAGATCTGACCTGTCACCTGGTCTGTTTTTTTCACCTGCTTGCTCGATGGAGATATATTGGTTTAATGCTATACTGCGGGACATTCCAGGCAAAGCAATAACATTTCCACGGACCCTTCTGAAGTCGCAAAGTTTGTACACACACTTTTGATTTGATTTGATTCCTTTTTATTTCAAACATGTAAATGCATATACATCTTATAATTTAGCATCTCTTTTTCAATGTTTTGTGTTTTTTTCTTTAGGGTTACCACTTTGCACATTTTATATACAATCAGAAGATGTGAAATATATGATGAAGAATATATGGAATTATGCAACAAAGAAAATTTAAACAACTGAGCTACGTGTTTTTTATATTTTACGTTCAAAATCCTCAAAGTATCCGCCCTTTGCTTTGTCGACAGCGCTGCAAACCCTTTTTCTCCTCTCAGCGAGCTTCATGATGAAACCTCTGGAGTAGTTTGGACTTCACAGTTGTGCCTTGTCTGGGTCAAGAAATACCAAATATGCAAAGCAGTGGTCAAAGCAAATGGAGGCTATTTAAAATGTTGTTAATCTGAAACCAGTTTGGAGTTATTTGGACTTTTTTGTTTCATATATTTCACATATCCACTCTTAGTTTTGCTGACTTCAGTGAGAATCTAGACTGCAAATCATCGAAATCAGAAAAATACATGAAAAAGTGTGTCTAAACTTGTGACTGGTTGTGTATAAAAAGTCAGTAAATTGAAAATAATGTTCACATGTTTGAAAGGGAGTAGGAAGAGGCTAAACTTATGTGATCCCCGTTCTTTTACAGTTACTAAATACTTTGATAAGTATCCAAACTGCATACACACTCTATATTCTTCACAATATGATACAATATGACTAACTAACAGACTGATTATCACGTGTAAGTAGCCGTCAGTTTCTTTCTTTGTTATACTTTCTGAGTGTGTTCCATCGTTCGGTGATTGGTTATTGGCTGTTGCACTGCACGAAGATGCACAAATCACAGCATGAATCAGACAAACATCAAAATAAAATGCTGTTTTTAAAGATGTATATGGGAATGAAATGTTCTAAGGACATATCAGACACAAATGTCCAAAAATATGTGCAGATGTTTACAGCGAGAAGCGGCCTCAGTGATTTCTCTCCAGGGTAAAACGTGGTCCAGGGGTCACATTTGAAGTATTGTCATCAGAGTAGACGATAGATGAAGCATGTTTGTTTTCATGTGAGGACTATGGGCTAGTACTTGAGCTCAGTCACACGGGAGGAGCTCAGAGTAGAGTCGCTGCTCCTACATGTCGAGAGGAGTCAGCTGAGGGAAAAGCTAGGACACGCTGGAGGGACTATGTCTCTCGGCTGGCCTGGGAATGCCTTGGGGTCCCACTGGAAGAGCTGGAGGACGTGTCTGGGGTGAGGGAAGTCTGGGAGTCCCTGCTTAGACTGCTGCCCCCACGACCCGGCCCCGGATAAGTGGAAGAAAATGGATGGATGGATGTTTTTACAGCCCTCATTGCAATGGTTCATATCAAGGTATAGCATTTTCTGTCAGCTCAGTCCTTGTTGTCTTTACCTATACTATCAGAAGTATAATACTCCCTACAACAGAAGTATTGCCAGACTGGACTGCACTAGCCTGGAATGGACCACACTATCCTAGAGTCTTGAGGGTTCATGTCTCCAGGGGCTGAGTCCTGTGCTGATGGTAAATAAGCTTCTCCTGCCTTAAAACTACAGCTTCATGTCTCAATCTTTTTCCAACTCCCAGGGCACAACCATTTATTCTCAAATGTACACTGTCTGGCCAAAAAAAAAAGTCGCCACCACCAAAAAAAAAGTCACACACTCAAATATTTCGACCGCCTTTAGCTTTGATTCGACCTGTGGCATTGTTTCCTTTAGCTTTGATGTCACATTGATTTTTTCACCGAGGTTCTGATTTTTCACCAAGATTGATGATGATGTCGAGTCTGACGCTGCACAAAGCTTCTCCAGCACATCCCAAAGATTCTCAATGGGGTTAAGGTCTGAGACAAAATGATGTCTCATGCTCCTGAACCACTCTTTCAAAATTTGAGCCCGATGAATCCTGGCATTGTCATCTTGGAATATGCTCGTGCATCAGGGAAGAAAAAATCCACTGATGGAATAACCTGGTCGTTCAGTATATTCAGGTAGTCAGCTGACCTCATTCTTTGAGCACAGACTGTTGCTGAACCTAGACCTGACCAACTGGAGGAGGCTCGGACCTATTTGCTTAGTTAAATCCAGGTGGCAACTTCTTTTTTGGCCGGGCAGTGTATATTATGCCCCAAATGTAGCTTTATTAAAACAAATAGAGATTTAAAAGAGATGCCTGTGTTATGTGTCAATCACATTTTTAAACATAGCTCTGGTTGAATTCAAAGACATAAATTAGGCTTATGCAGTAGTTGCTTGCAATTTCAAGTTGCCAACATATGTAACAAAGCCTATAATAGCTTTTTAAAATATGTTTAGGCTATGGCTGAGTTTGTAGTATTTTTAGTATCATGACACTAGAGCAAGTTACTCCTCAGGTCTCCAGACAACTGCATAGACTCTTTTCTCACTGTTATACTGAAGTTTTCTTATCTGCTGAGCCATTTCACAGTCTACTCCTTGTGCCTTTGATTGAGTGGGGTTCACAGACTGTTCTGTGCAGCTCATTTTCATTAAACACAAAGCTTAAAAGTGAAAGTAGTGGGCGTTTATGTTTATACTTGGAACCAATCAGAAGCCACACCTGAGCGCGCGTGTCTGCCCCGCGCGTAAAGCCCGGTATAAGAGTCAGCCCGGGAGCGCGCACACGGCTCCTCCAGCTCCAGCGCATCCCCGCAGTCCCCTCTCCACAACATTCACCACCTCCACCGGCCCGCTTCACCCTCTCCTCCACCCGGGCACCATGCACCTGAACGACCTGCTGCTGTGCGTGTGCCTCTGCGCGCTGCTCCGGACCTGCTGTCCCACCTTTAACAACGACGCCACGGAGCTGCTGTCCCCCCAAGACCAGAGCAAGAGCAGCGCCCGCAGCCAGGAGCACCAGAGCAACACGTCCCTGCTGCAGAACAGACCCCGGACCGGAGGCAGGGGAGCCGGGGGAGCGACGCACCAGAGGAGAGGTGAGTGACTGCAAGGGGAAATGCAAAAAAATTAAATTAAATTAAATTAAAAAAAAAAAAATACTAATAATACCAATAAAAATAACTGTAGGCTAGATTTGACGAATAAGCCTACGTTTACATTTTAAAACATAATGACAGGGTACTAGAGTAGCCAAAAAGTTCCTTAAAAATAATATTGCTCAGGTAGAAGTACAAAGTGGTCCAGGAAATTAGACTTATTTGGAGAAACTGTTACTCAGGTAGGCCTAACTGGACACAGCATCTAATCAGTTGAATGTAATGTAATTTGATGGACATAACACTTCAATTCATAGACCTGTCACAAAAATAGGGATAAAAAAACGAAATCATATCTGAAGGAGCAGTGCAAGAAACACAAATGTTCAAATCATGTCATATTGTCAACGTAAAGGTTTTGTCACGTGTTGTTACAGCATATAAAATGCATTATAGTCTCTAAGTTCTTGGTTGAGTCCTGGTCTAGTCCTGGTCTAGTCCTGGTCTAGTCTTGGTCTAGTCTGGTCTAGTCCTGGTCTTGTCCTTAGTCTAGTCTTGGTCTAGTCCTGGTCTAATCTTAATCTAGTTCTGATCTAGTCCTGGTTTGGTCTCAGTCTAGTCCTGGTTTAGTCTTAGTCTAGTCTTGGTCGAGTCATGGTCTAGTCTTGGTCTAGTCTCGGTCTGGTCCTGGTCTGGTCTTCATCTGGTCTTGACTAGTCTTGATCTGGTCTTGGTCTGGTCTTGGTCTAGTCCTGGTCTAGTCCTGGCCTAGTCCTGGTCTAGTCCTGGTCATCATAGTCTTTAAATTATAAATTAGATCTGGGTCCAGAAAGCACTAATACAATTATTTCCTCATATTTGAAAAAAAAAAAAAAAAACTACTCTGTGTCGGTGCTACTTGGTCTGTGAAGTCTGAGAAACATTGCACTGGTCTATCCATGGCTTTCAAAATGATGAACAATTAGCAGTGTCAACAATTGACAATTCAAAACAACAATATATTAATTTTCTGACATGTCCTCAAAGTCACGCTCATGAACACAGAGCTGAAACTCAGGCAGGGTTGTAGCATCAAATTCTGGGCCCTGGGTACAAATCATCATGGAGGCTCTGCACTATATGTTGTCCAATGAAAAATGCTCTTTACAGACTGTGTGAGGGGCCCCTCTCTGCACTGGGACCCGCGTAAAAAGTGCCCCAGGTCTTTTTTATGCTTAAAAACATTAGTATGCTAGTATTGCTTTAAAATATGCTTACTGTATACAATTAAGCTTTGGAGAGTCTGAATTCTGCAGGATTACTCAAAAACGCAGCACCAGGCATGTTTTTGATAATGCAACACGGTCAAATGCTCAACAAATATAACAAATGGGATCTTTAAAAATAGTTTTGGTCCCAGATGAGGGAGAGGGCATGAGAGGGTGAGTTAGGGTTTCAGCAGAGAGGTGGAGGGGGTGAGGAGGAGGACGAAGAAGAGGAGGAGGGATGATAATAGTGATGAGGTAATGCTCTGAACATTCACAGCCCATATAAATAACTGTACCATACTTTCACTATCTGCACGTATCTTCAGACAGCCCCTATAAACGCGCGAAGGACTAAAGCATGTACAAATTCAGGTCTCAAGCCTCAACGTGTAACTTTTAGCCAAAAAAAAGGACTAAGATAAAGCTTTTTTTCATGTGGGATGTTTATATTAACTGAAAAACGTGCGTCCTTACTGTGACCAGGCTTGCATCTCCACAAACCTGACTTATAGTAAGGTATTATACTTGCAAATGCTACGGAATCCTGCAGGTGAAATACCACCTTCAGAAAGAAAGTGCTGTTTTAAGGGGTGCTTTTTTTTTTTTTTTTTTTTTTTTTTTTTACTTTAAGCATTGAAAGTGATAAAGGAGGCCTAGTTCAGACCTTTAAATGCTATTCATGGCTTTCATCCTGCAAAATTTTGAGGACATTCAAAGGGTTATTTTGTCTTGAATGGTTAATCGCTATGGCAACTGTCCTAATTTCTCATCACTCTGAAATCCAGGAGTAGGGGGAGCATACATTTAAAACAAACCAGGCTTAAACGAATGCCATGTAAGTGTAGCAAAGCCAGAGCACCCGACTTTATTCTTGTAAAGTAGTCGTTGAGTCATATTTTATCAGTCACAAACCTGGAAGAATTGAAAAATGCATGCATGTGAATACTAGCAACGTGTCAAAGTTTGCGAGCTGTTATGTTAGCTAAGAACAAGATACATTTAAATATCTATTTCCCCTGTTTTGAAAATGGGGTACCCAAGTTTTAAAGGTAAAGAAACTAGGGGTGGGTGATATGATTATTTGATATATTATAATTTTCTTGGAACCAGATCACGATTCATGTACAGTCAGTTTGCTCTCCAATAAGGATTATTTTGGTAATCGATTAATCTAGCAATTTGTCTTTCGATTAGTCGCTTAGTTGTTTAGAATACGAAAGGCCCATGAATACGTGATTTTTTTTAACATAATTTTACCCAGATAAACCTTAAAAGAAGCTATCTGATTCTTGTTGGATTGAATCAAAAACACAAATTGTAATTACTGCTCTGAGCCGTAAAACCTTTTCTGTCAGCTCATGGCATGTTTTTGAGTCATATTATAGACCAGTTTAATGATGATTCGGTTACTGATTTAGTTGACAATTATTTCAGTAATCTATTAGTTGCGATTAATCAATGAACTTGTTGCAGTAGCTTGAAGAGGTAACTGAAGTCATGTGGTTGTTCTGAACGTTCACTTCCTTGCAGTTGGTAAAGTCCACCTGTCAATCACTCATTTTTTTTTTTTTTTTTTCTTGAGGATGCATTCAAGGAGAAAAAAATGTGAATCACGATATGACTATTTTGCCATACCTGATCAAACAATCTTAAAAATAAACCATACCACTAGTTGACCCTTTACCCATTTTTTCCCCCACAGACAAAGGCCAGATCGGCTGCAGGGAGCTGAGGTCCACCAAGTACATCTCAGACGGCCACTGCACCAGCCTCAAGCCCATCCGGGAGCTGGTGTGTGCGGGCGAGTGTCTCCCCGCCCAGCTCCTGCCCAACTGGATTGGAGGGGCCCCTGGAGGCCGGCTGTGGGCCAAGAGGAGCAGCAGCAGCAGCGGTGGGGGGCCGGACTGGAGGTGTGTCAACGACAAAACCCGCACCCAACGCATCCAGCTGCAGTGCCAGGACGGGAGCACGCGCACGTATAAGATCACCGTGGTAACCTCCTGTAAGTGCAAGAGGTCCTCCCGACAGCACAACCAATCAGGAGGCAAGTATGAGGAGGAGGAAGTGATGTCATCGCCGCACCTCAAACATCAGGTCAAGAGCAAGAGGAGACTGGGCAAGAGAAACTACATGGACAACTGGCACGAGCCTTGAGGACGGACTCACTGGAAGACTATGGACTATATAGACTTTACAAGGGTTAGTTAAGAAGGTACCCACTTGACTGCAGCGTTAAGGTACTATCACTAGATTTCAGTTTGGTTTCAAATTATTTTATGAAAGCAAATCCAGAGTGATATCAGTCAGATCCTTAATTTCAGTCAATCTTTAATTTGCCTTACCCTGGTACCCAATATTTTATAAGCAGCTTTTGAGATCAAAATATGTCTGCTGCTATATATGTCTGCATCTATTTATAAGTTGTTTTTTGTCCTATAATCAGAAAGGACACAGTTTGCATGCTAGTTGTTGTTTCCATTAGGCTACAGTGACGGCAAAACTCAGCACAGCGGAGTTTTACTGAGTTTTACTGATAAACTCATTGTAGTGAATAGTTAAAATGCTCAGAACACGTAAGATAAGTGAGCAAAACACTGTGAACTGTTTAAAATGAACTAGTTTTGTTTTTCACGCTTCTAATACAATAAAAATATTAAATTTTTAAACTGACACCCCCGACTACACGGGGCCTTATCACCCTGGACAATTGGGAAATTAGAGAAAGAACTTTGTTAAATGACCTGACTGCATGTGATATCTAAAGTCAGTACTCTATCTGCTCAGTTCAACCTCACATAGGTCTAATACTAGTACTATCAATAATAAGCTATGAATTCTACTAAACTTTACATTATAATCACATATTACTAAGTCTTTAAAAATCCAAAAAGGTTATAAAATAATGTTTTTAGTGAGAATAAGACGGTCTTCAGTCATTTCCTACCACTGGTAATAGCCTACACAGAATCAAAGACAGTAGGCATATTGCTCAAAATGGTTTCTTTAAATGGAGAATCCTGCTTGAACTGTGACTGAATTGTATCTGCACCATTACAGAAGATATATCATTTTCAAAGGTTTAAAATGTAAATATGTGTATAAAATGCCAGAAATAACGCATATTACTTTAAAAATATACAGATGTTATGTTAAGATTTATATTGTAGGGCCTAATATATTTTTTTAATATTTTTATACATTTTTTTTTTCATAATTTTCTACCAAATCTGTAAAACTTGAGGAATAATAAATGTTTCAAACAATAAATATTACATTTTTAATGCTTTCCATTTCAATGCCAGCGTAAAACAGCAATCAAATGCCTTTTTATTTACTAAAATCAAGTTGGGGTTTACTTACAAGGGATCCACTAGAAGTCATGGAGTTGCTTTTTTCAAATTAAAAGACTACACACCACATTTTACTTAAATATTTTTGTTTTATTGTGTTCGTTTTCATGCATATTTACAAAAAAAAAAATCAAAAATATTAAAGAAATAAAACTTCGATACAAGTAGTTCAAAAACTGCAAGAAAATAAAGTTAAAGCCAGTTATGAAATTTATTTTGAAAGGGAAAAACGGAATTCGATGAAATTCCTTTTCCGGTTTGACAACAGCATCCAAATCAATCCACGCGTAGCTGAAGTTTACTCCCCGCCCACGAGCTAGTGATGCCCTGCTTTATCAATCAAATTAAATAACTATTCCACTATGAAATAACTTCTAAACATGGATGAAAGTGCCACACACCGGTCGGTTTCGGAGAGGCACGCGGATCCCGGAACTTTCCTTTCTCACGAGCCGGGAAAGGACGACCCCTTTCCCGGGAACGCTAGCGTGGACTTCCCGGTGTCTGTGGTGCTACCAGCCGGCGGCACGGGGGAGAGAACCGGCCTGCAGACACCCAAGCAGTTCTGTAGGTTTCTGGGGAGGCCGCTCATCAGCTACACGGTCCAGGCTTTTGAGAGGTGCGTGTAACGGTGTAACGACAGTGTCCGGTTCAGTGTGGTAGTCATGGATACAGTATGCTAGGCTACAACCAAACCCTGCCATAGAGGAGGAGAGATGCACATCCATTCAGTGATTTATCAGAGGGATACAGGCAGGTTTGACCAGCTTGAAAGGAAACTCGATAATAAGCCTTAATAATGTTTTAATAAATAGTTTAAAGACTCAAAACATGGTCAGGGAAAACCAGGGATAACTGGATAATTGATTGTTCTTTACACAATATCCATAAAAAAAATTTTAATAAATAAATAAAAAAGTTCTACCGTGTAACTTTTTAGCCAAAAATAAAGGCAAATATGGTTTATTATGGATGTTTTCATTGCATTAAAAAAAACAAGAATATATCTAAAATATAATAAATAAATAAATAAAATTATTATATAATTTCCACCATGTAACTTTTTTGCCAAAAATAAAAGGCAATTTTTAAATTTTTTAATGGATGTTTTCATTGCATCAATAAATAAATATATAAATAAATAAATACATGAATCTTTATTGTGAGCGGACTTGCATCTTCACTTGCATCTCCACAAGCCTGACTCAAACTAAACGTGGTCTGAAATTGTATGGCTTTGGATAAAATGTTTCACCTTATGGCATAACAACTCTATGGAGAAGGTTCTGACCTATGGCACTAAAACTAGGACAGAACTAGTACAAACGTATTAAAACAGAAATTAACCTTTCCTGATTAGCTTTAGAATGATCTTGAGCTGTATCAGAAAAGTATAAGACACAAAGAATAGTATAAACACCCATGGACCACTGTGGAACAGACCTGGCCCACAGAGGGATTACACAGATATATGGCCACATGGGAATGGTACTATTTAAAGTTGAAAATCACATCCTATTGTCTAAAGAAAGAGGGTTTTTAATTATCATCATGGTATCGGAATCGTATTGGGTATCGAGTGCATTCTCAGTAACAAAATTGAGTTTTAAATTTTAGTGTCACAACAAGACACACCCAAAGTGTTTTAGATCAATGTTGCTGTTTACAAACAAACAAAATAAACAAAATATAGTATAAATTATGTGTAAAAAAAAAAAAATGAATCACATTAACTTGAACCCATAAAAAAAAAAAATTTAAAAATCAAATGTCTATGTAATCCCTCCATCATCCAGGTAGGGTCCAGTTGACAGAATTCAAGAATTTCTTTTGCCATTTTCATCCATCTATGAATTATCCCACAAATGAAATGAAAATATGATCCAGTTCCATTTCCCATCCTAAAAAAATAAATACTGCATAAAAATAATGTACGATTCCTCTCCCCTCGTGTTCAGAGTGCAGTGGATCCAGTGCATTGTGGTAGTGGTGGCCACAGAACATCTCTCCCTGATGACAGACATAGTGCAAAGGTACAGACACTCTAAGGTCCGGGTGGTACCAGGCGGCTCCACGCGGCACCGCTCCATCCGCCGAGGGGTGCAGGCTCTGGGGGACCCTGAGGAGCAGACAGGGGCACGGGCGACAGGAGCACACCCGCCTAAAGTGGTCATCATACACGACGCAGTGCGGCCCTTTGTGGAGGAGGACTTTCTGTACAAGATAGCAATGGCTGCCAAGGAACAAGGGGTTAGTTTCCTAACTGTATTTTGTATTTAATTCTTTCTCCACTGAAGCAGAACCCAAACATATCTATATTATTGGAAATTGGTTATACACTGCTGTGAAAGAGTAGTTGCCCCCTCACTGATTTCTTACTTTTTCTGCACTTTTGTCACTCAGCCATTTCAGATCAAGCAAACATAAATATTAGACAATATCACACAAGTAAACACAAAATGCAGTTTTAAGTGCCGATTTTATTTATTAAGGAAAAAAAAAAAAGCCATCTGAACCTTCATGGCCCATGTGAAAAATGAATTACCCCCTAAACCTAATAACTGGTTGAACCACCCTTAGCAGCAACAACTGCAGTCAAGACAAGTCAACAACTCACATCGCACATCTTTGCAGAATTGTATTAAATCAGCCACATTGGAGGGTTTCTAAGCATGAACCACCTTTTTTAAGGTCATGTCACAGCATCTCTATTGGATTCAGGTCTGGGCTTTGACTTGGCCACTCCAAAACCCTCATTTTGTTTTTTTAAGCCATTCAGACGTGGACTTGCTGGTGTGCTTTGGGATCATTGTCCTGCTGCAGAAACCCAAGTGTGTTGTTGAGGTCACAAACTGATGGCTGGACATTCTCCTTCAGCAGTGAGAGCAGTTCCTTCAAAACAGCAGTGTCCAGGTCCTGAAGCAGTGAAGCACCCCACCACCATGACACTGTTGGCATGACTGTTGGCATCTTTTTTTTTATCAAATGCTGTGTTTATTTTATGCCTTCCAAAAAGTTCAACTTTTGTTTCATCAGTCCACAGAGTATTTTCCCAAAAGCTTTGGCAAGATGCTTTTTGGCAAAAGTGAGATGAGCCTTTATGTTCTTTTTTGTCAGCAGTGGCTTTCGCCGTGGAACTCTGATATGCATGTCATTTTTGCCTAGTGTCTTTGTTATGGTTGAGTCATGAACACTGACATTTACTGAGGCAAGTGAGGCCAGCAACTTTAGATTTTGTTCTGGGTTCCTTTGTGACCTCTGGGATCAGTCGTCGCTATGCTCTTGAGGTATTTTTGTAGGCTGGCCACTCCTGGGAAGGTTCACCACTGTACTGTGCTTTCTCCATTTGTGGATAATGGTTTTCACTGTGGTTCGCTGGAGTCCCAAAGATTTAGAAATGGCCTTGTAACCTTTTCCAGACTGAGACATGTCAATTACTTTTCTTTTTATCTACTCCTGAATTTCTTTCGATCACGGCATGATGTCTGCATGTTTATGTTTACTTGGGTTATCTTTGTTTGATATTTAAATTTGTTAGATGATCTGAAACTGTTGCAAAAAAGTAAGAAATTGGTAAGGGGGCAAATACTTTTTCACATAATACTGATACTGTTGTTTTAAAGATATGTGAATATGGGGTGTATGTGAGTGTTGGTCGGAGGGGCTGATGGCGCAGACTGGCAGCTTTGTTTTGTCAGTCTGCTCCAGGGCAGCTGTGGCTACAATAGCAGCTTAGTAGAGTGAATGAATAATACACTGTAAACCGTTTTGGATGTTTTGAAAAGTGCTATATAAAAAATAATAAGATTGAAGAAACTTGCAGTACAGTACAGGGCTGCATAGTGAATGAAAATCAAGATTAAAATTCAGTCATTTCTATGTGGCAGTGATTAGCTTTGGTCTGAGATCTCCAGCCAATTCTTTGTCAAGAAAAGCATGTGGTTTGGAGCATAGTTCAATTTTGTCCATTTCTGGGATTAAAGGCTAACGATTAAAAGTACTTTTTATGTTCAAGAATTTGATGCTGAGGGCCATTTTCATGATTTTTAAAAATAAAATGTAATACAAAACATGTGACAATATGGAGAGGAGAGGAACAGAATGTACAGGTCGATGTTTACTGCTTTAATTCTCAACACCATTTGATTTTGATTTGACTTGATGATAAAAAAAAAATTAATTTAAATTTCTTTTGCCATCAAGTCAAATCAAAATCAAATGGTGTTGGGAATAAAAGCAGTAAACATTGACCCGTACATTCTGTTCTTCTCCTTTTCTCTCCCCCTCTTCTCCTCTCCTCCCTGTCATCCCCCTCCCCCCTCCTCCTCTTTTCCTCCTCCTCCTCCTCGTCATCTCCTCCTCCTCTCCTCCTCGGTAAGCCTGGTCTTAAACGGTTCTTCAGATTGACAGGCAGTAGTAGCGTTTATTTCTCCAGTGAGAGATGGAAAACATTTGGGCCAGAGTCACGCTGCTCTGATGGCTCTGTGCACGATACCATTGACATGATTCATACCATTCAGGCCCGACGTATTTAAGCCTTTTCGATAAATTTAAACACGTAAATATGCAACATGTAACTTTTCTGGTAGGGGGTCCAGCACCTGTTTGTCTCGGTGGTGATATCTTTGCTTTGCCTGGAATATTACAAGCATGTTATTTAAAAGTCTTGCAGTTATTCAGTTATAGGTGTCATACTGTGGAACACTCAATCCAGCATGATCCAATACAGACTTTTCCAGCTGATCCGATTCTCTGTTGTATCTGGACATTGAGATCACTTGTTGCACTTTTTATGATGTTCGTGATACAGCCTCTAGTCTTTCCTTTCATTGCTCCTCTGTTTCCATTAGAAATAGAAATGATGTGTTGAAAAAATATTAGCGCGACATATTGAGTAATTAAGAAACACAGTGGCTAGCTAGCACTCTTGGCTCACATTAAGAAGGTTCTGGGTTTGATTCCCAGGTTGTCTTTCTGTGTGGAGTTTGCGTGTTTGGGTGTGTTTCCTCCAGGCACTCAGGTTTCCCCCAAAACATGCACCATAGATCAAATACTCCAGCTTAAGATAGTCCTGACCATTACTAGGTCAAGATCTGACAGGTTGCCCAAGCTGCATCGAGGGATGGGTCAAACGCAGGAGACACATTTCCCTACGGGGACAATAAAGTGAACCTAACTGATATAATATACGAAATCATTCACCTTTAAAACATATATATTGCCTATGGCTTATCTCCACACACAGGCCGCAGACCCTCCACAAGAAAAGTTACAATATTGCCCTAAATCGCAATCTCTCCCCAAATTGTTTAACCTAAGTGCGCTTTGTTCATGTTAGCTAGCTAGCGTGTGCGATGAATCTGGTCTGTGTAATGCTAGCTGGACCCTGCTCATGACAGAAAACTTGTCTCGCTGACAGAAAACAGAATAATTCAGATATTAGCAGCATGTGTAACACGTAAAACACATGTCTGCTTTCCCTCCACACCAGTCCGGCTCCCTGCTCAGGAATCCTGTCCCTAGTCATGCGAGAATGGACACGACGCTTTTGTTCAGAATTTCCCATTATTGTGATTTTCCGGTGTAGGAAGCACAAATATTTCATGGACCAGTTGTGTTGAATATTGGTGACTCACAAATAAGCCTTCACACGCTTTATAATGCAGCGCTTTCAACATAGACAAAAGGTATTATTGATACTTAGTCTGACGTGAGACTATTTTTAACAGTGGCTCTAAGCGAGTCTCCTTTTTGTTGGGAAGAAAATAAAACAGGCGATTGTATAACTTTTGATTTAAAGTGATGTGCACTGACCAAAACACAATTATCTCGAGATTCACATTTTCACTAAA
Source organism: Periophthalmus modestus (assembly GCA_019594935.1). Lineage (NCBI taxonomy): Eukaryota > Metazoa > Chordata > Actinopteri > Gobiiformes > Gobiidae > Periophthalmus > Periophthalmus modestus. The sequence continues at coordinate 26,033,881 of JAIEZT010000124.1, read as the reverse complement.
TTCACACTTTTATCTTCTTGTGAACCAAAAGTACAAAGTAGATTTTGACCGCAAACCAGTTGGCGAACAGCTGTTCACTCACAACACAAAGCTCATGATGTCTTTAGCCTGGCTTCATATAAGAATAATGAGAGCGCACGATTATATTCAGAAAGATTTCCCGAAAAGATCCCTGTGTTTACCACAGGTTTGTACTGAAACTACGGTGACACAAACAATCCATGTTTGAATCATATTTTTTTATACAATTGTTTTTTTTTGGGTTTTTTTTTTTGTATAAATATCACTTATTGCCTCCACTGATCAAAAAACACTCATGAATAATTAAACATAGTTAACTTCTAGTATTGTCAAAACTATACAGAAGCATTAACGTATTATTTGGGTCACCAATTTTTGTTCAGCTTCTTTTTACACTATAGGGGCAAAAATAAAATTGGAGGGCACAGTAGTTTTCTCCTTTAATTGTAAAAACTGTATCCACACACTAATTATTCTGTTGGACACTTTTGGTATTGGTTATTATGTTAGCAAAGTTGCTGTGAAAGATCCGTACAGTGTAGGGATGCACAATAGTTTCATTGTAAGCAAAACATTTAGTGGAGCCATCACAACTGCCCAGCTTTAAACCACGCCCCTTACCAATTACCAAAGATAGCGAGAAATATGAGTGACAGATTTATTTAGATTCCCTGATAAATGCAGAAAACAGGCTCCTCCAGGTGGATATCTATCAGCTGCATGGTCCAGCAGGTGACTTTAATATCTAACATTCATGTCGTAGGAGATTCCACACCTCAAATACGGTGCATCTTCTCCCCACAGGCAGCAGGAGCGATCCGTCCCCTCGTCTCCACGGTAATAGCCACTACCTCAGAGGGATACCTGGACCACAGCCTGGAGCGGGCCAAGTACAGAGCCAGCGAGATGCCACAAGGGTTCACCTATGACGTCATCTGCCAAGCCTATCAGAAGGTCAGGGGGATACGGTTTTGTCAGGTTTTGTACTTAATGAAATGGAAATGTGTCGTAACTTTTAACTGTAAAATTCCAGTTTTACCTGTAATCTCACTTTACTCCCTATATTTGGACACGGTTTAGCGTTTAGATTTTATTCTGTTAGACACTAGTAATTAAAGATGTTTTATTTTTGTTTACTGTAATACTACAATTGTACCTGATTTTTACTGTCTTAAAACGTGAAAAACTGACCTCGTTTTTGATCCAAAGTGATCCAAAGTTATTCCTCACTTACCTTATACATTCTGAGCCTCCTAATTATTCACAGAAATGAGATTCACAACTAGCATGCTAACAGCGCACTTCCTGATGATCTAACAATACACTTTATAATTAACTGGAAGCAGATAGTACACAGCTGACTTATTTTGAACTCAAGAGCTGCTTATACAATATGAGCAAGACAAATTTTTTGCTTGATCTCTTATCCATTCAATGTTTGATTATAAATAAACCCATAAATCATGTTGTTTTCATAATGAAAACACTTTTTAGTACCTCTGCCACACGTTTTATATGGTCACTTATTAAGTTTAGTTAAACATTAATAAATAAAAAGAAAATTATAATAACCAGATTGATTCACATTTATTCTGTCCCCATATTTCTTTCTTCTCAAAAAAGTGACATTCCGACTCCAATAGACTACAGCGGCACTTTGAGCTAAGCCGTGTGGAATGCCTCTGATTAGATCTCCAGTCGTTGGTGTTTTTATGTGTGGAACATTTGGACCTTAACTTCATGGGCTCTGTTGATTTTGGCCTTTTCTAAAAGTGAGCTCACCATGAGCTGAAAAATGTAGGTAGTTAAATGAAAGTCTTGGGATCAACTGTCTGTTATCAATCGTAAAAAGGGAAGTGTCTCTGTAGTGTCACACCTACGAAAAAGGGATGACATGATATGGATTTTTTGAGCCGGTACTGATATTTGGCTTGCTGCTGTTAATGATACTCGATTTTTAGCTTTTAAAATCCATAACAAGGTCCACAAATAGAAGTCCCAAGTCAAAAAGAGGCAAATCCAAGTCGAGTCCCAAATCAGTTGCCCACAACTCCAAGTCTTTGAACTGAAGTACTGAATACAGCTTGTATTTTTGCAGTTCATAAGCTTTTACATTTTAATTTTACTATCTAAATCCAAAGAACTGAATTTAAACAAATTTAATAATAGTTATTTCTTCATGCTGTCTGTACTGAAATGGAGCAAAGGATCATGGTCTGTGTAGTTCCCTTTGTTTTTTTAGCTGTTGCTCCAACAAAACAAACCATTTAAGCAATGGAGCGTGTAACCCAATTTATTGTGGCTGCTCCCAATTTTATTAGAAGACATTTGATGATTTGATATCACAGTATTTCAGCTATTGTAATAGCCCTTGTACAAAACAGAGAAGTGAGGAGGGACATGTTCCAGTTCCTTCCTGTTAAATTAAGTACATGCAGAATGTATGTAACCTGATATTTTCTGTAATTGATGAGATCCCAGCCCTCACTGCATTAAAACAAGAATCTGTATTTGAACGATAAGATGTGGGCAGCAAAAATTTCAGCTGCCCCCATCTGTAATAAAAATTATTGGCCTATGAGAGTTGGGATGTCATCTGAGACCCAGCAATAGAGATGAAGTTAATAGTAACAGATTTTTCACAGGAGTATGAAAATGGTATTGACATTGCTCCTGACAGGTGTCCTCTCTCAGTGCACAGATTATGACTTGGACTATGGGACAGAGTGCCTCCATCTTGCGCTGCAGTACTGTGGCACCAACGCCAGACTGATCGAGGGCCCGCCCACTCTGTGGAAGGTCAGCCGATGTTCATATCACTATTTTCATTTGATCTTGTCTATTTTACCAAAGTGTTGGCACAATAGTAACATTTCAAACTCAATTTAATTCAGTTTTTGATACTAAGGAAAGGGTTTAATACTCTTTAATACTATTTTGTTACCATATTGATAATACAAATACTTTTCTATTCTTTGTGTCTTTCTTCGTGTTAAGATCAAGATTATTCTAAAACAGTTGTTTTTTTTCATATCAATACACATTCAAGAGAACATCTAGTTTCAATATTCATTTTTAAATAGATTAGTATCAGATTTTTGATACTTTTGACAACTGCACTATACCCAATACACTGTTTTCAGTGCTAACTCATGCATCATTTAAATAAATTGTATATAGCCTGCACTCTTACTGTTTTAGACAGGTACTACACAATCACATCTGAACCCTGGTGGCCAGTGTTTTAACCTGCAGATATGAGACATACAAGTTTTTCTCATTCTCAGTATATGGACAGGCCTCATCTGAAACCTCCAGAATTCACTCACTGAGCTGCAGAGGCTGCACTAGCACTGATTCATGATTTCAGTTTTAGGAAGTCATTATAGATTTTTGTTTAAATTTAAACCAACTGGAGTTCAGCATTGAAACCGGCAACCCAAATGGAAAACTCATTCTGCTTTCAAATTTGGTAATCGTCTTGGGAACCAAAACAAATTAAAACATAAATAAATGGAATGTCATCATCAGTTCATGCTTATGAATTTTAAAATCTACATCTCTCTTTTAATTTCCAAATATCTGAACCTTTTATATACAATGAATCTTTCAAAAGCATTGTACAATTAAGGATCTTATAGTATTTTATTTTTCAGGTCACCTATAAAAGAGACTTGGCTGCTGCAGAGTCCATTATAAAAGGTGACTGCTTTGTACTTTTCTATTTTCCAGCCAGTTCTTTTGTCACTTTGTCTGTACTTCAAAGATGTGTCGACTGTGGACCAAAAGTATCTTTTTATTCCTCTCAAAAGGAACATAATAGTTTAAACAGTTGTGGTGTTTGGAGTCCCTGAACACAGCACAAGCCCAAACTAGTGAGACCACCACAATCAGAACAACGTAAAAATAGTGGCATACTTGTCAGTCTGACCGCACCTGGGCTGGGAAACATGTGAAGGAGAGTTCTCACATCAGTCATTTTTACACTTGGCTCATTGGAATGGGTCATACTGTAAACTGTGCATTATGTGGTGGCAGAATGTTGAAATTGAGAAGTTACAGTACAGTACACGCATACAGTATATTTATACGAAGTAGTGCCAGACCCAGGGCCGGTCCATTTATAAACTTTATACCAACATTTTAATGTCCAACAACAAATCTGGCCCATCAGACTAACACTAGTCTGGTAGCTCTTGTGTGGTTTTGATTGGCAGAGCAACCAAAAAAATAACAAGGAGTTGAGTGTTGTAACCTCAATAATATGGTGGCAATTGTATAAAACATGGACAAGTTTGTATTGACTGTGATTTTAGACCAAAGATGTCCAAACTTCAAGGGCTGTTTATTGATAATGTACAACTTTTCCATGTCCTAGTTATTCAAACAGGAGCATTTACCATAGATTAGACAGAACCACCAGACCTTTAATTAGGCTGAACACCTCAATGAGACAAACTAAAATGTTTGATATTGGGTTTATAATTGTAGATTTTTTAAAAACTTGATGTAAAAAGTACAGCTTTTGGTAAATTCACCAGCAAGCTTGTTGTCTAATCATCATGTTTTAGATGGCCCTACTTTCCAAAAAAAGAAAGTGAGAATAATTTTGATATTATATGTAATAATATAGTTTACAAGCATAGCTATTGTCAGTGAGATTGTAACAAATACATGTTTTTTATATGACAATTTAAAGGTGCAGTATGTAACTTCTGGTGGAGAAACCGTCACTTGCATGTCTCAGTGGAGATGTTCTTGCTTTGCCTGTAATGTTTGTGAGTTTGGAAAGATTTCTTTAGTTCCATGTGGACAAGCAGGCGAAACCATCATTACATGGTGAGAGAAATCAAAACACCTGCAATTGAATACATGTAACACAGAGGATAGAAGTTTAATGCCATATACTGTGGAACATTCCAGGCAAAGTAATAACATCTCTATGGAGACAAGCAGACAGCAGACCATGCACCAGAAATGTTTTGTAGAACACCTATGTGATTGTTTTTGCCGTATGAACTTGTAAAACACTTCCTGCCATCAATTGAATGTTAATTAAAAGTGCAAAAAATTTTCTTAGCCTAGTACTTCCTTTATCCTTTTAACACTGTTTGATCTTTCCCCTTGCAGAGTCCCTGTCCCTGCCCTCGTGTGTCCTCACTGGAGACTGCTCAGTCTCTCGGTCTCTGGCCTGTTCTCTTCAGAAGACCTTTGGGACTCTACACATGGTAAGACCCTGCCCCTCTGATGCTAGCGCCATACGCAGACAGGAGCGTGTGCGCTGACAGCTTCACTTTCCACAACCTTCACATAATACGCCTCATCTCGCAGACTGAATCCCTAACTCGACCACAGCTTGGGTGGCCTGGTCCTGAGGTTTTCCTTTTGTGGTTAGATTTGAAATGTGGCGTGTCCAAGTCTAGTGTTTCGATCTTCGTTCTCTGAGAAACAGATGGGGTCTCACGTTCGGTGGAGCTGTCTTGATTAATAGTTGTCCAGTGATAATTTTGCACCTCCATCTTACCTCAGCTCTCATAGTTGCACCAGTTGCACTGGTGTGGACCCTGAGAATTTCCACTGTGTAAAGTGATCTGTACCGCTCCATTTGAGGGGTCCCAAGCAAACTGCTGGAGGTACTACCTTCCAAGAAACTCTAGTGTGGTTAGGACCTGGGGCTAGCTTGCAGGAGTGGACACACCTCCATAGAGTAATTGCAGGACTTGCGGCACACCAGTAGCGGCGCAAGTGGCAGAACATAAATAGTGCGAGCTCTGTATCGTAGCTCCTACAGGCATTGTTCAGCCTTGGACCAACAACAAGGTCAACACCTTCCTTGCCCTCCTTATGAGGATGAAACATAGTTAAACCTGGATGGAGGTACACACAATGACAGGGTGTTTCAGTCAACTGCACAGAGGATGGTGGCCGTCAGATACATCTGCAGTGTGTAGCAGTGCCAGACAAAAAGCAAGAAATTGTGAGCTATGTACAAGGACAACAACTGGAACGGTGCTGGCTGACAGGACCGGAGGGGTTTCAAGACGATGGACAGCATTTATGGACACAGACCTGCAAGCACTGGTCTGGTAGCAGCCACCGCACAGTGGTTTGTGAGACGTGACATCAACCATTCTGTTGTGCTCTTCCACTCCCGGGCCATCTGTGCCACGCCCATCATCGCCTGTGCAGTCACGCTCTTCAACACCTGGACCATCACTCTCATCTTCAACATGGGACACCCTCGTCCCCGCGCAGAGGACAAGTGGCAAGTGCAAAAGAGGACCAGACCAGGAGGCAATTGTAGGTGCTTTCTGGGAATCCAATGCAGTCCTCACTGGTTTAACCACACAGTACCAACAGGGTGTCCAAGAGATGGTGCAGTCATCATGGGCACACATGGTGCAGGATGCGGCAATGGTGAGGGACTAGGTGCTGTAGAACGACAGGTTTCACGCATCTTTCCTTGAACTGAACCCTACGCAGTCATGCTTGAGCACATCACTGTTCAAAAGCCCCAGTGTAAGAGCGACCATAGAACTCTGTTCCCTGTGACTGCAGTGAGCAGCTTTTCTTACATTTCCAATGCAAGAAAGTGGGAAAATAAAATTAAATTTTTCTTCAAAACAAATCATTGATTTTTTTGCCCATCCCTACTTTATAGTGGTCGTTTTAACAATCTTTGAAACCCATTTTTGACCCTGTTGCTTTTCTGTCTTTTTAAATATTTTAAGTATAGTTTAGATACTTGCATCATTCTAAAGCTATGATGTAAGGCCTATGTTAAACAATAGTGCTAGCCAGTATGCTAATAGGTGTGAGAGCACCCATTAGGGCACTGAATGATTATGCAAAATATGACTTAGGTACAGTTCACACTTACTGTAGTTCAATAGACCTAGCCAATAAACAAACAAACTGTAAAAACGGGTGTGTTAGTCTCAGTGTAGTTAGCTCCTCACTTCAGATATAAGGCCGTGTCCACCAGCAATCTGACCAGAACTGAGGGGGGGCGGGTCTGGACACATGAGGAACAGTGTGATTGGTCTAACAGGTATCCAACTCCACCTCTGCAGTCAGGTGTTTGTAATCAGACACACCTGGCTGCAATCAGGGCAGAGGCGTGTGATGTCACCAAATACCTAAACTGGCAGTGGCCACTGGAGCCAAGACACACATCATTTTATAATTTTTTGGCCACAAAGCTTAGCACACATTTACCTAGTTTGCTCTAAAATTGCCCCAAAAAAAAGGACTAGAAACGGTAGACAATGCTATTCAAACACTATATACACAGTTTAAAGAAGACCTATTGTGCTTGTGTCTGCTATATACTTATAATCTATGACACCTGTGGATGCTTGTTATAATTTGGAAAAAATGAAATTGCAAATTCATCTAAAATGACTTAAAAGAAACAAGTCCGCTGACTTCTGCGTTAGAAAACGGTGGCGCCTGACAGGAGCTGACCTCACCATGAGCTTCCAACACAACAAAGAGTCAGCACCTCCGATAGATAGCTGCAGATGATGCTAATGAGCAGCAGATTTTTTTTTTAAATTTATACCAAAATGACTGCGCAGCACTGCAGAATCCTGCATGTATCACCGATTAAGAAAATTTAATTGGAAAATGAAATATGTACATAAACATTTTCACAAAAACAGCTGATCAGCAATATAGGGTCTTGAAAATGAACAATTTGAGATTGCTAAAATATGCATGGATCACTCCAAATACAACTGTAAATGGTGAGGAGAAACAACTATAACATGTTTAAAGCTCTAAGAAGTCAATTTTGCATAATATGTCCACTTTAAGAGCAAAAAAGGTTGATTTAGTGCTTAGTTCGACTTGTGCCTGTGTTTTACTCTGAAAATGCAACACTTCCAGTCTGAATAGAGAAGCCTAAATTCTAATTCATATTGATCCAGTGACTGAAACTGTTGCTGTTGTGAATACATTTAAAGATGTAAGAGCAACACAACTCATGTATTTAAACATACTGCAGAAAAACATTTTTTTCTCAGTGCAGGTAGCCCTCTCTTTAGTGTGGTCCTTGCCTCCATGATGGCTTGGCTCTGTGGCGCATGACTAAATTCAAATAAACATTCCCAATTTTGCAGGATTTCATGCCCAACCTGCTTTAGATCAAGATCATTTAGAACAACTTTTCCAATCCCAGCCAATCTCCACTCTGGGCTGAAGTGATTTTCTACAGAGGACTTTGGCACTGATGTTTTGGAACTTGCTAAACCCTCACATATGCTTTTAATAACATTTAACATTTGTGATTTGTGTGTTCTGCTCAGGACTTGCATAGAACAACACAGAAACTGTTTATTTCCTGTTTGTGAAATGTTATTATTTGCATAGTGTGAATGTCTAAATAAATAGATTGTGAAATAGGTGAAAGTGGACATGGGACAAAGCAGCAGTGTTGGTATTGCTGTGTGTGTGTGTAGGTGCACCCAAAGGTCCTGGCCATGAAAGTAAAAAGTGAACCCAAAATGGCGTCGTAATAGAGAAGAATCCCTACAAAATCTGACCTTTGTGAAAGCTGCGGATGCCCTGTCAGCTACATAAGGGCAGTGTGAACTCATGAAAATACATTGTGCTCAGTGGGAGAAGTCTTTTTGGGCCCAAGCTCCCGGGAGCCGCAGTGGAGCAGCCGCTAAGTCAATCTCACCCTGGGACAGAGGGGCTGCTGTGGCCTTCTGGTTACTCAACAGGCAATGAATGCACCAATTTCCAATACAATACAAACAACCTTAAAGGAACTATATGTAAGATGTGATTTTTATTTTAAATTCTCCGTGAACATGAACGTGATCTGTGTCTCCGGGTAGGAGGTCATCCATAACCACATGTAGCTTTTACTGGTTAAAAGTCTGCTGTTTTATTCTTGATAGAAACATTGGATAATCGTCTTCAGAACCAAAACACCAAATTATAACATAAATGCAACATCATGTCCAATCAGAAGGCAGAATGAGCCTCACATGGGTCTGATATCAGTTTCAAAGCTGAAATCCAGTTGGTTTGTACCTAAAAGGACTTTCTCTGATCTGAATGGTCACTACCCAAACCTCAGCGTCTGCAGACAATCATGAATCAGTGCTAGTGCACCCTCTGCAGCTCAGTGAGTGAATTCTGGAGGCTCTGAGCTTACACAAGGGGCCTGTCCATGTACTGAGAAATATCAAAAACTTGGTATGTGTGTATGTGTGGTTAAGGCTCTGGACACACAGGTTCTGTCGTGATTGTAGTAGTTTTTGAACCTGTAAGAATGCAGGCTGAAACATCATATGAAAAGATTGTTTATTCCTTTTGAAGCCCTCGGCCCACAGTTTCTGTGGGCCGAGGGCTTGGAACTTGGAACAATCATGGAACAATTCTCCAACAGTCATGCCTTCACAATCATTCATTTGTACTACAACTGTAGTTGGAGAACAAATGCAGAATACTGGTGTTTCAATTAAAAATATGAAAAAAAAAAAAATTCCTCATGCTCAGATGGACAACAATTTCTGCATAGCAACCCAAATGAGATTCTTATGTGAGGCTCATTCATGCTTTTGAGAACCAAAACATGAAATCACAACATAAACAACTAGGCCATCATGTCCAATGTTTCTGTAATTAAGAAATAAGCAGCTTTACAATTGTTATGAGTAAAAGATATTTGATTAGATTTAGATTTGAGTGGAAGAGGATTGAATAAATAACTTCTATGACTCATTTTAGATACAAACTAGCATCTCAAGCACTCAAGTGTTTAATTCTGCTATTTATTTATTTATTTATTTATTCCAGTTTGCGTTTTTTAACCATATTACTGTATTTTGAATCTTTTTTTCTGGGAATAATTCTACTTCAGGGTTTTTTTGGCAGTATATTGCACTTCAAAGTTTGTTATCATGACTGGCTTAGTTACTATAATCTTACAAATCATTTATTCTCCTGCCAGAACCTGGACATCACTCATGACCTTCTAGGAGACAATGCCACCTACCTGCTCAAAGCGTGGAACTTCATACAAATATCTGTATGTTCATCATTCAAACTTTGATCCTCCTTTTAGAGCTTTGAAATATTTCTAATTACCTTCATCTTTTTTTAACGTAGGTGAGCGGCTGTCCATCAGAAGTGAAGACCTTACTCACGGCTTTGGAAGCAGCAGATCGAGCTCTACTCAGCCCCGTGGTGGTCATCTGGGTGAGTGCATGTGTATAGCACCAGGAAAACAACCGTGTGTGCGTAGATATTTACGGGTCTCTGTCCGTGGGAAATAAGTTTGGCGATCAGCTGATGTCATATTACATGGCTCATGGTGCGTGTGTGGGGTGAATGATGTGCAGTCCTTGTGAATAAGACCGACCCAAAAGTGAAGTAAAGTGAAATAAATGTAATGCACATCGGGATCGCTCCGCAGAGTGCAGTAACATGTGTGAAAACGACCTCACATTCACTAGTGGGACAGTTTCAAAACACACTGCACGAATACCAAAATAAACCAGGCAAATCTGCACACACAAGCCATGAAAATATTTGTGCTTTCATTTCTTATTGGTGAAAGATTATTTGGAACAGACAGGGAAACCCGAAAAGCCACAACAACAATTTCAAGTGGATTTGTCAAAAAAATACCACAAGTCACACCACATTACTGAAAATCTCTCTTTATTTTTCTGGGGATACATTTTCAAAGACGTCACAAGCGAGGATCTTCTGATGTTGACTCATTTTCATAACAGCCCGACTTTTTGCTTCTACAACCTCAAATGTGGCCCTGGGACCACTTTTTCTTGGCTTGCATAATCTGAATAATATACAATGAGACATACAGTATTTGTGATTAAAGAATACATATTAGTATAATTGACTTTTATGAGATTTTAATTACATTATAACAGTGTTTCCTCACAAAAGTTCACTCAGAATTGTACTGTCTACGGGCTTCTCAATTCTGCACTTTTTAAAGGTGCTGTACCTGAATTGTGCTGTCTCAAAAACAAGAAAAACAGAAGTAGTTCATTTTAAACCGTTTGCAGTGGTCCAAAGTTATTCCTCACTTACCTCATGCTTCATACCTCATGCATTCCATACACTGACCAAAAACATTAGAGAAACACTCTTTAATCAGAGTATAGCAACCTATCAATCAAACTTCTGGGATATTGATATGGTCAAAGGGGGTTGTTAATTAATTTCAGCTGCTTTGCCGTTAATGAAATAAACAACAGGTGCACTAGAGGGGCAACAGTAAGACAGCCCCCAAAACAGGAATGGTTTTCCAGGTTGATGCCACTGGTATTTTACCCTCCTCATCTCTTCTGGCAGATTTTTTTACTGACTGACTTTTTCCTTTGGCTTGGATCAACATTATTGATGCATGGTGCGGTACCTGGACGCTGCAGAGGTTGCACAAGTGGTCCAACTCCTCCAGGATGGCACATCAATACGTGCCGTTGCAAGAAGGTTTGCTGTGTCTCCCAGCACAATCTCAAGATCATGGACTAGATTCCAAGAGACAGGTAGTTACTCCAGGAGAGCTGGGCAGGGTCGTGGAAGGTCTACAAATCCTTGGCAGGATTGGTATCTGCTCCTTTGTGCAAGGAGGAACAGGATAAGCACTGCCAGAGCCCTACAGAATGACCTCCAGCGGGCCACTGGTGTGAATGTTTCTAACCAATCAGAAACAGACTCCACGAGGTTGGCCTGAGGGCCCGACGTCCTTTAGTGGCCCCTTTGCTCACTGCCCAGCACTGTAGAGATCGATTGGCATTTGCCATAGACCACCAGAATTGGAAAGTTCGCCACTGCCATCCTGTGCTCTTCACCGATGAGAGCAGGTTCAATCTGAAAACAAGCAACAGACGTGAAAGGGTCTGGAGGCGCCACGGAGAAAGTCAGGCTGCCTGCAACATCACTGAGCATGAGCAGTTTGGTGGTGGGTCAGTTATGGTCTGGGGAGGCATATCTCTGGAAGGACGCACAGATCTCTACTGGTTAGATCATGGCACCCTGACTGACATTAGGTTCAGGGATGAAATCCTTGGACCAACTGTCAGACCCTATGGTCGTGCAGTGGGACCTGGTTCCTCCTGATGCACGACAATACCTGACCTCATGTGTGCAGAGTCTGCAGGCAGTTCCTGGAGGATGAAGGTATTGATACCATTGACTGGCCCTCACATTCACCTGACCTAAACCCAATAGAACACCTCTGGGCATTATGTTTTGGTTCATCCGACGCTGCCAAGTTGCTCCTCAGACTGTCCAGGAGCTCAGTGATGTCCTGGTCCAGATCTGGGAGGAGATCCCCCAATACACCATTCGTCGCCTCATTAAGAGCATGCCCCGCCGTTGTCAGGCGTATACAAGCACGTGGGGGCCACACTAACTACTGAGTATCATTTTGAGTTGCTATAATGACATTTTGGCAAAATAGACCCATCTGCGGCATCATTTTTTCAGTTTCATTTTTGGGGTGTCTTTGGTTTAACCCCTCTGTAGGGAGATCATTTTCATTTACATAAAATCATGTCTCATACTTTTCTTACTAATAAATTACTTTCTCATCATCAGTAAAGAAACTCTAGATTATTTTTTCCTTCATTTAGATCTAATGTGTTTTCAAAGTGTTCCTCTAAATTTTTTGAGCAGTGTATATAATTATTCAACACGATGAGATTATAAGTGCATTTCACAACTTTTTGTGTGTTTTGCTGTGATGTTAAAGCTAACAACAACTAGCACGCTTACTTGCACTTCCTGATTATTGGACTGTAATACACTTTATATATTAGATGCAGTACACAGCTGACTTATTTTCACCTTGAGAGATATTTATACAATATATCTGTACTGGGCGAGACAAATTTGGCTCATATACAGTTGCAGGAAAAAGTATGTGAACCCTTTGGGATTATGTGGAGTTTTGCATGAATTGGTCATAAAATGTGCTCTGGACTTCATCTAAGTCACAACAATAGAAAAACACAGTCTGCTTAAAATAATACTACATAAACATTACATGTTTTTTATGTATTTATTGAAGATAACATTTAAACATTCACAGTACAGGGTGGAAAAAGTATGTGAACCTTTGGACTTAATAACTGGTTGACCCTCCTTTGGCAACAATGACCTCAACCGAACGTTTCCTGTAGTTGCAAATCAGACCTTCACAACAGTCTGGTGTAACTTTGGACCACTCTTCTTCACAAAACTGTTTCAGTGTAGCAATATTCTTGGGATGTCTGGTGTGAATCTGTCTCTTAAGGTCATGGCACAGGATTTCAATCGGGTTGAGGTCAGGACTTTGACTGGGCGACTCCAGAAGGTGTATTTTGTTCTGTTGAAGCTGTTCTTTTGTGGAATTACTTGTATGCTTTGGGTTATTGTCCTGTTGTATCACCCATCCTCTGCGCAGCTTCAGTTGCCGAGACAGATGGTCTTAAGTTTTCCTGCAAAATGTCTTGATAAACTCTGGAATTCATTTTTCCATCAATGACAACAATCCGTCCAGGCCCTGAGGCAGCAAAGCAGCCCCAAACCATGCTCCCTCCGTCATGTTTTACAGTGGAGATGAGGTTGTGATGTTGGTGTACTGTGCCTTTTTTCCTCCACACAGTGTTGTGTGTTTTTTCCAAAAAACTCAATTTTGGTTTCATCTGTCCACAGAATATTTTGCCAGTAGTGCTGTGGAATATCCAGGTGCTCTTTTGCAAACTTCAAACGTGCTGCAATATTTTTTTTGGACAACATTGGCTTCCTCCGTGGTCTCCTCCCATGTACTCCATTCTTGTTTAATGTTTTCCTTATTATAATGTGTCAACAAAAATGTTAGCATGTGCCAGAGAGTTCTGTAAGTCTTTCACTGACACTCTAGGATTCTTCTTTACCTCATTAAGCATTCTGCGCTGTGCTCTTACAGTCATCTTTACAGGACGACCACGCCTAGGGAGAGCAGCATCAGTGCTGAACTTTCTCCATTTGTAGACTGTCTGTCTTACTGTGGACACATGAACATCAAGGCTTTTGGAGATACTTTTGTAACCCTTTCCAGCTCCATGCAAGTCAACAATTCTTAATCGTGGGTCTTCTGAGAGCTCTTTTCTGTGAGGCATGGTTCACATCAGGCAGTGCTTCATGAAACCAGTAAACCCAAAACTGGTGTGTGTTTTTAATGGACAGGACAGCTTTCAGCAGCACATCCAATATCATCACACTGACTGGACTCAAGGATGGCTCACTCCCGGCTCCAATTGGCTCTTGGAGAAGCCATTAGGTTAGGGGTTCACATACTTTTTCCACCCTGCACTGTGGATGTTTACATGTTATCTTCAATAAAAACACAAATACATGTAATGTTTATGTAGTATTATTTTAAGCAGACTGTGTTTTTCTATTGTTGTGACTTAGATGAAGTTCAGAGCACATTTTATTACCAATTCATGCAAAACACCATATAATCCCAAAGGGTTCACATACTTTTTCCTGCAACTGTATATGGGGAAAAATCAGATAGTTCACCGACTTCCTTTTAAAGACCCTGTTTCTATTATAAAAGTGGAACCAAACACATAAACTCCACCCACAACCACATTTTTACATTTTTAGCTACTAAACTGCAGTTTCGCTGGAAGACTTAAGAAGTGATTGAGGAGAGAGGAGGAGCGGGATTTGGACATACGAGATAACAAGTATCAACATTTCAAACTCGACCAATGCAGCCAGGTGTTTGTAATCAGAAACATCTGGCTGTAATTAGAGTCTTGCGTGATGTCACATAGTGCTTGAAATTGCAGAGGCCACTGAAGGCAGCGGACACTTATTTGACCAGAAAACTGCATTTTGTTTCTAGTTTTTTCACAATTTTATAACGAAAAAATGTGAATTTAGTGTTTAGTTTGACTTTAAGACGTTTTAGATCTGTATTTTATGTCAGTGAATTTAAGACTGTGGGGTTTGTGAAATCAAGCAAATATATCCACTATGAAAAAGTAAATGAGTTAAAAAGAATCATTTCATAGTTTTGGTTTACTGTGATAGCCTATTGCCAAACTCCATATGTTAATTACTTTAGCAAAAATGTAATTACACAATTCGGTCTGTAATAATCTCAATTTGAAACAGGATATTTTCAGCTAGGACTTCATCTAAATTTCTAAATATGCTGATGGTTTGTTTTGTCAGGTGCATTTGAGCGGTGTGGACATGCCTTCCATCAGAGAAACTGTGACAGAGCCAGAAGCAATCAGGGACCTGGCCTCAGACGCCAAACTGAAAAATATCCTCCTGTACGGCATCCACCTACAGCACTCCAAGGTACAGTTTAA
Organism: Periophthalmus modestus; assembly: GCA_019594935.1. Lineage (NCBI taxonomy): Eukaryota > Metazoa > Chordata > Actinopteri > Gobiiformes > Gobiidae > Periophthalmus > Periophthalmus modestus. The sequence goes on along the minus strand of JAIEZT010000124.1, from coordinate 26,018,516 downwards.
TATTTCACTTTTCTGCCCTTTTACGTACCTCCAATATATTTAGTAATTAGAGTAATGTTTTCAACCATTCTGCTTCTGATGAGTTTGCTTGTAGCTCACTATCATGTGCGTGCTATCACAGTGGTTAGAGGATATTTATACAGGCAAATACTGTTTACTGTTTTTACTGTTGTTCAAAAGTTCAATTTTCCAAACCACATATCAAATATTGCTCTTTTTTTTTTGTATTTAGCTGGGACAGGCCAATGTAGGTAATGGCTACAATTTTGCAGATTGGGGGATGTCACATCTGGACATGTTAGATCAGGGGTGAGCAAACTTGTTGACACACAGGCCACAGTGGGATCTAAAATTTGACAGAGGGGCTGGTCCAGGATATATACATGTATATATTACTTTAGAGATTTGCTCTGTAACATGTAGCAAAGCATGAATATGCAAGGCTCATTGTACAAATTGTTTTCCAAATGTATTGATTAAATCAATAATTAATTTATTACATTTCAGTTAAATAAACACAGCAGAAAAACTCACCATTCAGTTTTATCAAGTGCCAAAAGATCAACAACTTGTTGAAAAGGTAAAGTGAACAAGGTTTAACCTTACCTATTTTAATATAATTTGGTCATGTTCGGCGGGCCAAATTAATAAGCCCAAAGGGCCATTTGTGGCACCTGGGCCGTAGTTTGCCCATGTCTGTTATACCTTGTTTGAAACATTGGACTTTCACAAACTAAATAAGCCAAATAACATCACTACCATAAACTGTATATATATAAAATGACATAGCTAACCTGCTAGCCGCCACGTTCCAAATAGGAAGTGATCATGGGCGCGCTTCCAGGTACGTCAACTCCAGTTCACTTTACATTGAAGAATTGTCACCCCTGTCATCTCTGTAATTGCCACAGTGAGCCTTAATTTTTTATCTTAAAATGTTTGTATTAACCCACTCTACATGATCCTGGGATTTTATTTCGCTTTTATGTCTGTAAATAAGATATAAACATGAATAACAGATGAATCAGGAGCCTTCTTTCCCAGAGGTCACTCCCGCTTCCAGATACGGAACTCGGATCCAAATTCGCCGCTATAGCTTGATAAGTTTCATTTGACTGGTGCCGAGCGCTATGCTGACGTCACAGTCCCTTAGGCCACTTCTTTATACAGTTTATGATCACTACCCACGATTTTTCTTCACAATACATCAGTTTGCAGTAGTTGACAATGTGTGTGATGATATGGGATCACTGACTCTCTCTCTGACTCATCTGACCCTGATTTGAACATGACTCAATATAGTGTGCGATGTACATTTTACAATTATTAGACTATTAATTTGACCAAATCAGCCATGGTTATCTAGTACCGAACAGTTTAAATAAGATCTTAAAGGATCCTAAAGAATCTTATTTAGGATACAGTTCTAGTGCTAAACGTCTTTGTTAAGTGTTGTAAAAGTGTGTGGTCTTGACCAGCCAGACAAGCCAAAAACCCCACACAGTCTGTAAGGTGAGGTCCGAGTTCAGAGTAAAACTGGTGATTAGTGTACTGTTGATCTGGCATGAGATTTCACCTCCATAATTCTCTAACACAGGATACACAAGGTACTTCATATTTGTAACTGTAAACTGGCCACATGTGTATTTGATTTCCACCAGACGTTGCTTATAAGACTTGTGTTGTAGATTAGCCTAAACTCTTCAGAGACGCTGAAAAGGGAGAAGCTCACGTTATGTACTTGTCCTCCTAACTCTGATAAAGTGCTTTTAGACATGAGCGCATGCAGCAGGAGGATCCAGGTTTATAGAAGTTACTGTAGCTTTGGTGGTAACGAAGCAAATTTATTTCAAATGTTTTTAAAGGAACTGTATCTAGCCTGCACTATTACAGTTTTAAAAAAGGTCTTACAATTACAACTGAGTCTAGGTTGCTTGTACCTAAACCTGCATATAGCGGACTCACAAGTTTTTCTCATTCTCAGTATATGGACTGCTCTGATTAATGATTGGCTCCAGGTACCGGGGTTTAGGTAGCGACGATTCAGATCAGAAAGTCTATTAAGTTTAAACCAACTGGATTTCAGCAATGGCTCATTCTGCTTTCTGGTTGAATAATCGTCTTGATTATTATTATATTTATATATATTTTTTTAAGTGTCAGTCATACATTCACTGTACCATCCTGTATTGTCCTTAGGGTGTTCTTACTGTTATTGAAAAATGAGCGGTTACAGTCACTGCTTTGGAGGAGGTCCGTCCGTGTGATAAATAGATTTTGAACCTGATAGTTTAATCACATGAGCTCAGGGGATTGTCAGAAGGGAAAGCGATCCTTTACTCATGTCTTTTTGAATTGAAAGCTCATTCTCTGTAATGAGGCATGACTTCAGTTTCACTTTCACTGTTCAGAAGGCAGCCACAGGGGTTCAAACTGTCCCCGATGTCACCATTTTTCACCAGAGAGGGAGCTGTACAGTTTTTTACTTTCTTAAAAACTTGAAAAACAGAGCTAGTTCATTTTAAACGGTTTGCAGTGGTCCAAAGTTATTCCGAGCATCCAAATTACTCAGTGCGATGTTATAAGCACTTTTCACATCTCTAGAGCAGAGTTTTTCCATCACTGTGAAGGTAGCAACAACTGCATTCCTGATGATAAATAACAACAATAAAACGCTTCACAATTACTGCATAAATTTTATCCACTGGTCCAATTTTGGACTCCTGTTTTGTAATTGTATGTATATTTTATTGGGTTTGCTCAAATATATGGGGAAAAAAATCGGTTATGGGGCCTTGAAGACAATTGAAAATTACAACATGTACAACGTGGTCATGATACAATTGAAATCAAAAACTAGAAAATTGTGATAGCATTTTCTTTTTGCAATATCTCAATTGTTAACTAACCTGTCGTCTTCTAATACAATATAAAATCAATTCTAATCAATATAAAAATCAAAATAGATTAATATAAGGTTTGGAAGTGTATACAGTACCATTATAACACAATTTTTGGCTTCTAAACATAGTCTGCTCCCATACAAACTTCTGAAAATAGATTATCCCAGATTCAAAGTCTGTTTGCAATCACTGCTATGACTTCAGATGTGATTTGATAGATATGTGTAGTGAAAACAGGGAATCGTACTGTTAAAACTGATGACCCAGATTCTTGTATGTCAAGTCTCATTTGATTTTATTTATTTATTTATTTTTTATTAAAGCCTTCTTCTCACCATTTTTGGCTGCCGAAAAAACAGGGATGTGACAGGAAATGCAACCAGATTTTTGGGTAACTGGCAACCCAGCCTAATGTAGTGCCCATACCCATAAAGTTTTTAATGCCATGTTTTTTCAAAAAAAAATTTGCAATCTTCAACTTCACTTGTCATTTTTAAAAAATTGTAAAATGTGTATGACCAGGATATGTATATTCCTGGTTAAATAAAGGTAAAATAAATGTGGAAAAAAAAAAAATCCTCATAGAAAATATATCTGCCAGAGTAAACTGTGGGTAAAAGTGAAAACCAGATTTTTGCTAGCCTGCACAAAGCTGTAAAAATGCTGATGTTGTAGGGTATCGGCCGACGCGGTGGTGACGGGACGTGTCATCAGATCCCTACTCCCAGGCTCCACACACTTGTCATGTGCTGAAAAGGGCCCTGTCACAGTGATGTATGGCTGTTGTAATCCCCTGCACTGTGGGCCCTCATGTTTACCCAAACCCATACTTCCTGGCCCTCACAGAGACACGAAGGGAATCCTAAACCGGGGCAGATTAGTGGAAGGAGCAGAAGAAAAGAGGGTGAAAGAATGGAGCAGAGGGAGGGGACTGGGCCTATTCTGCTGTACCCGATCATAATGCTCCAAAAGGCAGACAGCTGATACCGGACACCATCAGTGAGGTTCTGCTCGGGACACCACTGGTTTCATATCTGGGCTGGGGTCACCGGGGTCCTGGGTACTTTAACCTGGTCTTTTAGTTTGAACAATTACTCCGTGCTGATGTTACATATGACAGACCAATTGGTAGTTTTATGCCAAAGGCCATGTATAGCATACCATTATGTTTTCCCTATTACAAAATTGAGTAAAAATGCATTACGTTCGTCCATATCAATTGTGTATTATGTCCAGTGAGATTTGGATGTTACCACTCACCATAGAGGCTCTGCAGGGGCTAAAATATAGTAATAATAACAAATAGGGTTGTAATAATTAATTGATTATTAGAAAAACAATTGTAGTCGTATTGTAATCATTATCTGGATTATACAGGCTCTATTATAACAAAGACAGGGGCATTATTAACTCAATAATATACTTGTAAATATTCTCCATTTAGAAGCTTTCAGTCTCCATATTTCAACCTTTATTTGGTAAAAAAAAAAAGTCTCAATATACAATAGAAATAATTGTTTAAATAGTTGTCTAAACATAAAAAATAATCACTGACTAACCGACTACAGTTGTCCCTCTATGTCGTGTGGTTCACCTTTCGTTGCCTCGCTGTTTTGCAGATTTTTTTAGTGCAATTTTGCATGCTTTTTTAACGTGCATTGTGTTCTGTGTCCTGATTGGCTGAGGGACTGTAGACCATTGTCCATCAGTCTCCTCTGTGCCGTTCCTCCTGAGTGTCTAAACAGGAGAGAAATGTGAGAAAATGTTAATGCCCGTGTGAGAAAAGTGTATGAAGTGTGTGGTGAGGGGTTTTACAGCCTTAAAACATATATAATTATTGTAAAAAAAATAAAGCTGACTACTTCACGGATGTAACCCTCCAGCGATAAACGAGGGACCGCTGTACTAAATTAATCCTTACCTAATGACAGAAGCGGGTTTGAGGAGTAGAAGCAGAAATAACGAAATGGTAAATGGTCACATTCATAAAGCACTTTTCTACCTTCAAGGCATTCCAAGCGCTTTACATCAAGGACCCACTTTTTTTTAAAATATTGTAATGTCAACTGGCAATCTGGCAACAAATCCATCACAAAGTTTAATCACAATCAAATCAAAATCGCAATTTGATGGACACTATTTTTGAAGTACCATTTCTTTACTAACAACAATATCCTATCTTCTAACCCTGTAGTTTAGATCTGTAAAAAGTTGTTGTGAAATACATGATTCTTTCAGTCTTTTTGTCAATTCTCTTGGACACGTTTAAAATGTGAACTTTGATCTGAATCCTATTATAAACACATCAGTCGCAAATCTAATCACAATCGCAAAGCTTGTGGAATATTTCCCAAATTGTTCAGCCCTATATCCAGCCCTGTACAGTGTTTTATTGTGCAACTCGACTATAAAATCTACTCATATTTTTTTCATTTGAGCACTAGTACCAGTTCAAAGTAGTCTCCGCTCACCATATCCATCAGACAGCTTCTCTGGTCTCGCTCCCCCTCACAGGCAGACAGTGAAACTCGAGCCAGGGAACCAGAGCTGGGCTAGGGTTAGGCTGTCACACCTCTGTATACACACCCACAGGGGTCAGCCCAGAGCACCCATGGGTCCTGTGTGTGTGGTGATGGGTGCACACTCCACACTGAGCTCTCACCAAATCTAGCCATTGTCCAGGGAAGCAAGGTATTTTCTCCTCACATAGCCTTTAATCTGACTCTTATGTTCCACTGAAGACCTGGCTAAAAACGGCTAAAAACTGAACTGCTACAGTAATCCAACAAAGTTATCTCATGGCTACCTAGTATTGTACCTGATTTTAACTGTCTTAAAAACGTGAAAAACATGACAAGTTTATTTAAAAAGGTTTGCAGCGGTCCAAAGTTATTATTTGTATACCTTATGCAGTCTGAGCATCTCAGTTATTCACTGCAATAAGTTCTTTTCACAACATTCAGTGGCCAGAGCGAAGTTTTGCAGATTTATTTTGACCTCGAGAGCTGCTTACACAATATATTTATTCAGAGGCAAGACAATTTTGCTCAAACACATGGAAAGAAGTCGTGTACAGGCCTTTTTAATTCCATATTAGTGAAAAAATGAAAAATAAAAACTTTGGAGAATCTCTGCCAAGATCTTAGCACTCCAGGAATTCTGCTGTGCTCCAAAATGTTTGTTGACATCGTCCAATTAAAAGCCTAAAGTACCCAACTTCTTTTCTTGTGTAATTGTAAGTAACTGTGTGAAAAATTGCATGTTGCCTTCTTGTCTTTACACATTTGTTAGAAAATCCATTATACAACACTTTGGGATGAGAACTGACTGTCTGTCCAAGGTCCACTCCCTCATTTCTCGGTCTGAAAAAGCTGTTCTAAAGCTGGATAGGCCAAAGGGTTTGTGAGAGCAAGTTAAATGGATGTAAATACCTAATTCCTCCATTCATTGTTTGAAAATCAAGTAACCCAATTTCAATTTACTAAAAAACTAAAGGCAGCCTTACAATGTACAATGCATTTTTCCAGTATACTGCATATTAACCAGATTGTCATCCAACTCCCTTTTTCTCCTTCCCCTTCTCCTTTGCTAACCACTTCATTTTCCAATGATGTCTTCAAACTGTACGTAATCTCCCCCTGGATACGTGTGCTTGGCTGCCTGTGCTATCCTGACATCTCCACACAAGACAGAAGCCCTGGGACCCCTCCCGTGTGTGGGGTCACCTCCTCCAGGCATCTCCCTCCTCTTCCACATGTGCACAACATCAAGCCTGATCCACCGTGGCCAATCCCAGGCCTACCAAAGCTGTCTGTTTACTCAACTTTGATTTCCCCGATTAAGATCAAGAAACCACACACCGCAGGGTTAGAATGTGACGTTACTCGGATTTTACGGATAACTGCAGCCGGGGGGAGTCAAAGTCCATATGACAGGTTAGACTACTTCTTTCACTAAAACACAGTTAACATCATTATATTTAAATATTTAGTAGAAATCATGCCTAGTTTTATAGAATAATTTAACTTCTTGTTTGAACATGAGCAGCCATAGACATTATTAGTAGATGTGGCGTTTAAGGTTCATTCTCTCAGCCACTTGGCAATTTTTTTAGATTTTTAGAGCACCAGAGTCAGTCCGCTGTGAGGCAAGGCAAGTGTACAACAAAGTGCTTTACAGAATAAGAAAGAGACTAGAATAAATGTCGGTAATCACCATAAAATTAACATTTAAAGAGAAGAAAAGAGAAAAAGAAAGAGAAAAACCTTGCAGTCATATGCACAGCTAAACAGAACCAATTTCAGCCTGGATTTAAACATTGTCAAAATAGAGGCCTGTCTCGCATCTTCAGGAAGACTGTTCCAAATTTCACTTGGATGAAAGTAAAACACTGATTCTCCATGTTTAGTCCTGACTCTGGGCACCAGCAGGAGGCTGGTCCCTGAGGTCCTCAGAGTGCCAGATGGTTCATATGGCACTAACATGTGCATTTTTTCCTATAGCCATCAATAAATTATGAATAATAAAGGGTATCAGCTGGAACCAACCCACTGACAACATTTACGTGAGATCAGACTCCTTAAAACTGTGTAAATCTTTTCTTGTTTTATTGTAGATAATAATTTGCATGAAAAAGTGGCATCTGAGCTAAAAGCTAACCAACTTTCAGATGAAGTTTCTGAACTTGTGCGCGTCTGGTAAACATACAGTCACTAAACAGCCTCTTTTACATGTTACTGGTGAGAAATACCTGTCAACACCAAACATTCCATCCAAAATCCAGGAATAATTTATGTGTAAAGAAGGCATTCTTCTGACAGTGAACTGACATAAATATCTTGAAATTGCCATTTTATTTACTGAAATATGGGGAGGGGCCATTCATTTGTACATGATGGAACTTTTGATTTTGTCAACAAGGAACCATAATTTTAACAAGGGCCAAAAGAAGTCTAAATCGCAAAATAGTTATGATTATCAGAAATTATGAGAAATAAAAATGCTGAATAAACTGTCAGAATAATGCATTCCTTACATCTAAATTGTTTCTGGATTTCAGATAGAATTTTTGGTGTTGAGGACATGGAGCTAGTCCATTTTAGACCTCACTGCTTACATACGGTCATTTTATAGTCTACTTTACCCCCCTACAAACAATTGACAAAAATGTATGTAAAACTATGATAAATATTTACCGTAAAACCAAGTAATAATTATAGAAACATAAAAATCTATCATATGCACTTTAAGCCTACAAACAAGGCTGCGTGTTGTGTTGAAAGATCAACATAAGCCAGTTCTTCTCAATGAGTTTGTAAGCAGTCAGTCACATGGGGGTAGTGTTTGTTTGGCCTGGAGATTTGTGGCAGGTTCTGACCACCCACAGAATTTATACAGATTTATGCAGCAGACACTTGCACTTTTAAGAATCGCACATCTTTCAAGAGGCTAACGAGTGATTTAATGCACACAGCATGTACTAGCGCAGTCTCTTGGGACCTCTCAGAACACTTGCATGCATGTTTGGGTGTGGGCGAGCAGAGTTTGTGGAAAAGTTTTGAATACAGCACAACAGAAGGGAAAGGACATCTTGCCTTTTAAAATTAGGGGTGGATGTTATAAGGATTTTATATTGAATCGTGATGAGTCTGTAGAGATTTTGTTCTGCTCTGTTAAAGGAGACACACTATGCAAAATTGACTTGGTTTTAATAATGTTATAATTGCTTCCCTGCACCTGTTACTTATGTATTGATTGATTCCTGCATGTTTGATTAATCTTTATTCTCCTGTATTCAAGACATCATTGCTCCAACAATTCCCAAATCTTAAATTGGTGCTGCAGTTTTAGACCTGGAAGTCAGCAGACGTGTTTCTTTTATTAAGTTGTTTTAGATCAATATTGCAATTTAAAATGAGCAAAATATGAAATAATAATCCATGGCCATCAGATTATAACGATAGCAGATGCAAGCACAATATGTCTTGTTTAAAATGCAGTTCAACCTCTGTTAAGCTCTGAGTGAGTGGCAAGCGGATTTAGCCCATCAGTGTTGCGAGAACGTGAGGAGAACCATTATTTGGGTAATATAATGGAGCTATTTCCTAACATATTTCATAATAATTTCAAACGTAGCACTACTTCCTGTATTTTTATACTTTTCTTCTCAACATTTTCCCTAGAAACTACTACTTGACTGATGTAAGACAATGATAAACATTTACCACAGGTGCTATCTCACCAAACCAAGTCATAATTGGAAAAAAACACGAAAACCTGTTATATATACTTGAGTGTTATTATAAGATTACAAATAACCAAATATACCTTATCGCCTTTATTACACCTTCTTCCCATCGTGCATGTTTTTGTTAACATTGGGCAAATCTCTCCTGGCCTCTCTCGGTCTCACAGCCTATCTTTCAGCTCACACCGTGCAGCTCGGTCCCCTGGTGTTTAGTCTGTACGGGCCCCGATTCTTCTTACAAACATGCACCAGAACTATACACCTCTGTTAGCGATACCATCTCGTGCACGTGGAGTAGGGAGGAAGGTGTGGGCACCGCTATCTCTGCCAAAATTCCTCAGTCCGCCAGTGTCTTGTGCACCTGACCTGAGATACCCTTGTGTAAGTGATAGAGTGTGAGGAAAGCACATGGGGAGTATGGAGAGAGCTGTGGGAGGGTTGGGGTTTGGGGCGTGACACTTCATAAATTATGGCTGGGATGTTTTGCTTTCACGTCTTGTCAAAATATCAGACCATTGCAAACAGAGGTAGTTTTCACACAAGAGCTTTCAATGTGTGTGAGGTGCGTCTGAGCCAGTGTGGACCATAGACTGTATATATAGATAGACATAGCTAACCTGCTAGCCACCCTGCTAGTCACTTGGGTGTGAAGTGGTTCCTTCGAGTTCTGGCTCCAATTGATGAAAAATTATTGCCCCTTTCTCAATAACTGCTGCTGTCAGGCTTCTTATTCTGACCTCAAAATTTTCATCTTAAGGTCTTAATAAGACCTTACAATATTTTTTTATTTTGATATTTTGTCCATAAATTAAGATATGAACATTAAAAACAGACCAGATCAGGTGCCTTCCTTCCCCGAGGTCCCTGCCGCTAGCTTTAGCAACAGATTGATTAACAGCCTTGTTGCTAAGCGCCCAATCCCGCCAAACCAGCGGTGTGGGCAGGAAGGGGCCAGTATCTTCAATGACCCTGCTCTGGCTTTTTGGTTTTGAACCTGGATTTCCCAATATTGTCCCTGGTCATTTGGTTGAAACCAAACTTTATCTGTGATGTTACACTCGCTCAGTCCACTTCCATTTATAGTTTATCATATGGACAAAACAGAATGAGGCAAGTCTAGTGTAAAAACAGAATTTTCATTAAGCACTCTTCAAGTTTTATCAAAAATGCTTGTAATTTTTATATTTGTAAAAATTATTTGGAATGTTGTATTTGTGAGCCTCTTTTGCTGTATATTTCAGGTGCCCAACTGTCACAGAAACAAATGAAGACCACACAGTTCCAGGGAAGACATAACCATGGGTGTCTTTGCTTGTTAGAAATAAGTTCTGTGGTCAGCTGATTGCTTCGCTAATGTTGCGGTGTTTGGGATGATCATGATAATGATAAAACTGCATGTCAGCAGTAGATACAGCCCAACCTATTGTGCACTGGGGCTGCATCACAAGGCACATTGACTTGTGGGACACACACTTTGCTAAAAAAACGTTAATGTTGTCTATATCGACTGAAAGTAATTTGCACCACAGCAGGTTTCCCCAACATCAGTACATCCAACAGCCTCCTCAGCCACTTCATCTCCTCCTATTCACCACTGCAGTACCTAGGAGCAAAGAGAAAGCATTTGCCCTAGTAAATCCACTATTTTCTCTTTTCATCACGTTTTACCTGTCAGGCTCTGTGCACCAAAGCTGGATAAGCAAATGAAGCGTTCGGACACATTGGTGGAGAATGGGCATGAGGCATTCACACTGTATAAATCCTGCTGAGAGGTTCTGCCTTCATGCTTGTCCACTGAGAGACCATTGCTCACAGCAGTGTTGTGAGGTGTGTCTGTCAGGGAGCCTGCAACCTGCAGCTGAAAGGCTCTTGTGCCAAAATGTTTTGTCTGAGAGAATATTAATTGTCTTATTTTTTTAAGAATTCTTATTAAACCAAAAAAAAAAAAAAAATCACAAGGAAATCTTTAAATCCTCCTATTCCTTCTTTCTGCCAGCTCACTGTCCCTGTCATCCATAGACTGTATAGATGGACATAGGTAGCCCGCTATCGTCTATGTTTCAATTTGGAAGTGAGCATAGGCATGAAGTGGTCCCATCTGGTCCCTTTGACTTCTATTCAAATACTGTCATCCGTCTCTCTCTGTGTGACTGCTGCTTCTCATTCTTAGCTCTAAATGACCCTGGTGTTTTTATGTTGCTATTGTGTCTGTAAATCAAAATCTGAACAATAACAGACCAATGAGGTGACTTCTTTCCTCAAGGTTGGCTTTCGCTACCGTTAGCAACAGGTTTGATTGACAGATATTACACTTTGTTGCTAAGGGGGCAGATTAGCCGCTATAATGGCTAACTTTGATTAGCTTCATTTGGCTGTAACCGAGCGCTATGGGTAACATCACTCCCTCAGTGCACTTCTAGTGATATAAATCTATGCTGTCAGCTAATCACAGCCTTCTACCTGTGTTTCTTTTAAACTCTGAGCCCCCTGATTCCCTTGTATTTCAGCCTGTCCCAAAAGCCCTAACGTTAGCCAAATTATCTGCTCCTAAACCTAGCCCTAATCATAACCCTAATCTTAACCTGATAGTGAAATATTTAGTTAAATCTCTTTCCACGCATTCCAGAAAATTTCCAGAAATTTCCCAGAACACAGATGTTGTTAGGGCATTAATGTTAAAAAAAACATGTTTGCTAGCTTATGGAAAGTCACTGACTGTACTAACCCTGGTGAGTAGTCATACAACACGTGTGCAGTTGCTCATAAAATGAATATAATATTGCTTTTGAGAACCAATTAGAGATTATAAAAGTTATGAATTTTCCAAAATACACTGGTCATTTTGAGATGACATGACGCAGAGAGGGAATAGAACTCCTTAAACACAGGAAAGACACAGGGCCAGCACCTTCAAAAACATCCAATATTACACCAATATGTGCTGTGAGAATGGATGGAGCTGTCAACGCGGCTAGATTTTAGTTCCCTCACTTGGCCTATTTATTGTTGTTCATAAATCTATAAAGGGACATAATTGTTGGCTACATATTACATTTCTTTTTCCACAGAAAAGAAGATTTTACCCTTTAATTTACTTTTGACAAATAAGTTGCTAGCTAGAATTGATTTTATGTGCCACAAATAAGTCAAAAAGATCCAATAATTGTTTTGTTTTGTTTCTTTAATTATCAAGTAGAATGCAACATTAATTTACACCAAACAAGAAACTATGCTTGTGTTAAGTTGGCAAAGTTTCTCATTTCTCTACCTGAAGTCAGTCAGGGTTTCTACCTGTGACACAACAATCCTGTTAAAATTCCAGCCACATTTTCTGAGGCTCAGAGACAACAGAGGAATATTGAAACCAGTATGAATGGAGCTAAAAACAGCTCCAGGTATGTTTTTTATGAGGGAACAATGTAACAACTTGGTTAAAAGTCAATTTTTGCGTAATTTGTTCTTTAATATGACCCATCCAGTCAGTCTATTTAGTAAAGTTCAAACAGTTCAGTGTGTACAGGTTTGTTTGGATTCGTCAGGCACCAAAAAAAATAAAAAATAAAAAATACACACACACACACACGATTTGTATGCAATATTAATTCATCCGTATAAAGATACAGGGTTAAGAATGGGGGACAAATGATGAAAAAAATTGGGCATTTTCGGTCGTACTCTACTAGTGAAAGCTCTATGTTCTCTGTCATAGTGGTTTCGATTTTATGCTAGCCATCAATGCGAGTGACGCATCTTTCTCAAAAATACATGCAGTTTGCGGATTGGTTTGGTTTGAACTGGCTACCTTTCAGCTGCAGCGTTAACAACATCAATTCCAATGTCCCACTATAACTCTTGTACCAACCAACACTGTGTTTATAGTAGTTTAGCTAGCACATTTTAGCTCATAATTTCCTGTGGTATTTAGCTTAGCAGATTCTGTGTGTTGCTGCCTGTCATCCCCATGAGTATTAAGTTCAAATGGTATTCCTCACACAGGCCCTTCATTAAAGCATCACTAATGTTCAAAGCGTGTCTACTGAGACGGAGTGGTGGCTCTAATCAAAGCTCTGACCCCAAAGTAACTGAAGCCTGTGTGTGATTGGACCTTAAAGGGAGGGCATCAGGACTAACATGGCAGCTGTCACAAACTCTGGAACTCTCTGCCCTGTGCGCCACCGAGATGACAAGAGGTCAATCAATTATTCTGGATAGTTCAAGTTGTTCAGGTTATTCTATGGCTTTGATTGGCTAAGGCTGTGTCTGAATGTCCACACTATTCCCTACATAGCTCTACTTAGGGCACTATTTAGGGATCACGCCATTTTTGTGGTTTTTGAATGTCCAGTGAGTGAAAAAGTAATACACTCGAAATTTCCCACAATGCAACTTGAAAAGTAATGTTCAGCGTGATCACTAGACTCATCAATACAGACCACAATGCATTGCAAAAGTCGTACAAACAAAAGTGGACAGCGACATGCCTGTAACTGGACACAACACACAGGAATGAAAGCAGATAGAAGCACGTAAGTTGTTAGTAGCCCGAGAGTTGAAGAGGAGTGACGCTTGAGTTCTAACACAGGAGAAGTTTATTACATCAGTGCAGCACCCGGAGGCATGAACCTTCAAGACATTGTGATGATGTTGTCCATTCCAGTCTAGTGCATTCCAGTCTGGCTATGCTTTAGTTGTAGGGAGTATTATACCTCTGATGATGTAGGCCAAAATAACAAGGACTGAGCTGGCAGTAAGAGCCCACAATACTGCACAGAAATGGAACTTCTCTAACAATTATGAATAAACCACTCTAAAATAAACCACTCCAAAATAAACCTTTGTGTTGCTTGTAATGTCGTACAGTAAACAAGCTCTGATAACTATTCTAATTCTGATTTATTAATGTATTAAGTAATTAATTAATTTACACAAACATTGGACATGATGTCCCATTTATTTGGTGTTTTAGTTTTCAAGATCAGTATCCAATCAGAAAGTAGTATGAGTGTCACATGAGTCTTTTATTTGGGTTGCCAGTTTCAGTGCTGAAATCCAGTTAGTTTAAACCTAAAAGGACTCTCGCTGATCTGAATCATCTGGATGAGGGATTTTTTTAACTTTCAAAATAGCCACTTTGTTAAGAGCTTGTCATGACCACACCCTGAGACTTACACAAATTCTTTTAACAACTTTTGATCCTGAATATGACCTAATGATGCTGCCTCATTTTGGTGTTCACTGAATAAAAAATGTAGGACAACCTTTGATCCCAGATATGTCCTGATGATATTGCATAAGTTTGGAGTCCGTCAGATAAAAACTCTTGGACAAGTTTGTTAAAGTACGAGGTCTAGATTTTGGACATGTGCAACTTTTGATTCAAAATGGCCGCCTTCACGTTGGAGTGTGGTTCCCATAGAAGTGTTTGCTCATGGTCAGATAAAGAATGAGTGTACCAAATTTTATTGGATTATGAGGGCTGACTTGCCCTCCTCGCACATTCCTGCTCGGGCCCTAATAATAATTTTATATATATATATATATATATATATATATATATATATATATATATATATATATATATATTTATATATACATAATTTTCTCAATTTTTTACGGCTAAATGATAAGAGTAGAATGATGAGACTTTGTGACATTGTTCCTCATTATGAATTTTTTCACATGTCCCCGACAGATAGATTGGATTTAATGCATTTTTTTAAATGCAATTTGAAGGGGGAGCTATAGAGCCATCTTAAATGTTAGAGCCGTAATTTGCATGTCATTATGTCCAGCCCAGAAATGTGCATGTGAGCTTCAATCCATTTAAAATCCAACAATGTTGATGAAATACTTTTTTTTTTCCAAAATATTGGCATTTTGTTGATAAATCACCATAACCACACCCAACAATCAAAAATTGACATTTTGTTGAAAATGACCACACCCAACATTTTAAAATGTAATTGATAACTTTTTATTGCACATGGGTTGTAGGTCTTTTGGCCAAGATTGAAGTGTTTTTGATGAAAATTGTTGGAGGACATGCCAAAATATCATGATGACTGATTTTGTCAATCCTGGGTTTGATCCAACATGGCCGACTTCCTGTAGAGTTTAGGGCGGGGTCATAACATCATTTTTGACATGTCCTGATGTGACCTATTTTTGATGCGAAGTTTCATTTGTCTACGATGTCATTTTTCTGTGCCGGGCTCCCATTGGTGCAATGTAAATACATTTTCGAGGTGGCGCTATTGAGCTGTCTTTCATTTTTTAGTGGGGTCTTCACTCAAAAAGAGCTCACTGAACTCTATTATTGGATACCACTTGCTTGTTTATTACTGTTTACTGCTTGATTTTTCGCTGACTCGCCCTCCTCGCACATTCGTGGCCCTAACACGGACCCAACCAAGAAGAGCACGGACATAATCTTTAAAAGTAATTCTACTGCCCCCTAGTGGACTCAATATGACTTCATAACGCCGTTGGGATTTTGCTCATATAAAAGAACCCAGCAGTAATAACATTGTAAATCTGCTTAGGCACTTCTCGTGTGACCCACGGCCCTCTCTCCAGTCTTTCCACTGCACATGCCAGCCCTCCATAATGACTTTTTCTATTACACGCACACTTATTGGCACTAGATGAAGGAAACCCGAGTCCCGTGCAGCAGCTGTCCCCAGGGGCAGACGGCGTGCTAATTGTCCCCGCTTTAAAGCTCCTTTTTTGGGCTCAAATGTTCATCTTCAAAGGCAGAATATTTGTGTGGCTGTGGTGCTCATGGAAAAGCCCATTTTATTTGGCGTAGGTACAATGTTAAAAAAAAGGTTATACACTTCAGGGCTGGGTGATATGACAAAAAACATATGACTTTTTAGTAATATTGGTAAATCACAATTTTCAATTTGATTTAATTTTTGTCCTTAAAAACAAACAAAAAAAGGCTTTCAGTATGAATTCCTTAACAAAAACACTATCATTGCCAATTAACACACAAAAACACACAAAAAATGTTAGATTTCTTCATCCAAAGTCTGCTTGGCTCCAAAGCACATGTTTTTACTGACCTAATGCCAAGGAGGGCCTGCTCCTTCTTGTTTCCATGGAAATATTGTCCATTTGACCATAATCTTTCAGTATGGCTTATAATGTATCTATTTCTATGGAATTATGCAGGTGAAGTGCCACCTCCAATACTGTCCCTACCTAGTCCTGGTTTTGTACTGGTATTGTCCTTGTTTAGACCAGTGAATGCACATTATAAAACAAGATCCTGGATTTGTTATCCTTGTCAACCTTTTCCATTGCTCTTCATATAGTTACTTAAAACTATTTCTGTGTATCTGTTTTCCAGCATGGAGCTTCTTGAATCAATAACCCATTTTAATAAACCCTCGTTCATATTTCACAGCACCATATCTAAAGTGGAACCCAGAACTTTGATCCTACTCACTGATCATGACTCTCTTTGGTCTTTTTGCATCTGCCATACGAGAAAACAGAGCAGTAACTTAACCATTAGTTGTGGTTTGACGCTTAAAGCCTATATCTGTATCCAATATGCCCAGAGAGATCCAGGACTCTGCGTAACTTTCCCAGGATCCACGGTACCGCTCGTGGGTGGCATCGTACACGTCGCATCGCTCATTCTGCGCCAAACACATGCTGTCTTTGTGTTTTTTGGCCTGAGAATCGAACCCCTGCCTTTAGATACCAGTGCGAGGAATGCTGTGTGATTGGTGATGGGGTAAACAGTGAATAGTTGTAATCAGGCGCGGATGTCTCACTCCTGGACCGATCAGTGATGAGGCATGGTGCTAACGGGGAAATATTTTGGTTGCATTTTGTTGACTGCGAGCAGATGTAACAAGTATCTAATCAGGGGAGGGCACTAGTCACGCTACATACCAGGGAGAGGAGATGCATCATACAGGCTTTTTAAACAACCGTTGGACACGTTTCCTTACACTATTAAACATTTTAGTTAAACATGCACTATGTAACTTTTCTGATGGGGGGAATACAGCCTATTTGTCTCCATGGAGATGTTTTTGCTTTAAGGCAGAGTTTATTGTAAGGAAATGTGTCCTCTGCATTTGACCCATTCTTCAATGCCACTGAGACACCTCACTGAGCGCAGTGGAACCCATCTCCAGATCTTGAGCTAGTCTTGGTCAGGACCTTTGCCGGAGGATTTGACCTATTGTATATGTTTTGGGTTGATTAGGGAAACCAGAGTGCCCAGAAGAAACCCACCCAGGCACAGGGAAAACATGCAAACTCCACACAGAAACACACACTTTTTTTTTTTCTGTCAGTGTTCTCTCACCTTTCCACAGATGTGACTGTAACGTTCTGGATGTTATCTGGCCTCTTACTAGTCCAGGAAAGCTGTAGCATTCAAGGAATCCAAAAAAACAAAAACTTTTATGAGCTCTTCACCTTTTCATAGACCACACCATCATAGATCTGACAGACAGCATCTCCCCGGGACAGACAGCAGACAACGACCACAGCAACAAATTAATTCATTTACTATTACACTATTTACAGTGATGTACCTTCAGAGATTAACATTGCACAGTGTTATTTTAGCATTAGCATTTTTTTTTAATATCATTAAATTTATGATCATTTAATTTAAAAAAAAAAAACTTTTTCCCAGCTAAACCTCCCCTCCCCAAGCAGCACTTGGCAGAGTCCAAATCAGGGCAATAAGGGCGTGCCTCCAAACCAGTACCACCAATCACCTGATAAATGAGGGCGTGGTTTACTACTCCTTCACAGTGACCTGTAACTTGGTCTGGTGGTGTTATCTACTTGTCTCCATGGAAATAGATAAGTTGAATGCCATTTCCTGGAACATTATAAGCACAGCAATAATATTTTCCATGAAGATAAACTGGTGAGGGACCTTGCATCAAAAATGTTACATAGTGCCCCTTTAATACAACTTTCTTTGCTATTCGGGTTTGATTTTTGTTTTTTAAGGACTTTATAATGACTCAGTTCATCAGCACATAGCTATGAATCAACACGGTTTTATGAAGGAATCCAGAATACAGCAAGTCTATATGAAGCAGAGCAGACGGGTAACACAAAGCAAAGCCTCCCGAAGAGCCCAGCCGCTGAGAGATGGAAACCAGAGTGTGTCTGCCACTGCAGACTGTGAGGCAGGAGTCAGGGCACAGGCGTTATAGCACTGAGCAGCTGCTGTTCATACAGAAGAAGAAACATTACTAAAGATGGGAGATTTTTTTTTTTTCCCCAAATGGACAATATTGCATCTGGAGATATGCAACATTTGACTATTGAGTATACTGTTAAAGCCCACTGTGTAACTTTTTATCCTTTTTAACAGACTTAAGTAAAAGCACGTTTGTTTGTTTTTTTTGGGATATTTTTATTGCACCTCCACAAACCTGATTTATTTGACCGGTGGACGGGCCTCTCCATGGATGATCATGTTTCATGTTTAGGACATTGCACATGTGAGGTAGATACCACTGCAGCATTGTGCCTTCGCATTCTGGCCCGACCATTTGCCAAATGTCTCTACCCTCTCTCCCTATTTCACTCTATAACTGTCCTGTCCAATGAAGTCTTCAGAACAGAAAATAAAAAAAAAAAAAAAAAAAAAGCATCTAAAATGACATAAGTCAACTGGAACTAGTGTGAGGCAGTGTCGTGAAAAGGGCCTGTTACTGAGATGACTCATGTGATCTTGTTGAGTCTATAACACTGTTTTTGTCTGTCTCTTAGGATCCAGAGAGCTGGGAGAGGTCAGTGTCAGGGCTCACTGAAATCACATCAGCTCTGATCCAAGACCGGACCCCCGCCTTGGTGGGACAGCTCCTGCAGGCCTGAGAAACCATCATAACCCTGGGCCAGGACAGGACCACAGCCCCAATAAACCACAGCCAAGCGAGGACCCCGGCCCAAACTACAGCCTCCTGCACAAGAAGAGCACCTCAGTCCAAACTACAGCCCCTGGGCCTTGCCTGATCAGCCAGTCCCTTCTACCTTCTGTTTGAATCCAGAAGGGTCTTGACTCTGACCATAGAGCATGACAGACCTCCATCTTAATTTGGTATGATCCAACCACAGCTGATAATTTGTGATGTGTTTCCAAATGCAGAAGACATCTCAAATTCTTGTATCATTCAGAACAAAATATACAACTTATTTCACCTAAGATACATAAGAGTTTGGTGCTTTGATTGTTGATTCTGGAGAAATTGTCTATTTCTCTGTTTTTACCCCCCTTTTATTTATAAACTGGCATGTTTGTTTTGACACCAACAGAGCATGCGTCTCTCTGATTGGTTAATCCGCACATTAATCACGCCTTCTGAAATCAGGGAGACAGAGTACGGTTTCCAGACCCACTCATCTTTGTAAAGTTTTGGCAAAGTTTGGTTCTGGCTGATCAAGTGATCAAGCCACTTGGACCAGGAGAGAACCCCAGCTCTGAGGACCTGCAGTCCTCTGGTGGCACTGCTCCTGCTGGCCTATAATAGAAGTTCCCAAACTTTTGAGGCAGAAGACTCCCAAAATAGCTATGCATCATCTTGAGACTCCCAACTCTTGCCTCTTGACTCCTCGGGGTCCCGCCCGCTACTTTGGGAACAACAGTCCCAAATCCATTATGTCCATTGCCTGCAGCTCATGCAGATGTATCAGCTCCATGTACGACAGGAACCTGAAGGTCTGTAGAGTATCTATATACAGACTGATGCATTTCTGTTTATTACACCACTGTGGCATTTGTCATGTAATGTCATGTTATTAAAAGCTGTGCAGCTAATTAGCATTTTTAATATACATTATATACTTAAATACACCCCAATTTTCCTCTGGGGTAAAACTGGAAAGAACAGCTGCTAAAAAAAAACCCCCAAAAACAATCCATGTGTTGATTGTATGACATAATACGACAAATTTTTATACGCAATATACATATATATATATACACACACACACACACACACACACACACACACACACACACGTATATGGAGGTTGAATTATGTAAAATGACTATATTTATCTTATGTCTAAATAAACTCTGGTATTTTCTTATAGTCCTTTTGGTGACTTCTTTCATACTAAAAATGTGCTCTTATTATACTTTACATTTTCTAATCAGAATCACTTTTTTTTTTTTTTTGCATTGTCCGTGAAGACAAAGTGTCAAACTGAGAATGTGCAATAAATTAACTTTATGCATGATGTACCACCATTTACCATTAGCCTACGGTTTTTCTTCAAAATAACCTTTCAGTTGCCTTTCCAAATTCTGTGTAACAACTTTTTTTTTTTTTTTTTTTTCTAGTTTTGTCTCACATCTATAAGGCAAAGCTTCAGTGTTGATATGACTATTTATGTAAATTTGCTGCCACCCGGTGGACATTAGTGGAATAACTAATCATCAGCACATGTCAGATACAGTACTCCTCCACTGGAGGGCACTGTTACACAGTTACACACAAATCCTAGAATCAACAGGTTCACTTTGTAAGATAAACTTAAACAAATATTAAAGATTGTTTATTATGTGTTAATAGTTCTTTCATAAGTCTTTCAGTTTCAGTACCATGTTTTTTTTTGAGGAAAAATTAAAAAAAAGTTATAAAAAGAAAAAAAACACGTTCTGTGCCCACAACCTTCCATTAAAAACACTACATTATCAGAAATCAAGGGATTAGATCTGGATAAATATGTGCAATTATTTGTGTGCATTTTGTTTTTGTTTTGTTCATTCAGCTTAAGAATGAACTGTATTTTATAATACAGGATAAAAAAAAAATAATAAAATAAAATACATGGCCCTATAATAACTGTTAAACCAAAGGATATATTTTCTGGATGAAGGAATTTGAGACGTGAATGTCTTTTCCTGGAGACCACCAAACAAACAGCTCAGGTCAAAGGTGATGGTGACCAAAGCTACGGAAGCTCATGAGGGCCAAGCCAAAGACAACAGCATCCACAGAGACTGTCCTGAGGGTAGGGCTGTGGTCTCATTCACTCACACTGTGTGACTGTGTGACTCTCTGTGTGTGACACTGTGTGTGACTCTCTGTGTGTGACTGTGTGACTGTGTGACTCTCTGTGTAACTCTGTGTGTGACACTGTGTGACTCTATGTGTGACACTATGTGACTCTGTGTGTGACACTGTGTGACTGTGTGATTCTATGTGTGATTCTATGTGTGACTCTATGTGTGACACTGTGTGTGACTCTGTGTGTGACACTGTGTGACTCTGTGTGTGACACTATGTGACTCTGTGTGTGACACTGTGTGACTCTATATGTGATTCTATGTGTGACTCTATGTGTGACACTGTGTGTGACTCTCTGTGTGTGACTCTGTGTGTGACACTGTGTGACTCTGTGTGTGACACTATGTGACTCTGTGTGTGACACTGTGTGACTCTGTGTGACTCTATGTGTGACACTGTGTGACTCTGTGTGTGACTCTGTGTGTGACTTTGTGTGTGACACTGTGTGACTCCGTGTCTGACTCTATGTGTGACTCTGTGTGTAACTCTGTGTGTGACATGATGTGACTCTGTGTGTAACTCTGTGTGTGACACTGTGTGACTCTATGTGTGACACTATGTGTGACTCTGTGTGTGACACTGTGTGACTGTGTGATTCTATGTGTGATTCTATGTGTGACTCTATGTGTGACACTGTGTGTGACTCTGTTGTGACACTGTGTGACTCTGTGTGTGACACTATGTGACTCTGTGTGTGACACTGTGTGACTCTATATGTGATTCTATGTGTGACTCTATGTGTGACACTGTGTGTGACTCTCTGTGTGTGACTCTCTGTGTGTGACTCTGTGTGTGACACTGTGTGACTCTGTGTGTGTGACACTATGTGACTCTGTGTGTGACACTGTGTGACTCTGTGTGACTCTATGTGTGACTGTGTGACTTTGTGTGTGACACTGTGTGACTCCGTGTCTGACTCTATGTGTGACTCTGTGTGTAAACTCTGTGTGTGACATGATGTGACTCTGTGTGTAACTCTGTGTGTGACACTGTGTGACTCCGTGTGTGACTCTGAAGTGTTCCACCATGGAATATCCATCTGTACTAAACAAAAGGTCAAATGTTGCTGTTAATTTGAAAACTACCACTTCATGACATCACAAGGTGGAACAGAGCATTTTGAGCTTTGGAGATATAATAAAGTGTTACTCAAACATGTGTGAATGAAACAAAGCACACAAACTCCAGGTATGTTTTTGATGAGGTAACAACAGTCTAAAGTAAAAAAGGGGATTGTGCAGTGATGTTGATGAGGGGGGATTACAGCATATCCAACTGGGACACAAATATGTCATATCTCGTGATAAGATCAAACGTATTACAGAAAAATGTATTTGTCAGATTGGTCTCAGTCTGGTCCCATGCTGGTCCCAGGCTGGTCTTTCCCATGGACAGCGTCTGGTGCAGACTTCAGAAGGCTCCCACCGCTCCCCATAGTCCTGCTCTCATCTGGGACAGGCCTGTCTACATGGCGTCACACGAACCTCAGCTACTACTGAAGTCCTGAGAGACAATACGCAAAACGGACTTTTCAGAGCTTTTAACCATATTATAGTTGTGTCTCCTTCTCATTTACCCTTTCCAAGTTGTATCTGGAGTGATTCGTGCATGTTTGAGCAATCTTCAATCGCTCATTTTCAAGACGCCATATTACAGATCAACCCGTTTTCACCGCCGCTGCTCTGTACTTGCTTCGTGCTCCAATTAAATTTTCTTAATCAGTGATATCTGCAGGACTCAGCAGCATCGCGTGGTCACTGATGTGCATCTACCCATAGGAGGGGCCGACAACTTCATGTCTCTTTTTTGTGATGTCAGACGTCAGCTCCCACCACAGTTTACTAATGTGTAAGTCGTTTTAGATGAATATCGCGATTTACAACGTTCAGATTATGACATAAACGAGTGTCATAGATTATAACTGTATAATAGACAAGCACAATCATTTCTTATGATGTATCCATGTTCACTTTCTCATATAAATTGGCATGGGTAACCTAGTCCAAAATGTAATATTAAATCTTTAAACAATGTTATAATATTAGATTATATAATTAAATTAAATAGATGAATAATAAATAACCCACTTGGAGGTAGAGTAGCACAATTACATGCAAACTAACCAAAAAAATAGTCCAATGAGGTTTATCTGGTCTTTTTCCAGACCAAGGTTTATTTTGTTCTCATACCTGACGGTTTTAAGGAGGCAACTGAAATACGGAAACTTCTCCACGGGATTTTAAACCAGGATGAGGGTCTTTTTACTCACACACCTGGGATATGGGCCCGGTAAATGAGTATTCCCAGCAGTCTTCCATCCAAGTACAAACCAACCTTGCTTAGCTTCTGGGATCTGATGAGAGAAGACATTTTCAAGGAGGTTTGGTCATGTGTGGTCATTGTCCTTTTTCTTTTTATGGGGAAAAACTTGCTAACCCTATAGTTTCTGAAATGCGGGGGAGTCCTGCATTAGTTCAGCAGTTCATATTTCAATCTTCTTTCAAATATGTGTATTCCAGACTCATCACTTTTTTTTTTGTGCTTCCAAAATCCAGAGCAGCCAATATGATGGTCATTTGATTTTTACAGTTAGTTAAATTTTTGTCATTGTAAAATTTTGACACATTCATACCAAAGATGAGTGAAGTGCCATGCCTAAGGACACAAGAACAGCCTGCACTGATTGGAGTTGAAATAACTTCACCTAATTAGCCTTAATAAAGTATTCAAAATGATAAAAATCCTGTATTAAGAAAGACTTAGGTAGTTACTAAGCCTGAATCGTTGTTATTAAGCTGTTATGAAAGTATTTGGGCATTATGAATGATGTCTTTCTTCATGCTTTCATAGGGCAAAATAAGGTGTAGTTATTATAAAGTGTAACTCAAGCGCTATATCCACGGAGCCAGTGCCACCCCTGTCTGCAGTTTTCACTTTCATTCAGTAATTCAATAATTCAGTAATAGTCCCAATCCATCAGTGGTTTGTGAGTCCCCAGCTCCTTGGCTCTTCATGTGGTGCCAGAGCATTAGCCTCTTGTCCTCTGGCCTGGAGACGGCTTTTCCAATGGCTACAACTTTACCACTCTGACTCATTATCTGGAGAATGGACAGAAGTCGCTAGTGATCTGAGTATTGAGTTATAATCTACTTTCACAACATTTTTGGATTTTGGGCAGATTTAAAAAAAGGTACAAGAATTGCAACTGAAGAAGACACATATAAGTGTTTCTCCTTCACAGTAAATGGACTAAAGATCGACTGATACGAGTTATTTCATGGCATTGTTTAGAATCTAGAGGAACTGATGGCCAATAAGTGCTGTTGATGTTTTTGGGCCAATACGTTGGCCCGGTTTTGATTATTTTCCTCAAATTATGTCATTTAAATTTCCTGCAAACTCACCACAGCCCTTTTTTACTACAAGTCTTTAAGAGAGCTGTATATCACATTTAGTGCAGTTGTCTCTTTGTATTAAAGTGTTAATATGAAACTTTGTGAGCAGATTCTAGGCAGCAAATCCACCAAAACAAAATATCAGTCTGTGCTGAAGATGTAAGGCCAATAGCCGATATGCTAAAAAGTCCAAATATCAGCACGATATATCGACCAACCGATATATCGTCTATCTCTAATATGAACAGACCGTGCCTTGTGTAAGCTCCAAACCTCCAGAATTCACTCACTGAGCTGCAGAGCCTGCACTAGCACTGCAAAATTAACTCCACCCTCTATTAGTACACATAATAGCACTTGTTAATAAAAAAAATAAGGCATTAAAATTATATACATTTTTTAAAAACAAATCTCACTTTACTGCAAGTTTATGATGTAAATAAGGTTAAACTATAACATAGACCTACATAGTGTCATTTCACTCTAACAAGCTGCAGGATTTCATGTGTTTTTTAACTTTGCAAAATGGCTGTAATACATTTATTTTAACCCTAAATGTCTGACCTAAAGTACAGAGGAGTGGGCGGAGATAGAGGATAGGTGAAAACAGACATTTTCTGAGCACTGAAGCCTCAAAATTCAGGACAACTCAACCATCATCAATCATACAACTCTGAGATTATGATGAGGGGACACCACTATAACACGGTGAAGAGCTCATTAACGTTCAGTTTACATAATATGTCCCTTTTAATCTGAACTTATACTTAAAAAATACTGCCAAATTATGTAAAAGAGTCAAATAACATTACATGATATTTCTATATACACCACGAGAAGGCACAAGGAATGTCGCCATTTTTGAGCTATGCTAAAAAGGTGCTGCCAATGTTGAAGTCAATTAGCTTGATTAGCTTACGGCATGCGCATGGCTGAAACGATAGCATGACAGTGGGGGAGAGAGAGAGTTTTCATAAAAAATGGTTTGAGAGGTGATTGGTTGAGAAACAAAGACTGAAAAACGAACCCTTTCTGGTTAAATTCATGCTAAAGTCCATAATGTTCGCACTCACCCCACACAACCCTTCAATTCAGAACCACCCCGAATGACTTCTCTCGCTCTCAAACACTTTGTACTTCTGTAATCCTCCAAGTAGCTCCACGCTCGGACGCCATTTATTGATCCCCAACAGGCCCGCAGCGCAACTAATTGGCTGTTTTGGAACTGACCCCACACCCGCGCCCTTCCCAAGATGGCCGCCACCAGTACCGCGAGCCTTTTTCACAGAGCTCCTCCTGTCCTCGTCTGTCGCGCCGGCGCTCGGGAGTCGTCATCATTGGGCGTAACAGAATACCACACTGACCGCCGTTTAGGTCATTTCCTCTGCTTAAGACCAGATATTAGAGCGACTTTAGCTAGTGCCAGAGCGGGACCAGGCTAATCTAATTAAAGGCTGAGGGAGAGAACGGAGCCGAGCCAGCGACACTTCCCCCTTTTCAGAAACGAGGCACCACAAAATCCAGTGTGGTAACGTCTGTGGGCCTAATTCTTCCGGACTTACAGACAGCCAGGGCGATGTATGCTATAGGTTATATATATGTATGGTACACACAGGCAGGAATAGCAGTGTGGTAGAAAATACAGTCTCAGGGCTGTGGGCACGAGCCAGTCTGTGGAACAATAAAACATGGGACGCCACTAAACTTGGAGCTCAGATTTATGTGATTTATTATAAACTGTGTGTCCAGAAAGAACATTTACCAGTATTAGTCAGTGTTAGTGCCAGAGATATGTCAAAACGCCCAGTCAACACGACACATGGTCTACTGTAAACATCAGGGTGCAAACAGAACAAGCCACGCCCCCCCAGCTTCCAAGGCAGCAGCTACGCAGAGGGCGCAAGAAGTCGACAACAGCGGCAAGCTTCGGAAGTCCTGATGCATCTTAAATTGGGCCGTTCGGGCACGGAAATAATCAAAATGAGACTAGTGAAGCTGTATGATCTTTAAAAACACAGAGTACCACCTCCAGCCGTAGATCTATTGGTTTAAAATGGTTGTGAAAAGAGACTGGTACTGATCTAAACATCCTACCCCATTCGTTTTAATTGGACAGCAACATAAAAACATTATTTACATTCATTGTTAAACTGTCGTGTCATTATTGTCCAACTTAACGTTAGATTTATACTAATTTGCCACTAATTGTCACGCCAATAAACCATGCACAACACTGCTACACATGGTAATGTTTTTTTAAAGAGGCTCTGGTGTTACTTATATGTGGTCAAGTGGTTTTCTGTCCCCAAAACAGCCCAGTTGTTTCATTGTTTGTGATGTTTGGTGGCTAATGCTAACTCACTCTTTCAAAATGCATTAGAGTGAATGTACGGGACGGTGTCAGCCTTTGCAATGACCATACCACTAAACATGCAACGTTACTCAAAATGCACGGATGAAAGACACATCTCCAGGTATATTTACTGATGTAGAAATATTAGATTGTGGTTAAGACTACAGGGAAGCCAATTTAGAATGATGAAAACCCATGTAATGCCCTGCCCTGTCAATCTGATACATAACAATCTAGTCCAGGGGTGTCAAACTTAAATTCACAGAGGCCAAAACTAAAAACTGTGACTAAGTCGTGGGCCAAACTAAATATTTATTGAAAAATTTCAACAACATCTGCATGTTTTTCAGAAGGGGTGGATTAAATTTGAGTGAGACGACAGGTAGCAGATGCTAATGAGTGTCAACAGAAGTGGTGGGGGCTGGTGCCAACACATTTGCAAAGCATTCTGGGATTCATAGTATTAGAGGTGTATGCACTATACTGGCGCGACGGCCAGCGGGCCAGCTCTATTATATATTTGATATGATCTCGCGGGTCAAATATATTTAGATCGAGGGCCAAATTTGGCCCGTGGGCCTGAGTTTGACATGTCTGATTTAGTCCCTTTGCACTTGTTGAAGTGATGTTTTAAGTAGTATTTGTGAATCTGTGCAATATAAGGGTAGGTGCAATAGAACCTAGTGCAATATGTGTGGTCTATTCACTCCACGGTTCCACCAGAACATAACTGTACTGCCCCTTTTTAACGGTATGCTTTTAACTGTATTACTGTTAATGTTGTTGTATATTAATACATTAATATTTGTATGTATATCGTGTACATGCATTGTTCCCTCTTTTCTCCAGTACATAAATAAATACATTTTGGAGGTGTGTCTGTGTTGACCCCTGCCTTACCCTCGATAACGAGCCTCTGGTGGTGAGCGTGCCATGTCAGGTGGGTGGGAGGCCTCTTTACAAAGTGCTGCTAATTTGAGCTGCAGCAGTTATAGGGGTTAGCTCTCCTCTCTGTGCCCCTCCAGAGCGGGACGTGAGCCTGCCCCCCCTTCCTCTGACCCCCCTCTGCCCCCACATGTGCAGAGCAGAGCCAGGTGTCCCGGAGCAGTGCGTACCCCCTTCACACCCACCACCCCCTGATCAGTTTCTCCCCCGTAGGAGTCCAGAGGAGTGAGACTTTAACAAGGCCGAGTCGGATCACTTACAGCTTCCCACGGAATAACTAAAAACTCAAACAATAAAACAGATCTTTTTTGCACATTTTAAATCGCAATATTCATCTAAAACAATTTAAGTAGTGGCCGTCTAGCGATGGCTGTGAAAACGGGGGTTCATTGGCAATATGGGGTCTTGAAAATCGGTGGTTAAAGATACTTTGGGTGAGTAAATTGGGAGGGTGAAAATTGTGACTGGAAACTACTATAACAGGGATAAAAACTCTAAAAAGTCCATTTTGCAGAATAGGTTTGCTTTAACTAAACACAGGTCATCAACTATCTACCACAGTGGTGCAATGTCTGTCATGAGAGCAAGACAAATACTCACAATGATGCATAAGTATGTTTATTTTGTACTAAATATCTTCTAGGCCACTTAATCAAAAATCAATCAAAATGTGAATGCAAAGTAGAGATGGTTGGCTGATATTTGCACATTTTAGCATGACGGCCACCAGCCTTCAGTCTCCAGCACAAGGCAATATTTAGTTTGAGGTGATTATTCGATGAAATGCAAAACTCTAAAAAAGACCCTGCACAGGATATCACTCTGCTCTTCCCCATAGATATTCATTTAACGTTATTTTTTCTCATGTACAGCAGTGTGATGTATAGATGGTAAAAAAAAAAAAAATGGCAAAATGGGGAAAATGATCAATACTGTCCCTACATATCCAACAAAAAATATAGTATTGACCTATATTAATCTCTATGTCTTTTGTTCTAGTTCCCATATTTCGTTACAATTATAGCTTGATATATTATCATTTAAACATTGACTGTGTATGTTGTGTTTAATTAAAAACTAAACAATTTGAAAATGGGGGTGGTTATGACTTTTATCACTATTTGGAAAAACTTCATAATCGTCTTCTGATCATAGACTTATTCCCTCCTCCTGAAGGGTGGCGGTTCGAATCCCCCTCTCGACATACTGTAAATTTCAGATTATTGAGCGCACCTGAATATAAGCCATACCAGCTAAATTTGAAAAGAAAATACATTTTGTACATATATAGGCCGCAGGTTTTTATGTTGTAACATGAGATATTTACACAGAAAGACGGTACACGAAGGTTTACTGAGCTTTTTTCAAACTGTGCCTGAAAATCTGCATCAACACAGGATGAACATACCTGCATGTTTAGAAAATAAAACAGCACCAACACGAGCAAACTGCTTTAATTTCCTCTCAAAGCTTTTGTCGTCTTTTTGCATTGTCTAAGTTCTTCCTGCTGTTGCCTCCAACGTCGCACCATCGATTTCTTAATGTCAAACTTACGTGCAGTGGCTCTATTTCCTTCTTTGATGCCAGATCCATCACCTTTAACTTAAAAGCTGCATCATTTACATTTCTTTGTGTGTTTTCCATGATGAGGGTGTGTGCAGGATGCGCAAAATAACAGTTCAAAATCAAAACTAGTGTATTCTTCAGCGCATAATCTTTCCCCACGTCTGTCTCACTTTTGTGTTTACTGGTAGAGAGCACCCCCCGGTGGCCGTTAGCGAGTTAAAATCTATAAATTTGCCGCACTGTTGTATAAGCCGCAGGGTTCAAAGCGTGAGGATCCGAAATTTACGGTATACATCATTGGTAGAGTAGTCGTATTCACTGACCATGAGGGTGGCGATGCTCCCTGATTCCAGCTCCCAAAGATGAATGCTGTTGTTGTGTTCATAGGCAAGACACTTAACCGCCCTTTGACCCCCAGCGTGTGAATGAGTGTGTGAATCGGTGAGTGGTTCTTTGATGTAAAGCTCTTTGAGAAGGTGGCACTCAAACCCATGGAACCTACGTGGATGACTGAGGGATTACACAGATATAAGGCCAGATGGTGATATAAAAGAAAGCTACTACCATTTAATATTAAAAATCGCATTCTATTGTCTAAAGAAGGAGTGTTTTTTTTTTTTTATTATCATCATAGTATCGCAATCATTACTGAGTATCGGGTCTATTCCTCATCAGTATCCAAACTGAGTTCGGAGGATTTACAGTGTGCATGTTTTCTTATAGGATACATATGTGTAAAATATGTCAAATAAACCAGTAAACCAACATGAAACCTCACACGGGACGCCCCTCTCTGTCTTTTTCAGTCCTGACTTGGCCTCTCTCCATGTCTGACTAATGGTACATGTTGTGATTAAAGTGTGCAGATGCTCGGTGAGCGCTGCTGCAGTTAGCACGCTCTTTCTTGTGGAGAAGAGCAGGAATGTTCCCAGCAGCCCCGGGACGCCACCCCAGCCCGCCGTGCCCGCTGTACCCGCCACTGTACTGCTGTTTACACTGTACCAGGCGTTCGTGTGCTGGAGATTTACGACTTATTTACGCTGGGCCCTGGCTGGGCTTTTGTTCCTCCAAACTGCTCATCACTTTCGATGGTGAGGGCCAGACCGCGGTGTGATGGAGGCATGTAAACAGAGCAGGAGTGGCGGGGAGGGGGCTGGTACAGAGCAGACATGCTAACGCTGTGTTATGGACTCACATATCACATCTGCACCAGTGTCCTCACATGCCCCCGGCTCACTCCGCTCTTCATCTTTGGAGTGGTGGAAAGTCAGTACGCAATGTGCAAAAGTAATAGTACTGTAGTAAGAAGTTAAGTTGCGTGTACTTTACTTGAAGATTTTTAAAGTAAAGATTTTTTTTGTTCAGATACTCTATTTGAGATACATTTCTCTTGCCCCATTACAGATATATTATATAAGATGGTCTTGGTGTCAAAATAAGACCATTGTGTAATGTCTTCCACCTAATTATGAAGCATTTTGTTGTCAGTTAATCAGGAAGTGAACTGTTAGCATGCTAGTTGTTGTCAGCTTTCCAGTCACAATAAACTCCATGCTCAAAATGCAAAAGGTAAGTGACGAATAACTTTGGACCACGGTGCAAAACATTATTCAAATAAAACAGCAACAAAAATTATTTATCAAAATCCTTGACACTGAATAATAGATCTCAAAACCTGTTCAAGCTGATTTTTAAACATGTATAAGATTAAGTCGGTGGGTAATTTATATTTTTGTGATACTTTTTTGCTCTTTTTTTTTGCTCTTAAGTAACAAAATGGGTAACGTCTTCCACCACTGCATATCTATGATGATATAAGCCTGAACATAGTCACACGTCTGTGAAGTAGTAATCACACAACTGGTATATAACAATTTATTATAACAACATTTATGCACTAGTCTTATATGTGTTATGGGTGTGATAAAATGTCAATCTACTTAATTTTGTATATTAGTCTTCTTAAAGATGACACATGGTGCTTGTGCCTGCTGTGTCATTATAACCTATGACACATGTGGATCATTATGTTTTAAATATATTTATATTTTAAATCACAATGTTCATCTAAAACAACTTATAAAATAAATAAAAGAAACAAGTCTGCTAATTTCCGAGCTGAAAAAAAGGGGCTTAGGAGCCTATTTTCCCCTGCCCCTTTAGCAGCACCGTTAAAGTCATGCATGCTGTCGGCCCCTCCTACGGACACCTGCACATCACGCTGGCGAGAAGCAGATTGTGATGCTGCCAAATCCTACGTGTATCACCGATTAAGAAAATAAAACTGGAAAAGAAGTAAGTACGTCACAATGGGAATGTACTGGTAAAGGTGAAAACGAGGGTAGTTTGGAGCAGATGTCTTGAACACAGGAGAATAAACATTACTCATAACTAGGGATGGGACGATAAACAATCATATAGTTTCTCATGATTAAAAAGTTTACAATAATCATTTGTGGGACATTTTATATAATCGTGAGACTCGACAGCAAAGAAAGTTGCCATTACATCACCAGAATGTGCAGAAAAAAACAACCGTATTTTCCAGACTATACGTCGCTCCAGAGTATTAGTCGCACCAGCAAAAAAAATACGAAATAATAAAGAAAAAAACATGTATAAGTTGCACTGGATTATGAGATGCATTTTTGGGGAAATTTATTTTACAAAATCCGGGACCAAGAACATATATTTTAATTTTAAAGACAATTTAAAATAATAACAATAAAACAGAGAACAAGAGGCTGAATATCAGTACAGCACGCTAACATAACACAGACAATGAACTGAATAAGTGTCTGGTGTGTTAACATAAGACATTAAACGTGGCTGTCACACTGGTACAAGTCTAGAGTGCCTCGCTCAGCTGTCAGTGTGACAATAAGAATGATGTGAAATTATATATTTTAATAATTACACATATAAGTCTGAGTATAAGTCGCACCCCTGGACAAACTATGCAAAAAAGTGCGACTTACAGTCCAGAAAATACGCTGCTTCTCCCTGATGACCTCTTCTACATCACTTTCAGTTATTCATATCCAGAAAATGTTTAACCTGTCAGCAACTTTAATAATTATGATGTAATCGCTAATCGCAGTTATTTTGGCCTTGATAATTGTGACACCAAACTTCAATATCGTCCCATGCCTCCATAACTCTTAACACGACCTACTCTAAATACAACTACGAGAGAGAAAGGGAAACAATAATAACATAGTAACAATTTCTCCTTTAAAAATTGTATATTTCACAAAGACATTCTAAACACACAAAGCACCTCCTCATGTTGATGAGATATATTTACATTGCATACAGTGCCCTATCCAAATGACTGTGGCTGTTCATATATATATATTTGTATATTTTGGTGTATAGATTTTCTAAGCAGATATTGCTGTTTCTCACCCTAATTATCCTCATCTATAATCACCAGTAAGTGCTTAAACCTGACATCCCAGTGTGTTTACAGCACCAGTTCCACTCTTACACTTTAAATTAAATTGGTAGCATTAGTGCTCTTGTAATCAGAGACTTGGACCAATCAGCTCTTGGTAAACACACTGCACGCTTCATTAGCAGCCCAGCCCCACACACAGCCATATTTACTCAGGTTTAACACCAGCCTGCGGTCTACAGTGAAGGATAGCTCTAAGAGGAACGACGAAGCTGAAACGTGACCATAATAATGAGGTAAGGTAAGATATGCTTTAATAATGCTTTGTTAGGAAAATTCATTCTCTACATTTGACCCATCCTACAACCTGTGCAGCTGGGGCCACTTGAGCAAGGCTTAGTCAGGATTACCTTAGCTAGATCTGTGAATTAGAGGTAGGTTTGGATAGACTTGGGCTTTTCCCTTTTGAACATGTTGCTATATGAAGTGACTGGATGAAATGACATATACATAAACACTCGAGTGAGTAATGGCACATGCTTCAAAATAAAAGAAAAAATTCAGAAATGACAATTGTATGTAATGTTAATAGGGAAAACTGGAGGAAACCCACCAGACAGAGAGAGAACATGCAAACTCTACATAGAAAGGCCGGGCTGGCTGGCCTGGGAGTCAAACCCGGAGCCTTCTCGCTGTGAAACGTGAGCGCTTTCGTTTTATGTAGCGCTCAAAGTCTCACTATTCATTCACTCCATATGGTGGTAGTGAGCTATTACTCCAGCCACAGCTTCCAAGTCCCGACCAAGACTGGTCCTAGGTCCTGTCAGATTGTCCTGGTGTCGCTGAAGGATGGGTCAAATGCAGAGGGTAACATTTCTCATAGGGATAAATAAAGTATGTCTTAACATCAAGCTTTGAGTTTTAGCGAAATGTAGATCTGAAAAATTTGATACTTTGGTACTACAAACACAATTTAATAATCTGCGTTTTATACTCACACTGCACCTGTTTTTGATGTTTTAAATTGACTTACATACTTGTACTGAACATTTTTATGTATTTTGAAAAGGACACCCATGAAAAAACTGTGTAAAAAAATGTTAAAACTTAAGGATATGATAAGCTTCCAGACACCACAGATAATGCCCGAAGCAAAATGGGAAGAATTACCAAAAAATATTAAAAATATTTGATTGAAAGGAAAAGTACTGAAAAACCTTTTGTGTTTCATTTTGTGGGGTCAGAATATGTCACTGTATGAGTGAAGACCTCATGAAAGAAATAATTTAAGTACTGCATGTAGAGGAAGGTAAACTTAAGTTACTGTGTCATGATGAATATACACTAAAAATTTGAAAACATAGTTAGATATTTTATGTGTGGAAAGTGACTTGTTGTAAAAGTCTGGCAGAGGCATGATTCCTGCTATAGAGTGGCAGTGTAAAAGGTCAGCGCAAATAAGCGTTTGCATCTCCCCACTCCTTTTCTTTTTTTTGTAATTTTTTTTACTTGATGGCTATATTCATGACTGGGAATTTTTTTATTATTATTATTATTATTATTATTATTATTATTATTTATTATTATTATTATTATTATTATTATTATTATTATTATTATTATTTATTATTATTATATTATTATTATTATTATTATTATTATTATTATTATCATTGCTATTATTATTATTATTTATTATTATCATTATCGTTGTTATTATTATTGGGTCTCCCTAAAAGATAAAGATAAATATATATGTTTTTTTTTTTTTTCCCTTTACTGTTTTTTATTTTATTATTATATTAAATTTTTATTTGTATTTATTTATTTATTTTTATGTAAATATTCTGTACGTGCTCTTTTGTAATAACTCAAAAAAAAATGAGTGTATCAAAATGAGACTCTTACTCAGCTAAAAGTATTGCTAGACCTTGCGTCAGGTAATGTGCAATATAAATCTAAGCCCTTTTTGGTGCTGTGCTCACTGGGACTTACCATTTCAAAGTAATGATACATGCCTCTAACTTGAGCACAGTTTCTGGCTGTTCTGCCCCCTCTGATGCTAAGTGCTTTCACTCTCAGAGGTCATGGTGGGTCTGGAACAGTCAGACAGGAAGTCCCGCCCCCTCCTTGTCCTCCTTTTGTTTTAATGAAACCCCTGGGAGCCCGTGGAAAGCCCTGGAACCGAACACAGCGCGTCCATCCAAACCGCCGCCCACTCTCGGGTCCCACCGAGCCCCCCGCGCTTGCCCCATCGCCACGGCAACGGCAAACAGGGCAGGGTCCCGCCGCAAATGGGACGATGCATTCAACAGATGTCCCGACACAGAGCTGGGAGTTTAATCCGCGCCTTTCATGGATCTGCTCGTCTCATCCACATTGTTCGTATTATCAGGGCTCTTTATGAAGTGGAGAAATTTCAGACACACACTTTAAGACGGGAAGTCAGTCACCGCGGCAACAGTCACACACAGACATAGGCTTTAGTTTTATAGACATGCCAACATAATAGAGAGTGTGATGGTGTCTATTACTTAAGAAGACATGCTTAAATCTGATATTTAGTGAAAAATTATCACAATAAGATTTTTTTTTTTTATGGTTATGTAATGTCGAGCAAGAGAGATTTTTGAAAGAATTAGTACAGAGCAGTGGGTGGGGATAGGGGGTAGGTGAAAAATAAAACTACAACTGAGCTCAAGCCTGCAGGACAATACAGCATTACTCAAACATACAGGAATAAAATACAAGCTAATGATGAGGGAGAATCATAACATATTAAAAGGCTGCCTCGCTTCCATCATCTGTCTCAGGGCAGATGTGACTTCCATAGTAACTTGTGAATCAAAAGGCAGGGAACTGTAAAGAGACTTTGAGCGTCTGGAAAAGTGCTGTGTAAGACTAATGCATTATTGATGTACTACAGTATATGTCAAGTCAAGTCAAATTTATTTATGAAGCATATTGAGAAACACCCCCAGTGCTGCACAAAGGCAATATATAAAGTGCAATCTTATAAAACTAAACATGCAAAAACATGATAAAACAATACAATAAAAGTTTCCCGTTCAGCTTGTGTTAAAAGCGTAGACTGTATAAAGAAGTGGACTAAGTGAATGTGATAGAGTTCGGCTCC
Source organism: Periophthalmus modestus (assembly GCA_019594935.1). NCBI lineage: Eukaryota > Metazoa > Chordata > Actinopteri > Gobiiformes > Gobiidae > Periophthalmus > Periophthalmus modestus. The sequence goes on along the minus strand of JAIEZT010000124.1, from coordinate 25,982,509 downwards.
AGCCAAATGAAGGTCGTTGAAGCTACCAATTATAGAGCCAAAGAGCCAATCCGGAGCGAGGCTGATTATGCTCCCTCTTGTCCGCACCGCTGGTTTTGCATAGAACGGGCGGTTAACGACGCTGTCAATCAAACCTGTTGCTAACGCTGGCAGGAGCAACCTCTGGGAAAGAAGTTATTCATGTTATTCATGTTCATATCTTGATTGACGGACACTATAGTGAAATAAATATCCCAGGATCACACAAAGCGAGTTAATATGAACATTTAAGACCAAAATGACGAGGCTCACTGCAGCAGTTACAAAGAGAGGGGTGACAATTTTTCTACGTAAAGTGAATTGGAGCCAGAGCAGCGAGAGTGGAAGGCAGCAGCAGGCCGGCCAGTCCACACAAATGAGTTTTAAACAAAGATTTTAAAAATATTTAAAGATCGGGCTGTTCTAATACCCAGAGGAAGATTGTTCAAGAGTCTGGGACCAGTTACAGCAAAAGCCCGGTCCCCTCGAGTTTGTAGCCAGAACCTTGAAACATCCGAAATCATCCGGTCTGCTGATCTCAAAGTTCAACTGGGAACATGCACAGACAGAAGCTTATAGAGATATGGAGGGGCCACCCCATGGAGACATAAAAAAACATCAACAGAATCTTAAAATCACTCCTGAAACTGACAGTATGTAGTAACCTTATTGTGACAATGATATTATTAAATCAAAATACAAAAAAAAAAAAAAAAGAAGAAAAATTTCAGATTTTCATCAATAATACACTTTATTTGTAAATATTCTCTATCTAGAAGCCTCTAAATTTCATATTTGGTTGATTAAAAAAATGCATTTGGAGGAAAAAGGAGGAAGCTTGCAAGTCTGAGAACATAATCCCAACTGTGAAATATGGGGGTGGCAACATCATGTTGTGGGGTTGTTTTGTTGCAGGATGGACTGCTGCACTTCAGAAAATAGACGGCATCATGAGGAAAGAACATTATGTGGAAATAGTGAAGCAACATCTCAAGACATCAGCCAGGAAGTTAATGTTTGGGTGCAAATGGGTCTTCCAAAGGAACAATGACCCGAAACATACTGTCAGACTGGTTACAAAGTGGTTTAAGGGTAACAAAGTCAATGTTTTGGAGCAGCCATCACAAAGCCCTGATCTCAATCCTATTAAAAATTTATGGGCAGAAAAGGCGTGTGCAAGCAAGGCAGCCTACAAACTTGGCACAGGTACCCCAGTTCTGTCAGGAGGAATGGGCCAAAATTCCTGCCAACTATTGTGAGAAACTTGTGGAAGAATATCCAAAATGTTTGACCCAAGTCATACAGTTTAAAGGCAACAGTACCAAATACTAATGAAATGTATGTAAACATCTGACTTTGAAGAAAAATTGTCTAAAAAAAATCCTTCTCTTATTATTCTGGCATTTAACAAATAAAATAATTTTGGCAATCCTAACTGACCTAAAACAGGAAAAGTTGACTGATTTTATGCCAGACAGTGAGAAAAAAAGCTTGTGTCTTTTTATATAATGTATGTAAATTCTGGTTTGAACTGTAACTGTCAAAGTGGGAGTAAAAGTAGGTCTTTGCCGTCTGTAAACTATTCAAAGCACCACTTGTTTATAAAACTATTCAAGTGCTACAAGTACTACTCACCTCTGAACCTGACTATGACAAAATGTAATAAAACGTGTCTTGAGCTTCATAAATCATCTCAGCCTATACAAAACACCCATCTGCTCCGAGGTGTCTCCACATCCCATTCCGGATATTGGTTCTTCACATTACAAGTTCCTCCACAGCCGTTCACTGCCTACTTACATCCCGCTATTGTCCACGCCGTACGTCATGTCCACTGTGTCGCCTATGAAAGCGCAGTGTTCTGGAGCCTAGACCAGGGGGGAAATGCTTGTACCGCAGTCCACTTCCCCCATCGTGAGAGCGGGCCTGCATCTGCACTGCTCCCCCGAGGAACGGCCCACGACCAGGGAGCTAGAAACTATGCGGAGGTCACGGGGTTTGTGTTGTGTCAAGTGAGAGCAGTGGTGGAAGGAGTACTGCAGATTTATACTCAAATAAAAGTACAGTTGCATGGCTAAACATGTAGTCAATTACAAAGACAACTACTGCTGACAACATTGTAGCCTACTTAAAGTGCATATGACAGGTTTTCATGTTTTTCTTATTCTGACTTGGTTTGGCGGGATAGTATCCGTGGTAAATATGTATCATAGTTTTACATCAGTTAAGTGAAAATTTGTTGGAAAAAAGTTGAGAAAAAAGAACAAAAATACAGGAAATAGTGCTGAGTTCTAAAACGAAATACAGACACAGAAACTGCATCCAAAATGTACAGAAAATTTACACACGAGGAAGGCATTTTTCTAAGTGAATATGTTTAATAGGAAACAGTTATGAAATTACCTCTATGTATTTCATATCTGCTGCCCTGTTAAAGCTTGAACAAAATGGCATTACAGTAATTATGTTTGTCTAACCTGTCATATGCACTTTAAGTACTATACTTTGGGGCGACAGTGGCTCAGTGGTTAGAGCATTGGTCTCCCAACCCGAAGGTCGGCGGATCGAGTCCAGCTCGGACCAAGTTCTGTCGTTGTGTCCTTAGGCAAGACACTTCACCCACATTGCCTAGTATGAAAGTGGTGTGTGTGCGAATGATCGGTGGTGGTCGGAGGGGCCGATGGCGCAAACTGGCAGCCTCGCTTCCGTCAGTCTACCCCAGGGCAGCTGTGGCTACAATAGTAGCTTACCATCACCAAGTGTTGAGTGAACGAATAATGACTTCACTGTAGCGCTTTGAGAGGCTTTGATAAAGCGCATTACAAATGTAAGGCATTATTATTATTATTATTACTTTAATGCTACTCGAAATAGCTACTTGTTATTAGTTACTTTTTTAGCAGCATATTACATCAGTATTTTAGATAAGCTGAAGACACAAACCGCAAATCCTATATTCTCTGAGCTCTGAGACTGGGAGCTGCTCAGTACTTCTATGATTTTAAATGCAACTATTTACACTTACATGGTTATAATTTTACTGATGTACAAGTACAGGATTAAAAATCTACTCAACAAGAAATAAGAAATGGATCAAGTGTAATACATGTATAAATAACTGAAAAAAATGTAATCTTCATATCTCCTTTTTGGTTCATATTTTCACTTGACCTCATCCCTCTCATTCTGTCTCTGTCTCTGTCTTTCCCCCTCTCTCTTCTCCTCAACTTCAACATGCTTTAACAACACACACGCACACGCCATAGACTCTATAAAGACGTAGACTAAGTGAGTGTGACGTCACCCACAGCGTTCGGCCCCAGTCACCATATTTGGACTCCGAGTATCATAGCAACCAAAGAGCCAATCTGGAGCGAGGCTGTTGAAGGTAACGCCCCTTTGCACCACAGGTTTAGCAGGGAGCGGACGCTTAGCAACGCTGTCGATCAAACCTGTCCAGGAAAGAAGGCGCCTGAGTCGATGGAGCCGGAAGCGTGCCCATGCCCACTTCCTATTAGGAACACGGCGGCTAGCAGGTTAGCGGTGTCCATTTATACGAACAGTTCAATCCACACACAGTCTATAAACTATGTCCCATTATGTCTTCTGTCTTGTTATATCTTTGAATCAGCTCATCTTGAACCTTCAATCTTGTATTAAAAATGCTTGAAGCGTCTGTTTGTTTGGTTTTAAATAAATATAAATAATAATAATATTTTTTAAAAGTACATTCAAGTACATTCAAGTACAGTAACATGAGAATCTGTAATGAGTTCCTTCCCAGCCGTGAGTGAGAGCTGATCGTGAGTGACACTATGCAGTAATAACTCCCACCGGTGTTTATTTGACGGGATTTGAAATGCGAGTCAAGCTTTACAAGAGAGAAATGGAGGAAGGATGTACTTGTGAACAGGCAAACACAGTGAGGTAATGGGCAGACAGCTAAGTGGTGAACAGGCTTTGAAGCTATTGTGGCTCAGGTTGGCAAAGAGTCATAATCGTGCTACATGTTTCATTGTTGATTCAGGACTCAAGGTTAGGAATTGCATTTTGGTGGTAATATTGCATAGATCTATATACAATGCACAATACATACAATAAGGAACATTTATTTAAGTGTTTAATAATGTTATCAGATTAGGTTCTGCAGATGTGCCTGGAAGAAATATTTCACAGTCAAGAGCTTTCTACCATGTTATAAAGTTGTTCCCTCATCAAAACATGCCTGAGGAGGTTTTAGATGTCCTCCATGCATATTTGAGTAATCTAGCGATCTCTCCCGGGCCCTATTCGAGCCCTCCTTATGGTTAACTGTAAGATTCTTTACAATGCTCCGCCCACATGCCTACATCACCCATACTCCACACGACAATTCTCCATAAATATACAAAAAACATGATACAAAACTGTACACAGCAACATGACAAACCTAATACAATCTGCAGTAGTTTCATTAGCTGGACATACGCTGACTGTGTTGTGATAGCGCTCTGAAGGGGGAGTGACTTAGCACAGGGAGCAGAGGAACGGGAGACTCAGAGGATCAAAAACTAAAGTGAAACTTTAGAAACAGATGAAACAGATGTTTTTGGTGAATATACCATTTTCAAAACAATAAAAGGTAACATGATCTAAATATGTTATACGTTAGCAGTTAATAACCGAGAGAAGTAAAATACCCCTCTTTAAAGACGCACTATGTAACATTTCTGATGGAGGGACTGCCATATGATTGTCTACATTGAGATTTCAGTGTTAAAGACGTTATATGTTCAGTGTTGGTTCGTCTTGTGCTTAAACTTGTGAGTTTCAGATTTGTGTTTTGAGTCTCCTTTTGTTACTCCTAATATTACTTTACTGTACTAAAATTGACAGAGTAACCTAAATTGAAAAAGAGTGTTACTTACTCAATTATTTTACTATATTACTGTTTTAAGAGTACTCATTGTTAGTATTTGTTAGTACACGAGGCTCTCTTAAATTCTGTTAAGTACCTATGGATTATTAATGCTTACTTAATCTATTGTACTTATGTTACTACGGTAAATTACAGTACTATCAGTTTACAGTGTGGAGATGTTATTCTGTTGCCTGCCCCACGTTCCATTTTTGGAACGTGGGGCAGGCAACCAAAGAGCCAATCAGGAGCAAGGCTGTTGAAGGTAACGCCCCTTCCTGCCCGCACCACTGGTTTGGCAGAGAGCGGGCACTTGGCAACGTTGTCAATCAAACCCGTTGCTAACGCTAGCAGGAGTGACCTCGGGAAAAGAAGGCGCCTGATTTGTCTGTAATGTTCACATCTTGATTTACGGACACAATAGCGAAATACAAATTCCAGGATCAGAGCCAGAGTCGATGGAGCCGGAAGCGCGCCTATTCCTAGTTCCATTTATATATAAAGTCCAGGGGCCAGACCTGTGGAGATGCCATCCAGCTCACAGTGATAATCTATTCAAAAATTCTAACTCAAACTCAGCTTTATTGCCTGTTACCTGAGCAATAAAAACATCAGCAATTAAATACAGACAAACTGATCAAAATTCCAGACAATTTTGCACATCTATCTCCATGGAGACAAGCCTGGAAGGGTCCACCACTTGCTTCTATCCATGGAAATGACTTTGCTTTATGTAAAATGCTCCACAATATGGCATTAATATTATGTTTCTACATTTTTTCTTCACGGGCAGGTGATGCCACAAGACAACAATATAAAACACCTGCATTTGAATCCATGCACAGTAGATACATTTATTGTCATGCTGTGGAACATTGTGAGCAAAGCAGTGTCATCTCCATGGAAACAAGCAGCTGGCAAACACTCCTCCAAAAAAAGTTATATAGTGCACCTTTAAACCTTTAGCCTGTTTTGGTGTTTTGCGAATAAGACCAAAATGAATTATAATACTTACCTTGCATATAGTAATACCATCTTAAAAGGACATAAACCTAACTCTATTTGTACTTCAATAGGTTCCATGTGCTTTATTTTGATATTTATATTTCTCTGTATGTCAAATCTAAGAAGCAGAACTGTCAGTCACCCAGTAGTAACTAAATGCAGCTCCCAAAGCACAGACATATTATAGGATATGGAGAAAAGCTGTCATTAGAGGCTTCAACCAGACCAACCACACAGGCTGCAGTATATATGTATGTTCTGGTGTGTCATGGAGGGTGTCCAGTAGAGGGCAGGTGTGAGTCAGCTGTTGGGCATTGGATCACACATACAGCCGGTGTTGGAAAGTAACTAAATACATGTACCAAAAATATGTATATTTATATTACTAATTTTGAGTATCTGTATCCCGGAATAAAGCAATTTAAAGGGCCAGATATATTGTATAATCAGATCTTGAGGTCAAAATAAGTTCACTGTGTCCTGTCTGCATCTAATTATAAAACGTTTTATTGTCTGATGATCAGAAAGTGCACATTAGCATGCTACTCATTGCAGTGAATAGTGAGGATGCAACCTGTTTAAAATGAACTAGTTCTGTCTTTAATGCTTTTAAATAAAAATCAGGTGCAGTAAAAGTATTCTGAGAATTCATAATATAGTACTCTTGATGTGGCAAAATTCAAATTCAATTCATTGGAATTCATACAAAATACATTTGACTGCAGGTATCCAGTATCTTTAATATCCTAAGTATTCTACCCAACCCTGCATATAGGACACACTTGAGGAGTTAAAGGTTCCACATTGCTCAGAATTGACTCATGTGAACTTTGAGCCATGTTAGAATGTTGTTACCTCATCAAAAACACACCTGGAGTTGTTCAAAGCCAAGTTACTGGAACGCTACTTGAGTGTCTTTGCAGTTGCAATAGTAAGAGTTTCTCCCTGGTGCTCTTCTGGTTGAGGATCAAATATCGTTTAAAACAGGACAGAGGCACTGGTGGGATTTAGCAAATATTAAAAAGCCTTCATTCAATCATTTCGGCCTTACTGGGCCTTCATCAGGGCATAGACATTAAAAGAACAAAATGGCTGCCAGGCCTCGTTTATACATCTGGTCAGATGACAGGACAAAGATACAAAGACACTTCAAGATAATTACAGACAGTATAAGCCTCACCATATTTAGAGCAAAATACAGCCTGCGATATTAAATATTATAAAAAGGAGATTCAACTCATGTATAATCACAAAGCCTTTAGTGAATGAATCCAAAAACATACCTGGAGTTGTGTTTTGTTTTATCCACATACATCTGAGTAATCCTTTATTATTAGTCTGTCTGCATCTCCAAAGCTCAAAATGCTCTGTTCCACCTTGTGATGTCATGTAGTAGTAGTTCTCAAATTAACAGCCCCTTTTACCTTTATTTAAGTAGAGACGGGCAATTCCAGGGCTGAAATCACCCAAATGGTTATAGTTAAGGTGTACGGAGTTTAAAAACACAGTGGAGCACTTCCTGTATTACCACATGACATCATAAAGTGGAACAGAGTTTTCTGTTTGAGAGAAGAACTTGGGCTAAATATGCAGGATTTGTGTGTTAAACATGTGTGAATGAAACAAAACACAACTCCAGGTCTGTTTTAGATGAGGAAACAACATTATAGCATAGATCAGAAAATCGTGTCAGAAGGCTCTTTAATAATGCCTGGTGTAGCATAAGTTTGTTGAAGTGTATTAGTTATGGTTTATGCACTCTAATGCTGTTTTATCAGTGGCAGCAAAAAGCTTGAAAACAGATGTTATATTTGGCACTATGTACGGCTGCACTGGCGTTTTGGTGGTCTTTTTTGTCTGCTTTTGTGTGTAAATATTAGCTATATAAACTAATAAAAAACAGATTATAGCTAAACCTCCAGTTTCAATTTACAGTCCCCGATTCACAGAAATAAATTATGCAATGCAATTACATCATTTAACTACAACAAAAATTCCCACTGTCCACGCTCTGACCCAAACTCCACTGTGTTTTCAAACTTCATCCACCTTCTCTAGAATCATTTGGCCAATTTCAACTATGGAATTCACAATCGCGACTGAACTAAACGCAAAAGGAGCTGCCACTTTATGACATCACAAGGTGGAACAGAGCATTTTGAGCTTTGGAGATGAGACTAATAATAATAAGGAAAAATAAGACCTTTGATCTACCATTTCTATTTGAGTCACTCCCCAAGGGCAGGCCACAAGAACAGTTATATTTACTATTCACTGACTGGCCTTAAAGCTTAAAATACTGATTCTGAAATAGCTAAATGTCAGCTAAAAAGTGAGTAGAGTTTGTTTGTTGGTTTATTTGTTTCATTTCTGTCCTGTGAATGTGATTTTTTAAGTATCTATACCTGCTCAAATGTCTATATTGTTTACTGTTTTGATAAATATAGAAAGTTAGGGTTGCCAGAAGTATCAAAAATCAGATCCTAATCAACATTCACAGGATAGAAATGAAATGTTCCTGAATATCTTTGGAATGATCTTGAGCTGTATCAGAACAAGTATAAGACACATAGACTAGTGTATACCCATGGACCACTATGAAGCTACCTGGACGACTGAGATATTACACAGATATAAGGCTGCAAGGTAATATAAAAGAAAATACTATGATTTAATGTTGAAAATCATGTTTTATGTTCTAAAAAAGGAGTGTTTTTATTATTATGGTACCAGAATCGGTGTTGAGTATCAAATCTATTCCTTAGTATTGAAATTCTAGTATCGCGTCAACATATTCTTGTACTATTTAATACAGTTACTCAAACAAACTGTCAGAAGAAGGGTGTGGAAGAGAGAAAGAATAGGTCTTACACACCGATGATTTCAGTTCCCAAACATGCTGAGCCGGTCCTCTCAGCGGTGGAGCTATCAATTGTCACTGTGGGAATCCTCAACAACTCTCTGGAATCTAAGCACAGACAAAACAATGTTCAGATGTGAAAGTGGGATTTATGTTAATGAATGGTAGAGCTGCAAGAAAAATCACAATCAAATGGCTGCAAAGGCTGCAGTTTTTGAAGTACCACGATTATCTCCAAAAACAACAGTCTCTTAATGTTCGTATTCACCCATTGTACATGATCCTGGTAGTTTTATTTTGTCTGTAAATCAAGTTATGAACATTAATAACAGAAAAATCAGGTGCCTTCATTCACCTGCTAAACCAGCGGGAAGATGAGTTACCTGTGGAATGGCTTTTTGGTTGCTATAATACTTTGGTCGGAAGTCCAAATATCAAGTTTGGCTCCAAACTCACCCCTACAAGTGCTCCAGCCTTGACGAGATTCATTTGACTGGAGCCGAACGCTTTGGTTGACGTAACACTCACTTAGTCCAATGTTTTATACTGTCTATGGTACAAACATGTTCTGAAATGTGATCCTTGTTTTAGTTTGTCAGTTCATATTTCAGTCTTTTGTCAAATCTTATGGATGTGTTTAAAATGTGAACTTTGAGCAGAATCCCATTATTAAAACATAAATCACAAAATCTAATGGAAATCACAGTGTTTGTCAGAAGAATTTGATATTTCTCTCAGATTGTTCAGCCCTAATGGATGGCTGTTGAAAAAGGAGTAGGTATATTTTCAGAGCAGAAGGTAGGTGGAGGTACTCACTGCTGTTCTGTCCACAATTCACCTAAATAGAAAGGGCATCTGGTGTAAAAATCTGAGAAGTCACAGTTTCACTGGTCAGCTGTGAAACGACTGTAAAAAGGGATTAAAAAAAAAAAAAAAAAGAAATAAGAACAACAGGAACCGATATGAAGATGACTGAAAATCAATAATGAAATTTAGTTGCCTGGGATCCAGAACACACAATTCTTCTGTATTTTACCAATATGTGAGTCCGGTCACCGGTGAATCTCCGCGAGACAGGTGGATTAGCCAATCAAGGACACATGAACCACCTGTATCAAAATAAATATGGCTGCTTATGAGGAAAAAAGAAAAGAAAAAAACATCAAAGGGGATTTCTACACTAAAACCCTTGTTTGATTTTATTTGTAAATGATGGTTGACCAATGAGCTTCTGCACATGCGTCACTGAAATAAACTCTCAAATGTGATTGGTCGATCATGTTTGCTCTGGCTTGAGACACAGCAGAAGGTGTGGTGACCAAACTGATATCCCAGACTGGCAGGAAACAAATGTAGCAATGTCTGTAATTGAGTACAAAACACCAAATTGTATATTTCGTTCTGATAGAAGAGTAAAACTGCTTGAGATGAAACACATATTGTCAGTGTGTTTCTGTTGGAAGCACTGATGGTGATGGAATAAGTTAATCGGTTAATCGCAATTTATCAGTTATTGAAATAGTCATCTAATTGAGTAGTCGAAACTATTTTTATGGACTATAAAACATGCCATGACATGAGAGAAGAGATTAGACTCAAAAAAAGCGGCAATTACATAAAAACCACACAAAGAATGTATAAATATTTTTGATGAAACCGCTGTCTGTAAATACACTGACCGGGATGTCCTCAGGAGGCTTCATTTCAGATTTATCTGGATACAGTTTTGTAAACATCTCAAATTCACAGGCCTTTCAGATTCTAAACAAGTAATCAGCTAATCTAATGAATGAATGCTGGGTTAAAGGCCCAGTATGTAACTTTCTGGAGTTGGAAAGTCACCTGCTTGATGAATGACATAGAAAGTTAAAACCACACCTCGGAGCACTGTTCATGGAGATAGATGTGTTTTATGTCAGACTGTGGAAGATTATAGCCAAAGGAACAACAATTCTGTGGAAATTATAGGCCAAATAAGTCAGGTTTGTGGAGATGCAAGTAAGTAAGTAAGGACACAGCGCAATAACAACATGCTGCTTTTAATTTAGTCTGTTTTGGCTCAAAAGCTAAGTACTGTGGCTTGAAGTGTTAGCTGCAGCCCTAACCGAAACTAATACACTATACCAACAGGCTAAAATATAAAAGAATACAGCGAGAATAATTAGCTGGAAGAGCAGGTACAGAAGGATGGGCTTCCCCTCACAGGCCCCCTCCACCCTGGCTTGGGTTCACACAGCTCTTGAAGCTGGCGCGGGACAGAGGAGGTGGTGTGCTGCCTGCCTGCCTGGAGCCGCCTGGAGCCGCTGTGGGCCGGGCGGGTGAGGTCTGGTGCGCATTTAGCTGGAGGTTGGAGTGTGGCAGTGTGGCTGGTGACCCGGGGCTGTTTGAGGTGTTGTGTGTGCCTGCCTGAGAAACCTTCTGCTCAGCGTCACACGTCTCCAGGCTCCAGAGCAGGCTCCAGGCCCCATTATAGAGGATGACCTAACCGGCTGTCCCTCGCCATTACACGCTCACAAAATGGCCACCGCAGAGTCCACACGGCGCGAACGACCGACCAGACTGCACCAAACCAGGACCAGAACTGTTTCCACTCAGACTTTATGTACCTCGAGAAACAGGAAAGAAAGGGAAGGTTTAAATTTTGCCAGAGCACTTTTTTGTGTGAGAATTATGCAGAAGGTTTGTGAAGCACTTTGAATTGCTCTGTGTATGATATGATGTGCTATATAAAAAAAACATGCCTTGGCCCTTATAGCTATTCAGAAAAGATTCATTTCTGTCCTGTGAATGTGACTTTTATTTTATACTACTTTTATACTAAGTTTAGTATCAATTAGCATTGGATTTTCAATATTTTTGACAACTTTACTATGTACATGGTCGTGTTATAGCTCCCCATCAAGACATTCTACAAGAGCCTCATAATATTGTTAAGTATAAAGTAGGGTACATCCTGATTTCAGAGAAAAAAGACAACGCAAAGCTAATATCGTCAATCATAAAGCCAAATGGTAATCGTAAAACACATGACACTGAAATAAAAGAGAGCCAACACAGAAAAAATAAAGATAAAAAGTTGAGGTAGGACTACTCGGAAATGCTGCAAAAGTGACATTTTAGAGTGACTAACCGATCACTCAGGGTCAACATACCAAAGGTGACCTGAAATGATCTGATTTCAGGCAGATTAAAAGATCAGTGCGTTTTAATGAGAGTGACCTCATGTGCTTCACCGCAGCAAAGCCCTACGTCTGAATCTAAATCACACATTTAGTAACAGTAACACTGAGCAAGGAATAAGTATCAATACTGCTTAAAGCTCCTCTCCGGTTTGAGGATTTGAGGGCGAATACTTTGCAGTGACGTTATGCTTGGGGGTTTCTGCATGTGTGTCTATGGTGAAATGTTCAGCAGTTCCCACAGTGACACGATGCACACATTAGCAAACACTGCCAAAAAGGTTTTAAAATAGTCTGAAACTCTGAAGGCAAAATACAAAATGGACTTAAACAACACAATTTCATGGTACTTTTTAGTGGGTTGGCCATATAAGAGAACAGCACTGTAGGAAATGTATAAGGGACTACTTCAAAAACTGCCAGAATACCTCACCTGCTTCGTAATTATTGATACTGGAACATTTAATTCCAGATCACATGGCTGCATAAGGCTAAGGACTAGCCGCACCAAAACTGAGATGAGAAAAAGGGCTTTTAGCTGATTTTACTTCACAAAAATGGAATATACTCCAAGGAAAAACAGTAACAAACTATTATGCGCACACCTGCACTTGTTTTTAATGTTTTATATGGACTTATACTTGTTTGTTTTTCTGTTTGTACTGTATTTTAAACAGGGCACCCATGAAAGAGAGAGCCCAAGTGCTCTCTTTAGGTTCCCCTGTATAAATAAAGACAAAAATGGTGAGAAACTAATTAAAAAAACAGTTGGCTAACACTAGCTAACTTGTGGCTACAGTATGTTACTTGAGAGGGACTTAGCTCGAACAACAAGGAGAACTAATCTAAGTCAGTTCTTTATGGCCAAGCTGTGTTAAAATGAAACTCATAATAACAGAGCTTCAGACAGAGCAGTGCCTCTAGTTAGATCCACATCCTCAGTGAATGTTGAGGAGTTTTGTTCAGTATTAAATGTTATTGTTCCACATTTGCAGTAGTTATAATTACATATTTATGAGGTTGGATGAATCGCTGGGTTTCAGATGACATCACAACAATCTATAGGCCAATAATATTTAATACAGATGAAAGCAGCTAAAATTAATATTGTTTAAATGCTGATTTTTCTAATAAAGCAAGTTCTTGGGTCCAGTCAGTACTAGAAAGGATCTGGTTCAACATTTATGCATTTCTCGTTTGTATATTTCGTGACAAAATACAATGTAATCAACAGGAAAAAATGTCTCTTGCCCCCATCTGCGAGTATGACAACATCACAGCTTTGAAACCACCAATAACAAATACTCTCTAAGTTTTTATATGAGGTTAGAGGTTTTAATTATGTTTTGTTGTTATAAATCTATTTTATAATCACATGACTGTTGTGTTTTTCTTCTTTATTTCTTTGTTATGTTTGCTGGGTACACTGAGTTGACTTATATGGAATATTTTAAAAAGTAACAGCTTAAAATAACTACACCCAACTAAAACTTAAACATGAACAAAGACTTAATTCATAATAAGCTAATTGTATTGTATTAAGAACTATTCAGGGTTTGTGATAGCTTAATTAAGAGGTTAGAGATACAAATTATAGTTAAGGTAAAACAACAATGAAAAGCTTTTGCATCTGTCTCCAGTATTAAATTATGGAAAGACTGGAGCCTAGATTTGAAATAATGTTCCAGCATGATTGCATTTAAGAAGAAATATAAAGAAATTATGTTGATTAATTATAAAAACTGTGAAAAGTGCAAATTTTAATGTTTTTTTTTTTGTATTTATTAATTTATTTATTTTTTATCAAATATAGGAATTATTCGGTTTAAGTTCTAATAGGAAAGGTGGTGGGATTAAACAGGTAATACTGCTTCCCACTCATTTTTGGACATGAAAACCTATTGCTCTGCAGCCGATGTATAATATCTTTCATTTTTATTTGTGACTGCTCTTGCAATGTTATTATTTGTGACATGACTTCTGTTTTATAGTTGTTTAAAATAAAGTCATTCATTCAAAACAAACTAACAAGGGTGTGAACAAACTTAAAGTGGGACTAAACCCCCTAAACTCCGCCCATAACCACATTTCAAATAGAGCTGCTAAACCGGACAGTACCTGGAGGACTAAAAAACAGAGTGAAGGGGGAGGAAGGTCGGGGTCTTTAAGTACAAAGAACAGTGTAACTGGTCTAATGTTTCAAACTGCCCCTGCAGCTAGGTGTTTGTAAGAAACACCATGCTTCAGGGAAGTCTTGCCTGATGTCACATAGTACTTAAAATTGCAGCGGCCACTGGACCCAGGACACACTCATTTGTATGTTTTGACCAGAAAGCTGCAAATGTATGTAGCTTGCACAACCAAAAAAGCACTAGAAACAATAAGCAATGCTGTTAAAACAAAATGCAGTTTTGAGACAAAAAGAGTTCAGAGTTAAGAGTTTAGTTCCCCTTTAAGACTCAAATAATCACTTCGGAGCACCGCGGGTATGTGGTTTATGCAGTACAAAAATGAAAGTCCATTCCAATTCCACTGGTTTTATTCCAAGTTTGCAGAAAAACAAACAAGTATAAATGTACAGGGCCTACTTACTGCCTCTCCTGCCGACCAGAAGCCCACCCAGCTGCATTCTGTACTACCTGCACTAGCCCACTATATCCCTATAAGCGCCCATGGAATAAACCAAATGAACAAAAAAGGTGCTAAGTATGTCTTAAAAAAGGAAATTAGGCTAAACAGATGAAATATTAACATAGCAAAAAAGTAGCCTTGCCTTGTAACGATGCATGGACCCTGTCTACATTGTTAACAGTGATGTGACAATAACATGCCATTCAGGATTTCCTCTTGTGTTTAAATCTGTCGTCACTGGTCCTGAGAGCCGTGGTGCGTTCAAAGACCCCTCTCCACTCCGCGGTAATAGAGCCATAAAGATTACAGACAACATGAGTGCGTGTAAGTGCGAGCGGCTTTTATCACTGATGTCTCTATCACACAGTCTGCCCATACGGAGGGCAGACAGACAGCTGCTGGGAATCTGCACAGGCAAGAGAACACACTGGTACCATCATCGCATTTAACCACAAGCTCAGATGTATGACTCTAATTAAGTGAATACAAATTATACATGTTGTTTGAGGTTATATTGTTATAAGTTAACAATGAGGTACCACACTTTTTTAGTAAATGAGTTAGAGAGTACATTGTGAAAGCAGGATTTTATGATAAAATGAGGTCACTGCACACTGTCTGCAGTAAGGAAAACCTGTCAGAGCTAGTTTTGGGACTTTAGGCTCCTTTGTGAGATCTGAATCTTTTGGATCCGTTCTCTTCAAAGAGCCATTCAAAAGACTGGCTCTTTTGCTTTTTCTTTCTATTTTCTATTTATTTATATGACAGAAGCCAATGTGAAAACTCATTTTATTAACAAACTAATCCCAGAGAAAAAAGTCCAAGGCTCAGATGTGTTTAAACTGGTTCAAACTGAGAGCGGGAGTGTGTGTCTTTGAAAATCCAAATAAAATGGATCCACGTTAAGGAACCGCTCAAAAGAGCAGACTTGTTCGCTAACATCACTAGACAGACCACTCTTGTCCCAGTCTACATGCAGGTCAAAGAACAGAATATGTGTGAATGGAGGGCTAGCTTAAGACTAGGGTACCCAACTTTTTTATGTAAATTAGTCAATTTAAAAGAGTATTTTGTGAAAGCAGCACTTTATGAGAGAAAGATCCCTCTGTGCCTGGTTTGAAGCTCATAATAATGCATTTTTGTTTCTTATCAACCTGGAAGCAAGCACTAAAAGGAGTTATCTTATTGGCTGTGCTTGGGTGGTCCACCCTAGTTTCACTTTGCCGTCTGATAAAAGCTGCTCTAAAGCCGTGCACGCAAAATGAATGCATGTGGATATTAATGTGCCAAAGGGTCTGTGAGAGCTATGGACGAGTCAGACAGATTTAAATACACACTAACACGGCCTGGCGCCATTTGAAAATCAGGTCGCTTTAAGTTATGTTTATTTTTTGTTTAATTTTTTCCACATGAGGTTAGTTTAAAAAAAAAAAAAAAAAGATTTATTGTATTTTTACAAATATTTTTACATTCATTATTATAATTTATTTTTTCTGTGATATTGATATTTCATTAAAATGTTCTTAACTTTATTTTTGATAACTTTCTTCCTCTTGGGGGTGATTCTGATGATCACATCCCACTAAATGTTGTCCAAAGTATTACGTACAAAAACACAATACTTTGTGGCTGTCTGCATAAAAAGAGCAGTGATGATGAATTGCACCTCCATTTAGTAATAAAGTTTCAATTTTATTTTGGCTCACCAGGACAAACAGCTGTATAAACCTCTGTGTCTTGTTACTTTTTGGTTTGTATAACTAATATTTAAAGAGGACATATTGTGCTTGTGTCTGCTTTACAGTTACAGTCTGTGACACCTGTAGATCATTATGTTATAATCTGGACATTTTAAATCACAATATTCATCTAAAACAACTTTAAAAGAAAAGAAATAAAATAAAATGTCTATTAGCTTCTGGTTGAACACTGCAGGACTGATTTCCACCTGCCCCTTTACTGCACTTTACAGTAATCATCAGATCACGTAAACGTCAGAGCAGATTACATTAGTGAGCACTGGGCATTTTTGTTTCTCATTCGCCAAAAATATCTACGTGACGCTGCTGAATCCTACATGTATCACTGTTTAAAAAATTACAACAAAATGCAAAGCAGTGGCCATTTCTGTGGGGTAGAGAAAAACATGAAGTTTTGAAGCAATAGCATCTAGAATGAAGGAGGCTATAGATCACCCAAACCTAAAAACTCTCAAAATTTGATTTTGCATAATACGACCCCTTTAAATCTGATCTGAGCGATGCTGCTTCAATATTCCAAAACTGCAGATGAAAGCAAAGCGGGTTCGATTTCTTCTCATGTGTTAGCTCAGACATGTTATAAAGAGACTGGCTGCTCTGCTCATTGAAATGTTTCCATATTAGTGTTAAAGGGCCTAATAATGATCACTCACACACTGGCTGCGTTTAAAAGCAGAGAGCGGGGGAAGCCACATCAGAGCGGGTCCTGCTAAAGCATATTACACAAGTGGGCAGCACAAAGGTAGAAGCGATTGGTTCTAAAAATACTCCAACATGAATCCTGCTAGTTTATAAGGGGTGATACAGGAAGATCTTTTTTCTTTGCAATAGTATTTTTGAGTATCAGTTAGTACGCAGTTATCGTTCTATCCAATTTTGTGTGTTACAGTATTAAAAAAACAGGTGGTGGTATTCCTCCAGATATAACTGATTTAGTGTAGCAAGTAAACACCAGATATACACTTACAAAATAATGCATCCAACAAAAATAAAATATATCTATGAAAAAATATTGTAAAAATTGTAAATATATGTGTTGTTTATGATGACAGGATGAGCGCAAAATGATTAACAATTGAATATATATTATAATTTTAAAAAGGAACTACAAAAAAATTATCTGCTTCTTAGAATGTTTTTATACAGAACGGCTCTGTATAAAATCTGATCTAACGACTTCAACTGATCCTTATTCTGATCCTATATTTTCTCACACAAAATAAAACCATTTGTGTCACTGTATTTAATATTTTATGAGTTGAAATGTGAACTGCAGGATGGTGCTGTCATAAACCTAAATACTGTGTAACAAACGTATCTTTATCTTTATTATGTTTTATTCTTTTTGAGAGGTTAACCAAGAGTTCAGCCATCAAACTGCTGAGCTCTGTCTCTAGTCTCATTATACAATCCTGCAATATCCTGTCCATACTTCACCGCAAAACTGTAAATATGTCATCAGTGGTGGAAAGTAACAGTATTTAAGTACTGTATTTAAGTATACTTTTAGGTGTTTGTACTTTACTTAAGTACGTTTACTTTTTACTTTTACTTTACTACATTTAAGAGCAGGTATTTGTTCTTTCTACTCCACTAAATTTTTTTAACAGGGCCGAGAAGTAAAAGTATTTTTTTATTATTGTTTGAGACCTGCTGAAAAGGCCGAGGGTTTATTTTTAACACCTTCATAATTTGAGCAAACACAAATATACAAAAACAGCCAGAAAAAACAATCGATTCAATTGTTTCTATTCAACAAAATTCAGCACAAATCTTTATCGAAACCACTACATTTGAAGCATCATTATAGATCTCAAAATAAGTGAACGTACTTTTTCTTTTTACTCTAGGACTCTAGTACATTTTAAACAAGTACTTTAATACTTTTACTTAAGTATTTTTTTCATGTGATCCTTACACTTTTATTTGAGTATTTTTTGGTCCAGTATTTGTACTTTTACTTAAGTAACATGAGTACTTAGTAGTAGTATTCTACTACTGCTTGTCATGAAAGTACTATATTTTTTACCAATTTAAGTTCAAATGTAAGTTTATTTTATCTCATTTAACTCATTTTCCTAACTCTATTTTGATAATTCTGCTGCTAATTCCTCGGCTGGCCGGCTGCAAGTCGGTAACAAAAAAAATCAGATTCTGTAACTGTCTCACTCTTAACTCGCGGGTCATTTGTGCAGAAAAGTGAATACACTGTCTTACGGCGCAGAGCCTTGGTGTGTGCAGGGCCTGTGGGCTGTGCAGGGTGAGGTCCAGGACGTGAGTGACACACACAGCTGGAGGTCCACCACCTGAGATCACAAACACACGCACTCAGTAACACTCTACCCTTCGTTTTCAGGAAAGTCCACCCACAGTGTATCCAATCCAAGTGTAAGGATCGTTTTCCAGAGCCAGTGACAAGAAGCAATGCATCAAACTGATTATCGAATTTCATACTTATTAAACTATATTTTGTGATCAATAAATTAAATAATTATAGAAAAGCAGGTGGTATTTTTCAGACTTTACTAATTTTGCACAAAACAAGGCCAGATTTTAATATGATCCCACTGACAAAATAATGTATCTAGCAAAAATAAAAGATATGTATCATAAAGTAAAAAGTCAAACATAACCGTTCCTGCTCAGTCTCTGCGAGCGTTCTTTCAGCAGCAGCGGCAGCAGCGTGTACTGTGTGTGGCCAGGTGCTAGCAGCTAATGTGCTAATGTTCTTCATTACTAAAGTAAACATGGACTCACCTGGGCCCGGTCTGAGCCTGGGAGCAGTGAGAAAGCGGAGCAGGACTGGGGCTACAGTCTGGAGGTTTAGAGTCTGAGCCTGTGCAGCCTGGGACCATGGAAGCATCTGCTAAACTCATTGAGACTCATGTGAATCATTTCCTCTGCAGCCCACGGCATGTGGCACGAAGAGCAGCTATAATTCATGTGCACACACAGGCCTGAAGGAACAGACAAAGGAAAGCAGTGGCACTTTGGGATTATGATTATAAACAAACTCACATTTACTATTGGGGAAGTGTGACACTCTGATGTTTTTAATGTACATGTCCAGTCGTCAGTCTGTGTCTTATCTAATTATGTATATCTTAGAGCCATTTCATGATTAGCTCAGAATATGAAAATAAATGTATTTATCATCAATCATATTTTTATATACAGTGTGAGCATTTTTATAGAAAGGTTAAATTGGCACTGGATGGTTCTGGAGTAAAATGAGAATGATTTTTAGTGTAAGTAGAGTCAAAGAATTCTTTTAAAATCCTTCTGAGAGACTGTGCTGAAAGACTGTCTGCTGCTGGTTTTACTTCGTCTCTGGGAAGCATGAGCTAATATTGTGTGTTTCTGTCAGTGCAAAAGTAAATGTTATTTTGTGCTGTTGCACTTGTCCAAAACAGTCTCGTAAAAAAGACAATTTTTAATCCCAATGATGTTTAATCCTGGATAAATAAAGGATAGAATGAACAGAATGCACATAATTACATGAAGCTCTATTTAATTACAAATGAAAACATTTTAGCAGCAGGTTTTAGTAACTTAGTCACATACTTAACCTAATCAAACTGGTTATGCAAATAAAAAATAAATTATTATAACCTTCTTGTTCTCTTTTTGTGTGTTTGTGTCCTTAAATGCAGTTCTTTGTAAACATGTATTTTGTGGTCTTAATAATCCCAGAACAGCACATTACATCAGTACAACATATTTGTAATATCTACAATACAAAACACATTTAAAGTGTAAGTAATATAAACACTGGGAGTTCAACTGCCAAAACTTCTCATTCATATTTGATTATACTTTTTATGATTTTTCCTGTGAATGATGTGTTTCATTTTAGATTGACTTCAAAATGGCTGATTCTAAGTCACTTCATATTCACTTAGCCAGAGCGGGGGGGGAGTTTTGTCTTACTCACAGTGAATGTTGTCAGTGTGCTATTACTAAGTGTTATCATAAATGTGTACATTGAATTATGGCCCAACTCATAGAATAACGAGCTGAAATGTTTTAGATCTGTAGACATAAAAGAAGTGCTGCAGGCCTCGTGTAGATGGTGCACACAGTCTAATCATGATTCTGTTAGATATCTAGAAAGCTGAGTAATGCCTGATATTTTGTACCAAACTTGGTTCATGTATCATCTTTTTTCTGTCTCTGTTTTTCTGTTTCCATTGGCCATAAGGATTCTATAGAAGACATTTAAAGGAAACATTTTTTTCTTTGTTCCACAGATACATATCTTTGCTCAGAATGTTATTCCAGTTTTTTTTTTCCTAAGTGTCATGAAAAACACAGCCAGTACCCCGTCCTGTCTAACTTACAGACAGTTATTTAAAGGGGTCAAATCGGCAGAGAGCCTGTGACCGTGTGAGTTAACCCCTGACACAGCTCTCCCTCCTGTTGGGTTACCCTGGACCCCGCGGACCCCGCCCCCTCCTGGAGCAGTCCCACCCGTCCCGGGCTCTACCTAAAACGAGACAGCACCTCCACAGAAGGTCAGCTCTGCGTCCGGTGTGCAGTGGGCCTCTCCCTGACACTCTTTATGGCACAGATTTATTGTGCTGTGCTTGGTGGAGGCTGATCGCATGTATGTGGTCAGTAGCGCTGCAGACTGGGACCCAGGGCCGGCCCCCCTCTCCTGTTACACCCTATTTATATCCTCCCCGCACCGGGCTGCTCCTCGGAACCCTCCTTATGCCTGCAGAGTGCGCTGACATCTGCATAGGGTTGGTGCACGTCTGAGGCTGCCTGGATGCTAACCTCAATAAGAGCATTCGCGAAAGTTTCTCTAATAACACTTGTTGATCTGGAGGAAGCGTTTGAGAGAGGACTGGGAGAAGGTCTAGCACAGCTGTCTGTTGGGATTCTGCTGGGAGATCTTGGGACTTTTGAGGATTACCAACGGACATCATTGCCAGTGTTTTCTGTGACTTTAGGCACTGAGGATTTTGCAACGTTTATTTATGTCTGTCATCCAGTCATTCATTTGGATTTGAGGGTTTGAGTCTCACTTTTAACTCTGCATACATTTGCTAACTACTGTCCATCTCACCCAAAGGTTTGCAGTCTACTTACATTGTGATTGTTTTTTTTTTTGTTTTTTTTTGTGGAACTTTTTATCCGATTCTGTCTTGATTTTTATATTTGGTTGGTATTTTCAGGTCAGTTCCACAGAGCTTACATCAATTAAGCATGACTTTCCAAAAGTTTTATGCTTTGTTGTAATTGGTTTCAGGCTCACCCTGCCCCATTTGAATATCAGTTTTCTTGACCATAACCTGGGAATTGTCCTGGCTTCCAGTCTCAGGCAATTGTACAGTCTTCTTCAGCCAGTAGATTAGTAGAGAGGTGGTTTTGTTTAAAAAGTCTCTTTTTGGAAGGATTCTTTGGCCCAGGCCCTTGTCCTGTGTGGAAGGGCGAGAGACTGCGTCATGGACCACACACTCTTCGGGTGCCTGCGGAGCCCCCATGGCCCAGGCCAGGCCTTACACCCGGCCTTCAGCCCATCTTCTCTTGCACTGCACGGCCGTTCGGATCATGTGTCCTATCCTGACCTGGCCTCATCGTCTTCTTCGTCTTCCACACCGTCCCCGTCTCCCTGTGTTATCTCTGGGTATCCTCCTGAAGAGGGTCTGTACCATCCACACCACCACCCGCATCGCTCCCA
This sequence comes from Periophthalmus modestus, assembly GCA_019594935.1. Taxonomy (NCBI): domain Eukaryota; kingdom Metazoa; phylum Chordata; class Actinopteri; order Gobiiformes; family Gobiidae; genus Periophthalmus; species Periophthalmus modestus. Next base: position 25,960,473 of record JAIEZT010000124.1, on the reverse strand, counting down.
CCTCCCCCTGCAGCATCACGCAGCCCCCCAGCACCATCCAGCCCCACCCTGGCACATCTCACACCTGCCCGGGAACAGCAGCATGGGCCGCCACAGTCTGCACCCTCTGCACCCACAGGACCCCTCTCCCCAGGACATGAGCCATGGTGGAGGGCCTGCTATGTGTGCCAGTCCCCCCAACATGGGCAGCAGCACCCCTGGCCTGGGCAGTGGGACCCCCACAGGGGCTGACTATCGGCACAGCCTGAGCTCGGCTGAGGCCGACAAGAGAAGCAAGAGGAAGAGTGAGAGTTCAGGTAAGAACGATAAGTTTGTCAGCAACCATTGAAACTAAGTCTATAAATACACATTTAAATTAGCACATTTTCTAAATGCAGACAGATGTCATTTTTTCTACTTCATTGCCACTTTACATTTTGGAGACACAAAAATATTTAGTATTTAAATGACCATTTCAAATTATAGTTGTTGTTTTTTTTTTTCTCTAAGTTCTATATAGTTCAGGGTAAGCACATTCATACAAACATCTTCTATAAATTGTCTAATGATGTTATAAGAATACTAATAAGTTAGAGAAAATGGAGAAGAAAAACAAAAGTTTCTTGTAAATTCCTGCACAGTTCCATTTTACGAGTGAAGCCGAGGCAGCCGGGGCGTTACTGTGTCAGATTGTAATAGTGTGCACACATCTGACAGCGCTGGGCTGCTGTAAAACCACATCTGCTTCGATGTGACACGTTTCTGAAGCACTAAATGAGCACGCAGTAAATAATACAGGTCACCCACAGGCGACCTCCACAATGGCCGCCTGCTTCAGACTCAAATGAGCACAGGTGCATTTCCACTTTTACCTGACGTGTGCCTCCCATCTGTGAATGAGATATGATATATACAGATACAAACATAGCATACGCTTTAGCTGGATTTTTACTCCATACACAAAGATTATAAAACTTTTAAAATGAATCACAGTCCACAATACTTTTCCAAAGACTCCTGAAACGTTCAGCAAATACACAGTAAACTCTACTATAACTGCGCACTACCCTGACTGTGCTAAAACTAGAAAACTATTTTGCATTAGACTAAGCAAATTTATAAGACTCAACAATAAAAAATCTAAAACAAATTGCTTTCTTAAATTAGCAAATCACAAAAATTGCAATTAGTTTCAACCTCTGTATCAATTAAATCCAGCAATATATGATTAGAAATTTGGCATCGTACATTTCAGTATTGTCTCAAGTGTCCGTACTTGATTTAAAAACATATCCAAGCACCATTGCAAAATCTGCCAGTGATGAAAACGTAATTAGATACTTTGCTAATATCATTCGGGTTGTATAAAAGCAAAATATGGAAACACATGTACATCCATCCTTACAAATGCATAAAGTCTGGCCCTGCTTGGTCAAACAGCGCAGTAGATCGAGGTCTCCTTTGCTGACCCGCATAGCTTTTCCAACCTGCTCTCAGCGCTGTCATCAATCAGGGCATGACAGCGTGCCGGGTCGGGCCGAGGCGTTCCTGACAGCAACCTGATCGGAGGCCGTTTTTCGGGGAAGGCGTGCGCTCCATTTGTGGAAGAGGTGCTGCGGGGGCACGGAAAGGGCACAGCGCGTGGATCACCTGCCCCCGCACACACGCACCGCGAGCATTATTCACCCAGACCACCTTAAGGAGAGCTAACAGGCGAGACTGGGCACGTGCACTGAGAGGGCAGGTGTCGTATCGCACATCCCGTAACTAATGGATAATGTAGATTCACATGCGGAGGGTCTTAGGGGGGTTAAAATTCCAAATACCAACTGTTACATCGCAGTGGTATCATGTCTGTAAAGCAGGCATATAAATCTTTGTAAGATCATCAAGGTATTACTTAGTTCTAATTAATGCTTGAAATAGAGTGCTGTATAAGTCGTAAAAAAACAAAGTATAAATTTACTTTTGAACTTTAGCAGGTTAAATCCTGAATACCAACTGTATGCTTAAATTGCAGTGGTATCACGTCTGTATTGCAGGCTTATAAGTCTTTTTAAGTCCGCTAGGTAATAAGTTTTAAAAAATATATTTGAGTTTTGAACAATTTTGTGAAATATAATTATAGTTCTAAGTTATACATTGATCAGTTTTTCTTGTTTGTTTTTTTTATGGCTGATGCAATTTTTTCACTCTCCAGAGCAGTTGATGAGCGAAAACCTATGACGATATTTTCAGGCGAAATTTATTTGGATAATTTTTTCCCAGATTACATGATTTGATTTTATTACAAACTTTGTTATAATCTACAATGCTCTACCTATTATTTTCAGATATCCACAGCTCTGTTTCACCACAAGCCTAACATCAGTGTAGTCATATTTTGCAAAGGTCCCTCTTCGCACTGTGTTCAAATAAACCAACATGTACTTTTCAGGCCGGTTCATTTAAAACTTACATTGCAAGCTAAATTTTCATTTGACCAAACTACTACACTGTACAACAAAAACGCATCCGCATCAGCCTAATATTGTGAGCAAATAAAAGCAGCGCCCCCTTTGCCACATTGTGTACAGATGAGATTACCAGAGCACAGACTGTACTGCGGAGAACACCATGCTTTTCCTGATTAATAGCAGTAGAAGAATGCCCACGTTTCAGCACGCAGAACGCTTCCACAGCTTTGTTCTCGTCCTGCTTTCATCTTCACGGCTGATTCCAAACAACACAGTGTATTTCCTCTGCCTCCCAGTCAAACGCATTGGAAAATTACACTGCGAGCTTCCAAACCCCACTTCCTCCATAACAAAGTGCCGTGCATACTCGGACCTCTCGCACCAATCAAGCTAACAGTGCAACCCTCCCAATCAGCTGTCTAAATATCACACCCCAGCCCATCGCATGAGATACAGGCACGCTCAGGTTTCACCATCTGGACGCCTGCTAACGTGGTAGAAACACATACACACAAAACTTGTATTCCAATTTCCTAATTTTGACCTCGAGCTAAATATGAACCGTGTTAACTTTGAGGCAAACCCCAGCTGACAAATCAAGGAAACGCTAACTAATGATTTTAGCTGAACCAATCTAGTTATTTGTGAAAATGTACGTTTGCATTGAGTATTTTGGTATAGTATAATGTAGTGCAGCTGTCAAAATATTTCTCATAAGTTTATGCTAATAAAATTGGGGCGACAGTAGCTCAGTTGGTGATCCAAAGGTTGGCAGTTTGAATCCCGCTCTCGAGATAAACATCACTGATAGAGCGGTTAGAACTACTGATTCACAGGTTGGTGGTGCGATACCAGCTCGCTCAGATAAATGCTGCCGTTGTGTCGATGGGCAAGACACTTAATCCTCTAGCCTCCAGTGTCGGCGTACACTGGTGTATGAGTGAATGGGTGAGTGGTTCCTCGATGTGAAGCATTTTGAGAGCCTTGAAAATAGAAAAGCTCTATAAAAAATTGAAAATGGCGTAGTCACATAAAAGTTCAGTGAGTTAAAAATGTAAGTTGCTTGGTTGCTAGAAGTACGACATAAAAAGTATCAAAAAACAAAAGTATCCTTCATTTGAGAACCACATGGACTTAATGAAAATTGGTGTATTTCGAACACTAAATATCTGAGACGTTGTAAAAAATATCAAAAGTCCAAATGCACGATCCACACAGTTCAGTCTCACAGTTGAATGCTTGTGGGTGGATTCTGTGCGATGCAAAGTCTTTAGTGAGAGACTGTTGTTAAAACTTTACTTTGAAACAATAAAAGGGGTTTGAAGTTTTATTTTGCAGACGCCACAGTAAAGGGAAAAAGCCCGGGACCTCTCCCTGGCACACATTAAAATGCTTGAAATAGAATGTTGTATAAGTCTTAACGCATTATAGTCTGACAAAACTGCAATACTTTACGAAACAGATTGGGACGAAACAATAGGTTGAAAATCTGAATTTACCCTTGAAATTAGCTGATCTGAAATTGTGAGAGGCGCTTGTGTTCAAATTCACACAATCGCTTCCAACAAGATATAATTTTTTCTGGCATTGTGTTGATCTCAAGAACTCGTGAAATCTTGTACTATACTAGATATACTACAATATGCCACTAAATACTTCAACAATAACCCTAACTAGTTTCAACATTTCCTGAATTTCAAACGTATTTACTGGCTGAATATCCAAATGAATCGAAGATAATTAAAACTCACTTAAAAATTATGTTAAAAGTGCTCTACTTGATTATTACTGTCTTAAAATGTGATGTATTCCGAGCACCCTAATTATTCACCGAGATGAGTTTATAAGCTCTTTTCACGCCTTTCGGAGACCAGTGCGGAGTTAGTTTGCAGTTAGTATAAAGCTACCAACAACAAGCATGCTATTGCACACTTCCTTATTATCAGACAATAAAATGGTTTATGATTACAGGTAGACAGCACCTAGCGGAGTTATTTTGACATGAAGAGCTGCTTATACAATATATCTCCACAAATTTAGCTCAACTACATAGAAGAAAATCAGTTACAGACTCTTTAAGACACAGATTGAAGAGAATGGGCGTTAATTCAGTATGTTGTTTTTTTTTAGCTAACACAATGGGCAGCGTCTGGGTGCCTGTGCTTTTCCTAGTATTCTCTGTTTTTTTGTGGAGAGATGAAAGCAGCAATGGGACCTAATTGCTGCGGTGCCGTGGCTGTGTCGTAAAGGCTGCGCTCATTTGAAGTGCGGGCCGTGCTCCGGAGCCGCTGGTCGTGTTGCTCTCTTATTCCTCTTTACACCAGCTCTGTGTTTACCAGGGAGCTCAGCTCTACACCGCAGGCCTGACATGTTCCTTCGGAAATTACAGGGAAGCCCTGGAGAGGTCAGAGGGTGAGACGGGCACAGACACCGGCTCAGCGTTTGGCACTGACAATTATGACTGCACAATATATTTTAAAAATATCGCGATCGTTATTGCAAGAAAATTAATATATCAATAACAACACGATGTTCTTCATTTTACATAAATGGACTGTTTTTTTTTTTTAATAAAATAGACAAAAAAGGCAGATTTTATTCAGGATTTTGTACAGTAGACTGGTCGGATTGGTCCGTTTTTTTCTGAAGTTTTTATTTTGACCCAGTTTGACTAGTAAATGAAGGCAAAGTACCAAAAATATTAAAATATAATATTAAAATACGGCAATAATATTGTTAATGCAGTATTAAACTAATATTCCATCTCACAAGCCCTACTCATATGGCATACAACCCAGGATTTTGATGTATTTGTTTGTAGATGCTTAAGATTTAAAACTATTTTACCTGCTGTGGTGAAGGCACTCTATAAAACTCATTCACTACTATGATTTTAATCTTTTGAGCGTGTACTCAACTCCTGTTCAAGTCTTAAAAATCAGTGGATACGATGAGATTAGTGGATGCACTGCACTGAAAATATATTTATCACTTTGACATAACAGGCACTGTTTTTATTCACGTAAAAGCATACTATATCATGAGTTAGGTAAAAAAGGCTGTTTGGAAAGCCACAATTTAAAAACCCACAATAGGCTCTGTCCAAAATAGCGCCCAGCAACCTCACTGTTAGAGTCACTACTTCCTGTCCAAGCTTTTCTCCACGAGGTTTTTGTAGAGTCATGTTTAGTCAACGCTAATGCTAATTTTGAGGCATAATAAATATTAAAACAACACAACAAATTGGTGTATTGTACATACAAAAATAACTGGGTGGTATTATATTTATTTCAAATCAATTTTAATAGGCTGTACTGATTCAAACTATGATATTTATAATAATGTACAATATGCCTCAGTTTTAGTTGTTCTGATAAAAACTGAACAAGATAATTGTGATTTTGTCCTGTATCAAGTTAAAATTTGATCTGTTGTTTTAAAAATTACCTGTACAAAACCATAAATCAGATTAATTCTGCGATACAACATAAAATTAGTACAATTAATTTTATAAAACCATTTGTGTCTCCTAAATGTCGCCTTCTCCCTACAAATAGAACTTTTGTAGAGCCTTTTCTCTTACCCCTCATCTTCTCCTGGGCTCTTATAGGAAGTTATTTGGTTTTGTAAAAATACACTCTTAATTAGAAGGGAGATCTTTTCCCCGGGCTGAGGCCAGGAGCTGAGGGTCCCTCCCGGTTCGGAGCGGTAACCCTAGGCCGTAGGTGAAGATAGTTGCTTCTGACGTGTCACTGTTTCATGAGCCTGGCCCCGAGCTGCAGCACTATTTACAGTTTGGCTTGACGCGGGCCGGTTGGATTAACACGCAGGGCACAACAGGACCGCAGAGGAATTAGCATGCAATCACGGCTCCCTCCGAGTGCGCTGTTCAACTGAAGCCCGGCCAGTGCACAGACCACAGAGGAGCTCACAATAGGAAAGTCTGAAGGAGCAAATTAGCCCAGCATGTTTTTGTCGGAACGTTTATGGAAATACCCAAACAAATGGTGTTGCTCTGGGCTGATGGGGTGAAGTGGGGATGACAGGTCTGGACGGCGCTGTAATACAAATCACATATGTTTTAATTGATCATTCTTTTGGATCTGCGCCTCACCGTTATTTATTTGTTGCCTCATTTCATGTCAAATATTTGATCAAGCTGTACACAGGCAAAGTAAAAAGGAGTGGACACATAAAATATACAGTGAAAGCTTCAGAGATGTAATGTAATTTCACAATGTCTTCCAGATTGAAAAGGCATGCTCTAACAATTTGTGGCACTAGTGGACAAAAATAATGAATACAAACATAATACAGAAATGATAGTGACAAGGCTATTTATCATGTGTATCCACAAATCTTATGCATAGCTCTTACTTCATTCTTTTTAACTAAAGTGATCAGCAGATTTAACAATTATTTTATACCAGATGTCCTTCTAAATTAATCTCTTCTGTGATCCCTATGCCTTGTAAGTAGATTATGCACATGGCTAAACTAGCAAAACTTGCACATATTACATTTCAAATAGTCATCTACTTTTATACCACTGATTAGAAGCAATTCAATTTGGAACAATCACTGAACAATCAATATGAAATTGTATTATACTGCCTTAAAGGCTCTGCACCTGATTTTTAAATTCTTAAAAATGTGAAAAACAGAATTTGTTCATTTTAAACAGTTGCAGTGGTCCAAAGTTATTCCTCACTTAGCTTATGTATTCTGAGACCAGGGTTTGCCGTCACAATAAAGCTAACAACAGCTAGTACTCTAACAGGCACTTTCTGCTTCGAACAATAAAAAAAGACAATAAAAAGCTACATAATTAGAGACAGCACACAGCAGACATATTTTAACCTCACGAGCTGCTTATATAACATATCTGTACAGGGACAAAGTTTGCTCAAATATATGAGGAAAAAAGATAAAAGAAATTTGCCTCAAAATGTAATGAAATTGAGAATCAGCTGGTTTCCTGGAGAACTGAGTGCAGATAAAGTCCTTATTGGCAGTAAAGAGAGCCTGTTTAATGTGCATGTGTTAGTCCCACATGTGTGCAGCAGGCGCGAGTCCTTCCAGCCACTTAAAGTCTTCATAAACAATATCCCAACTATAAAGTGTGATGGACAGTTCTCATTGTTCCTCTCACACCAAGCTGCACCTGCCGCACAGCGCTCATTTCATTAGGAGTTTTGTAGCTTATAAATCTGCTAAGAGTGGAACTGTCCTTAAAGGGCCCATACACATTGTTACACATTGTTTAATATAAGTTATAATGTTGTTTCCTCATCAAAAACATACCTTGGGTTGTGTTTTCTTTCATTCGCACATGTTTAACACACAAACCCTGCAGATTTAGACTGAGTTCGTCATTGTGATGTGGTGATACAAGAAGTGCTCCCCTGTGTTTTTAAACTCCATACATCTTCACTAGAATCATTTAGATAATTTCAGCCCTGGAATTGCCTAACTTTGAAACTACATCTATTGTTTTAGCCTTGTTCAAACCTCTTCACCTCTGTGCACCAGGAGATATTGTAGAATTTCTGTGGCAATCTCAACTGAACAAAAGGTAAAACAAAAATATTTTTTAAAAGGGCAACAGTTTATGGCTATTTAAATCAACTGAGGCTAGAAATAGCTGTTTACTTTAAAACTGGACGGTGGAACAGAGCATTTTGAGTTTTGGAGATGCAGGCAGCCTAATCATCCAGTGTTAAAACGTGTGAATAAACCAAAACACAACTACGGGTATGTTTTAGAGGAGGTAACAGCATTATAACATGGGTAAAAGCTCAGGAGTCAATTTTTTTTGTGATTTAAGACCTTTAACAAAACGTGTGGTGTTTGGTTTCAGAGTCTCAGGATGGGAATTACAAGTCAGATGTGAGCAGTAAGCCCAGGAAGGAGCGCACAGCCTTCACCAAGGAACAGATCCGGGAGCTGGAGGCCGAGTTCGCCCACCACAACTACCTGACCAGGCTAAGGCGTTACGAGATCGCTGTCAACTTAGACCTTACTGAGAGACAGGTTAGTCCAGATTTTTGCTATGTTTGTATCTTGACATAACTTCATTTGTACTGTACTAAGTAGACCTGTCACAATAATTACTATATCGATTTATCGTTCGACTTTTAGGTTGTCAGTATTCATCGTGAGTACTTTTTCTTTGTACTAGTGGGGAACTTTTTGCAATTTTTTCCATACTACCATAAGATTTGAGATGAAGGGGGCTGAATAAATAACTTCTATGACTCCTTGAAGATACAAACTAGTATCTAAAGTACTCAAATATTTAATTCATGTATTTATTTATTGCATTTCGTGTAATAATAATGCTTCTACTTTAGGGTTTTAGTATCAGTTGCATAAATAATTTCAATATTATCATTTATTGTCTATATTTTCTTCAGCAATATATCACACTTCAAAATTTGACATTTATGTGTTTTCTGTCCTGTGTAATACATGCTCAAATGTTAATACAAAATAATCAGTTTGGAGCATTTGCAAGAATGAAATGTTGCTACATTATGGAAACACTAAAGGATAAAGTTCAATCTAAGATCTCCTAATGGACTGATCAACTCTTGACTCTTATCATTTAATCTGTTTATGCCAGTCAAAAAAATCTGCCTTTGTTTCCAGATTAAATTATTTATTTTTGTGAAAGATATATTTAAGAGCTAAAAATATTTTCTAGTTTTGCTTATACATGGAAAGCTCTTTATTTTGTTGAATTAATGTTTAAAGAGTCAGCAAAATGTGTTGTGTGTGTAAATGCAAACTGTGATTTAACTGATAGATAGAGAGATAGATAGATAGATAGATAGATAGATAGATAGATAGATATTATGATATAGATTGATAATATAGCACAGATTAAAAATAAAATCAGTGAATAAAACAAAAAAGGCAGTGAACAACAAGAGGGCTCATCAAATAATATCTTTTCAGCTTAGTCATTACACATTTGTGCAGTTATAGAACTCTATAAACGGTTGCCAAGTAGAAGAAATGTTCTTAAATTTCCCTTGAGTAAGTACCTTTTTCTAATTGTAGATGTTTCATAACGGCTTTCATTAAGATCGAATGATATGAGGGTGTTTTTTGTTTCCAGTTTAGCTAAATTAATCTGTGTACTAAAAGCTTCACAAAAAGTACCAAAGTTAGACAGCTGCTGACTTCACTCCAAAGAGAGCAAGTATTGGATCTGGCTAAACTTTTTTTTTTCGTTTTTTTTAAGAATTTTGGACAAAATATCAAATATACTTTTCCAAGATAATACAATAGTAGAACTGTTCCAAAACATGTGTGCTAGTGAGGCCAGCTGCTGTTTACAACTGTCACATGAAGGATTAACAGAAGGAAACATTCTGAGTTTTGATAGATGAAGTCTATGCAACACTAAGTAAGTGTTTGTCACTGACTATGACTCATAATCTTGCATTACAACAGAAAAAAAAAAAGGTTGGTCTCTGGCATTTTATAATTTGCCATGTATTACAAATGCGATCACCCGTCTATGTGGCTAATATCAGAGTATGACAAACACTGAGCCTTGATTTGCAAATTCCAAGACGAATACCACAGTTAGCCTGTGTAAAGTGAATGCCATGTTGTGATAAAAGACGAAGCCTACGGACAGCTGAAGGGCTTCACCACCAGCTACTGTATTTTTCTAACTTTCCGTAAGAGGGCTATTGTGCTCCAGATGTGCTAGTGTGACGAGACTATCATATTCCAGATGTTCTTGTCTATTCTTTCACGCTGGCCACAGTCAAGACTAGGAGATGGCCTGAAGGAGTTAGTGTCTAGCAAGTCACTTCCTCTGTTCTAACTACGGTCAAAATTGGTCTCGGAGCGTGGGCCGCTGGCAGTCACAGCAGCCCATGAAATAAATAACAGAAGACAAACGGCTGGGGAAGGAAGCCTGTACAGCCTGTTGTTCTCTGACACCCCCTTTGGAAGTTGTAAGTCTCACTAAGCCGAAAAGGCAGTTTCACTTGTCAGGATAAAGGGTGGCTATATAACAGATGGGTCGCTGATATTGAAAGTGGATGTTCATGCAATATTCAGGTTGTTCAGACTAGCATTGGTATTTCACTTTTTCATGGACTTAAGCTCTAATTTTGAGCGTAACAAATCACACTAAAAATAATAACTGCTTAAAAGTTAACATGGATCTTGGTGAAGGCAGTTCAAATGGCCAAATGATCACAATGGTGAAGATGTACAGACTTATATAGGAGCACTTCACAATATTTCATGGTATTTGCTGTGATGTCATCTGAAACCCAGCAACTACGATCTATATACATTATTGTGGGCAGTAGAAATACTTAAATGCAGTTTTTCATTTTAAAGGACTAAAGTGAATGGTATTAATTATATTTGAATATGTGCTGGCTGGATAATGATGAAATCCTTTTGCTTTATCGGTATATTTCAGTGTGATTATAGCCTGTAAGGACAAAGAAATGTTATGGTGGTTCCAAGTTATCGCCATATATAAATATCAGAGCTCCTGTTTTAATATCCAGTTGGCAGCGATGCTTTATAAAGCATTAGTGCAGGCCTTCCGTTTCCCTGTGCATGTTGCCAGTGGAAAAGAGTAAGTGTTATTGGAGCTGTTATTGATGTCAGAGAGCTGTGACTGTAAGCAGAGGTCCTGTGCGTGTGAGGGTCCGGTTCACTGCTCGCTGTGGCCCCTCGCGCTCTCACAAACGGCCCCCGGGCTCCAGAGGAATCCAAAGTGATACACCGCACGACGCAAGACAAACATTTGTGCTGTCAGCGAATCTCCTGACTAGGGCTGTTAGTTTTAGTCTTAATAGACAAACATTTGTATTAGTTAACTGATCATTTTAGTTACATTATGAGGATTTATATGGGAAAAAAGCATAAAGGAGAAGTTAGTAAGTGAGCTGAAGATTTGGTATTTTTGGTATTTATATGTAAAAGGCAGATTAAACTTTTGTCTTTATATAAATACAAATAAAATTACAGTAAGTTTTTTCTGCATAAATTGTTGTTTTTGCATGAATTCCTGTGCTGGTGTAGTTTGCGGTTTGGGCCAGATACACAGAGATGTAATGGTTTTGAGAGCTTTTGCCACACCCCCCCTTTTAGTCGACTTATTGATCTGTACCACGTGTGTTTAAAAAGGCTGCATGATTCTGGAGAAATATTGTATCCCGATTTTTCTTACAAGAATTGCAATTACGATTCAATTTGCGATTTCTGCTTAGGTGTCAGGATTCTTTTCAAAGTTCACATTTTAAAGATGTCCAGGAGCCTTTAACATTTGAGAGAAGAGTGAAATCTGAGCTAATAATCTAATACAAGAATCAAATGCATTTCAGAACAAACGTGGAGGTTTGAACTACAGAAAGATAAGAGAGAATATTTTTTGTTAGCAGATTCAAATTGCAATCTACCTATTCTTTATTCAACCAATTCTTTAATTGACTACAGCCCTATTCATGACTATGTGACCCCTGCGAACGACCCCAAAAATAAATGCCACCCCCCCACCCTTTGCACCCCCAGGCCCTGCTACCTGATGTTGCGTCCGTTTTAGGCAACAGCTTAATCATCAGTCTTTGGGATGTAAATATGGCTGGAGTTGTGGAGTCAGGGAAAACGGAGGTGGGGCTGAACCGGAGCTGTCAGACCTGTGTCATCTTTGTGGTATGTCTTCATTTTTAGGAAGCAGGAGAAAGAGCTCAACAGAACGGAGATGTCCTTGAAGATGTAGTTGCACATAAAAAAAAAGAGATCTGTGAAAAGAACAATCAGAAAAATTAGAATTTCAATAAAGCTAATTGTACTTATAATAATAATAATAAAGGTATTGCAACTGACTATTATTACTAAATCTTGGTTTGTAAATTATACAACATATTACACTTAATATTACTTTACATTTGACATGTTGAGCATTAAAGTGAGGCACTACTGATAAAACAAGTAGTATTTTATTTTTTTTTTTTTTTTTCTGGTCAGATTGCTCCCTCAATATATGAACTTTCATGTGGAGATGACAAAACTGTCCAACCTACTCTTAAAGATGTTTTATTATTTATTTTAGAAAAATTGCATCTATAGATTTATAAGGGACATTGCAACTTCTCAAAATGCATTTTTCTCCCATAGGTTACATAAAGATCACCCCTTAAAGTAGTACCTACATACACCAAACTTTACAACTTTGGAATTGAAAATATTGTGACAGATACAGAAAGATTTGCTGATATTTAATTCTGAGCCCAAAAAAATTAGAAAAACTTTCAGTACGATATAGTTTACTCAAATACTAAACAAAATGTACAAAAACAGCCTCTGTATTTTTTTCTATCTAGTATGTCAACAAAGTCAACCAAAAAATTAAATCATTCTGTTGATGAAAGTAAATGTGACACAGTCTGCAGGAGTCTTCTTTCAAAGTTTACACCTAAGTGCCTCTCCTCCTGCACCTGTCTCCTGTGGGTATAATGCAAAAATAGACTTTTTTGAGTTTCCTACCATGTTATAATGTTGTTCCCTCATCAAAAACATTTCTGAAGAGGTTTTATATGTCATCTGAGTCTGAGTAATTTTGTGCTCTCTCTTGGGCCATAGTCGAACCCTCCTTACAGTTAGCTGTATAATGTATTTATAATAAATTATAATTCATTCAAATTATAATGTTGTGTGTTTGAATGTGTGTGTGGATGGGTGAGTGGTTCCTTGATGTAAAGCGCTTTGAGTGCCTTGAAGGTGGAAAGGCGCTGTGTAGAAATGTGACCATTTTTTTTTAGCTGTATGATTCTGTCCAAAGTTCAGCTCATGAGCCTTGATCACTCATGTTCCTACATATGTGATGTTTGATCAGTGTTGTGTAAACATTAATGACAGTGATTGTTTCTTACTTCCTGCAGGTCAAAGTGTGGTTCCAGAACAGACGGATGAAGTGGAAGCGAGTGAAAGGAGGCCAGCAGGGGGCAGCAGCTCGGGAGAAAGAACTGGTGAATGTGAAGAAGGGAACGTTACTGCCGTCGGAGTTTTCCGGGATCGCGGCGCTGCACCACTCCACGGACTCCCTAGCCAACGAGGACAGTCACGACAGCGACCAAAGCTCTGAGCATGCTCATTTATGATTGGCCCGCACACAAAATAAGACTCTGAACCCGGAAGGATGCCCATATCCTGCTTTGCCATCGCCCCACAGCGATGCTAAATAAGTGTAAAAAGGCGGAGCAAAGGCATTGCGTAAAAATACAGCAGTGATGTGAAGTCATGTTAATGATGAATGATGACTGACTGTAAACAGGAGTGGACTATGGAGTTAGCAGTTGTAGCTGAAAAGACCAGTTGAAAATACGTTTGTAAAGTGTAATTTCCTTTAGATTTATTGGCTACATGTTTAGCTCCGATTTGTCGCTGACTAAGGCAGTGCAGATTAACATGGTGCACTGATACTTGAGTGTTGCCATTAATTGCTTGCAACAGCTGACATAGAAACCACGATGAATCATACTTCTGAACTCTGACCTTTTTCCAAATATGGGAACTAGAAGGCCAACAACTGCCAGAACTAGAGCCTCCAAACTTTTCTGCTCTGCACAATGGACAATTTCATGTATTATTTGTCCACTCCTTTTTACACCCAATTTGAATCACAGAAGTATTGCTAACATTCCATGTTGTGTGAGTGAGGGAGTCTAAAGCTTTGCACTGTTCACTCAATTTGATTCTACTGTATGCAATGGACTTATTGATCAAATCAAGTGTCAGGAAATAAAGTTAGCTTAGCTAATGTAAATGACATGTAAATAATGTTATGTTCATGATTTTATACCCACTGTAGTCAGCGCATTGTACATCCACTGACAGGGATTTAGTCTATACTTTTAAAGAAGACATCTTATGCTTTGGTCTGGAATATAGCTAGTGATCATTATTTCATATTTTGAATATTTAAATTGCAATACTGATCTAACACTACTTAGTAAAAGAAACAAGTCTGCTCTGTCTGATGCTATGACTCAGTTCATAGTAATTACTTCTAGTAATTACTAAGTTCACAGTAATTACTTCTAGTAATTACTAGAATACGATAACTCTAAATACAACAAGTGGATACATGAAATAAATGATAAATGAAAGTGAAAACAATTATAACATGGTTACATTTTGCACAATATGTCTCCTTTAAGGTGAAAACATTTTGTAATAAATCCTCATCACTTTTACCTGTGTTTTGCAGGGATTGTTTAAATAAAAGTCCACAGTGGAGTATAAATGTATGTTCTGTATTTTTGTAACTTAGTTCACTGGTAACAATAATAATAATAGAGGCTATAGATACATGCAAATTCCACTACTACTCCGAGACTGGTTTGTCTAGATCATTACTTTTCAACACTTGTGAATCTGGATTTTAATTAATTGGGGAGACACACCTTACCTTTGAGGATTAACTTTCTTTCTCAAATGAGTGACTTGAGTGATGTTTGGAGCCCAGCCCATGGCCTCAAAGGTCCCCTGCAAAAAGACTCTTGATCAGACGCCATTTGACACACAGCAATAACAAAAACAGCACAGTTCTTCCACACAATATCTTATTTTATGAGCAGACAAGTAAAAAAAAACAAACTAAAACAGACAGTTTAGTTATTTGGCAGATTTGAAACAATGGACGTATGTGATGTAGCAGTCACATTAGCATGATCCTGCTGTGAAGGGCTGTCTGGGTGTGCTGGTGTCAGACTACAGGCTATCTTTGGACTCACCCAGACAATATCCTAATAAACAACTCAACTGGTCTAAACTAGGCTACAGCACTGCCACTCCAGCCAGTTTGTCAAATGCAAAGTTTAACTTACATTTTCCAGTAGTATTTTGGTACATTCAGACATATGTTTGGTTATAAGAGGCAATAGTAATGTATAAATCTACATCTATAAACCGTTAGCATCAATATCATTAGCATCAAACTGCAATGCTACATGTTTGGTTTAGACCGGCTCTACAACAGCCATGGGCAATGTTTTTATAGGCTTATTGCTTGTCAAACTATCAAAATTCTTAGGCAACTAGAAATTTAATCAGTTTGTCTTCAGCTGAGACTAGTAGTAATAAATGTGTAATGCAACCACGGAGGTATGAACACAACCAAATGGCGATATTAGCAAACGCGCGGATTAGACAGATTTAGCATCTACAAATTATGACTTTCTATGACCTTTTGAATCAAGAATTTCATATTTGTTTTACGTAACAAAGCCAGACTATTTTGTAACAACCATACAGACAGCGAATTAACTCAACGCCTCTTGGAAATGTGAAGAATATAAAACTTTACTCAAGTTTCATCCATCAGCGCGACAGTTATGAGCGCGCGCAAGACCCATGGCGCAAGTATGTGTGTGTGTGCGTGCGCGAGGAGGAGGGCGTTACTAGGCTACGGACCTGAAAGTCTCGCGAGAAGACGCAGACCGAAGGAACACATACGTTTCTGAGCGTGACCAAAGGTAAACTCTGCCCCGCTGTGACCTTATAGCCTGTTATAAAGTCTGTGTAGAGTTAGCGCGGGCAGCACTCAGTGTGCTCGTCAGTGTGAGGCGGGAGAGGAGTGAGAGAGAGCGGCGTCCTCCACTTTACAACTGACCTACTTTCAGGGCCACAGAGGACACAAGTGGGAGCACGCGCAGGGTGAAGTTCAGCCGAGGACTCATCATTCCTTCACCTGTGCAGGTAAACGCGATGGCTGCAACGGTGGAAGCTCCGTCCCTGTCCAGCACCGGGTTCCGGGCCGTGTTCGCCATGCTCACGCCCAACGAGTCATCCTTCGAGACGGTGCAGGAGGTTCCGCAGTATGTGCAGCAGGTGGGTAGTGCGCACTCCCAAAGCAAGGGCAGAATGAGAGGTCTTAATTCACTGGTAACTACATTGTTATATAATCAGAAAAGTTATACATTTCTTATCTGGCAAGTTCATTTACACAGTGCAGTTGCATCACACTTGTTACAGAAGACCCCTGACACAGTAGGCACATGCTCAGAAAACTACAACAAAAAAGACGGGTTATGCAAAAGTCAAAAACATCTACAAAAATCTATTAATAGTTACAACTTTTGGACAAAATTTGACAAATCACTAGTAAGAATATGATGGAATATGATGGTCACATTACTCATTCGATCTCATCTAAAACTCATCTTGTAACTATTAACTTTGAGAAAGAGATAGCAGATGTCCAAAAAACCGCAGGAACTAATGAGCTTCAATAACAATGATAATAATAGTGGTATTACATATGTTCATGTGTGTTGTGTGTTCATTTTTGTTCAATCATTTTTGAGTTGTGACACAGTTTTGTTATTTCAAATCTGCTGTGGCCCACTGTTCACCAAATTATGATCAAATTAAACCCAGTAGAGTAAAAGCTGATGAAAAAAAAATGCTTAGACACTTGGGATTTTGCAATAGTAGTAGTATCTCTGCAGTTATTTAGGTTGTGTAATATCCTCTTTGACCTGTAAAATATCCTGTCTTTATGCATAAAAACTGCTGTCCTTGTAGTTTAGACCTCGACAAACTAAAAGGCTTATGTTCCGGATGTGTTTAAATTGTGCAATGTGAACTGAATCCTGAATCACAAATCTAAGCTGTCCATGAGACCAATGGCAGGTAGCAGGGCTCAACGCCTGATAGAAAAATATCGAACTGTGATTTTTCTGCCTAGCATAGATTTGTGATTTATGTTTTACTAATAGGATTCTTTCGACATTTTAAACATGTACAGAAGAAATGACAAAAAGACTTAAATATGAACTGACAAACTAATACAAGAATCAGTTTTCAGAACATGTTTGTACAGATCTAAACTACAGAGTAAGCAGTTTTTATGCAGAAAAAGGCAAGATTTAGTTGCTTGTGAAGAAAATTATGATACTTCAAAAATGGCTGCCTTTGTGATTTGCTCATCGGGTCCATTGAAATAGCGATATCAATTTGATTGCGATGAATCTGGCAGCTCCAGCAGGTAGATCACATTGTGGTAGTTTATAAAACAGAAAGTGCCCTTACCTTTTTCTAGCCAAAATCATATTGAGTGCGTACTAGTGTTGTCATGATATTATCATTTCAAAGACAGTTTCAATAAGGAATAGATTTGATACTCACTACCGATTCCAGTGTCACAATGATAATAGCATTTTTTTGACAACTGAATGTGATTTTCAACATTAAACAATAGTACTTTCTTTTATAATCCCATGTGACCTTATATCTGTGTAATCCCTCAGTTGTCCAGGTAGGTTCCATAGTGGTCCATGAGTGTACACTAGTCCTAGTAGTGTGTCTTATACTTGTTCTGATACATCTTAAGATTATTCTAAAGCTGTTCTGTCCTATGAATGTGACTTTTTTAGTATTGGTACCTGCTCAAATGAGTATCTAGTTTTGATACTAGCTTTAGTATTGATTAGTATCTGATTTCCGATGCTTTTGACAACCCTAGTGTGTACAGTAGAGACGCGGGCATTTGATTGGTCTCTCTAGAATCAACACTGAGAGATAAGTTTCTCAAACGCTTCTGATGATTTGGCCCCCAAGGAGGTGTAAGAAAACTTCATTAAACCCTAATCCAATCAGCACTGAGTGGTCTTTCCGATGTTAGTATATTAGCATGACAAAGATAGTCATTTTGGTTAATTATGTCTTCTGCAAGTAATAAACCATTTCAAACTATGAGTCAGGACAGTGTTTATTTTGACACAACATTTTTAGTTTTAGTTTAGGGTAGTTACACATTCACAACATCAAAACTTTGGAGAAACTGGGACTAAACCTTTAACCAAACCAACACTATAACAGGACTAGACCAGGACTAGAAGGGGGCCCAAAAGAAATCTACATTAGGACTCAAACTGGCCCAAAATAAGACTAAACCAGGAACACACCCATTAATTACTTTTATTTTTAGTTAAGATTTCGTCAAATAAGTATTTCTAGATTTATTCAACAAAACTGAGTAACATATATTTGCCAGAAAAAAGAAAAAAAAATACAGAGGTAGCTAATTCACTGAGGCATGCGCACCTCATGTCTTTCTAATTTTGTAAAATAAATTCATAATAGTTTTAGTTAACCAGATTTTTAAAACATGTATTAACTCTGAGAAATAGTAGGTGGTCACTTGATGGGGTGTGTTCTTGAAGTTTGATTATGCTCTGGTTTGGGGCTCTGGGTTTGAAAAGTGCAATACTCGCTCCTTTAAGCCATTTATGTTCAGTTTTTATTATTCAACAAAACTATCAGTACTTTTAGTTGACGAAAATACTAAAAATGTATGTATGTTGAAGGCTGCAAAACACAACTTTGATACTAAAAAAATAGACTCAATATTCAATTTTGATACCCAAATTGTCACATTAAAAGCTCTTTTGTAGACAGTGTTGTAATTTTCACCACAAAAATAGTATTTGTTTATTGCACCATGTGTTCTTGCACTAGTTCTCATGAAACTCTAGATGAAACTGTTCAGGAAAGGTCAAATTATATCCAGTTTTTTGTAGCAATACTTGCTCAAGGGAGTTTCTAGTTTCGTTACTAGTTTATGTATCAATGTGTCTGATTTGCGATATTTTTTGCTACACTGACTGGAACAGGGGTGAAGCGGGAAGCTCAGTGACTGTGGGGAGCCACACAATAAAATGAGTAATGAGTTAAAACTACCATATCTAAATGTACTAGAAAACTGGAAATTGCATGACTGTTGTACAAAACCTGCAAATCAGTTTTACAGTGTGACAGATTGGTGGCGGAAGTTATGAAATCATGTGATTGTTTTCCTTCTTGTTCCAAGGCAGCCTCTCATGACCTCTAGTGAAGTTATTCTCATGTGGACCCTTACAGTTTTACAGCAGTTCAAAATCTAAATTCCGGCGATGTTACACTTGCAAGAAGTTGAGTCTGAGTCAGAAAAGGCATCGATCAGTATGTCTCTGCATGAAGTCCTGGCTGCATATTTCAGACTGTCAGATTGCAGAGGAGCGCCCCACCGGCACGTCCAGTGAGGAGGGAGGAGGAGGAGGAGGGGAGGGGGGTGCTTCCAGATGTGGGACGGAGCTTTGCGTGTGATCGCTGCTCTCCGGAGGCGCTCGGAATTCTGGCCCTACACTCCCACCTGTGCAACAAAGTAGCAGCCAGGCTTTGAAAAAAGTAGCCGAAAACAAGCAGCCTCGAGTTATTACATACAGTCAATGCTCCAGACCCTCAAAAATAGGTTAAAAAAAAAAGCACTTTGATTAAACATTGTATGTCGCTGTCATTTTAATGGAAATGAGATGCATATTTTTTATTGCAAATTTTAAATAAAAAAACTGTTATCCTGTATTTCAGTCTTTCTAGAGCTTATATATAAGTAACTCTTCAGGTCAAAATAAATCAACTGTGAGCTGTCTGCCTTTAAGTATAAAGCATCTTATTCACATTCAGGCAGGGCTTGTTAGCATGCTAGTTGTTGTTAGCATTACCGTGAGGGCAAAACTCTTCTCTGGTCACTGTTTGATCACCTTCAACAGTACTCTACATTTACTAGTAGTAAATGCTAATGTAGAGGTGTTAGCTGTCTAGGTGAAGAAGGCCTAGACAGTGGACCTAAATGCGGTTCATATGTACTTAAGGAACCCCTCTTTGCCTGGATCTAAGAGACAGTACTTCACAAAATGAACCGTTGCTCTCATCACTGGAGTCAAAGCCAATACAGTCCTTGCTAGCAACTTTGGAAATTTTAGAAAGTTGTTTTCAAATGTGGACAGTCGAGGGTTGCTGTTTTTTGAGCTTGTTTCTGAGCGACACAGATGACATGTAGTGTTTAAATGAGATGAAGTTGGTAGATTTATTGTCTGTTAAAACAAAAACAATGGAAATTTCTTGATATTTTGTGTAATCGATGCGGTACATTCAGCAACCAAAACACAACATCTTTCAACAATAGTTTTAATTCGTCAGCTTGGGGCTTTTTCATGGATACTTCCCATTAATTTTCCTACATTCATTTCCTACACTGAAAATTGATGGCTAAAACAAAAAAAAAGTGCAACATTTTTTTGCCATACGCCAGCTCTATTCTCCATACATAAATCATCTCAATGCTGAGACTGTCCAAACTAGGGTTCGATATAGGTTAAGAAACGCTGATATAATGCAGGGTTGCAGAGTTGGAAAATATTAAACTGTGATTTTTCTGTCAAGCATAGCAATTGCGATTAGACTTGCAATTTATCTTTTAATAAGATTATGTTCAAAGTTCACTTTTTAAACGCAAAACACAAAAAGACTGAAATCTGAGCTGAGAAACTTAATACAAGAGTCACATTTCACAACATGTTTATACACATCTAAACTACAGGGAGAAAAATAGCACAAGGAGCATAGAGGAAATTATGGTACTTCAAAAATGGCAGCCTTTGTGATCTGCTAATTACATGTGATTTCAATTTGATTTAGATTAATCTGGCTGCACAAGGAGTAACAGGAAATTATGGTGCAGCCCTTTGTGATCTGCTAACACACACACACACATTAATCACACCCAACACACACACACACACACACACACACACACACACACACACACACACACACACACACACACACACACACACACACTGACCCCGCCCGTGCCGTCATGTTGGACAGTGCTATTAGGAGGTTATTACATACCTCTAGAACAATTACAGAAGTGAGATCCATCAGTGAGTTTTCCATCAGAATCAGAGCTAATGTCATTTTGCACGTTGCCGGAGGCGCTCAGCTGTTCCTTGTGCTACTATCATGTGCTACCCGGATGATCCCTTTTGTAAGTTGTTTTGTTGCGGCCCTGTGCTGTGTGTGAAATCTCAATTGTAATAGTGATCTTCTCAGTTACTAACTGACTAAACCAAAATCTCACGAGTTTTCCATATGAGATCTTACTATTAATACTATTGGCCACAGTCACGTTTTTACATACCACTTTTCCAACTTCAAAGTCACTCAAAGCGATTTACATCAAAGAACCACTCACATGTTCACACACACATTCATACACCAGTGAACACAGATACTGGGGACGAGGTGGGTTAAGTGTCTTGCCCAAGGACAATGCATTCATCTGTGGGAGCTGGAATCACACCGCCAATCTGTGGCCCAGTGGATCTGACAACTGTACCAGTTATGTTTATGTTGAGTGGGATTGAAAATGCGTTGTTTAAGGAGCCTTTCTTGTGAGCTTTAAGCCATGTTAGAACGTTGTTGCCTCATCAAAAACCTACCTGGAGTTGTGTTTTGTTTCATTTACACATGTTTGAGTAACACTTTATTATTAATCTGTCTATATCTCCAAAGCTCAAAATGCTCTGTTCCACCTTGTCATGAAGCGGTAGTTTTCAAGTTAAAAACACAGTGGAGCACTTCCTGTATTACATCACAAGGTGGAACAGCGTGTTTTTGTTTGAGAGAAGAACTCAATATGCAGAGTTTGTGTGTTAAACATGTGAATGAAACGCAATATGAACCCTTAAAATACATTTTTCTTGAGTTTTCAGACTGTTAAAAAAAGTTTTGTTTATGCTTGCATTGTCACCATAGGAACTGGTGAACATTCCACCATAGGCATGCATGTAGAACACCCCCAGCATGATGTCACTGCAAAGTATCAAATTATAGTAATAGGCCCATTCATCGGGCAACTAGGCCTGTCACGATAATAACTATATCGACTTATTGTTCAATATATGACAGCTGTAACTGTATATTTTTGGGATCAATCTTTGTTGTGAGCACTTTTTCTTTGCACTTTTGGAAAACTTTTGGCAATTTTTTGGCTCTATGATAAGATTTAAGCTATAAAAGGTTGAATTAATAACTTTTTTTGACTCATTACAGATACTAAGAAACTAAACTAAGTACTAAAATGTTTCATTCTGCGGTTTATTTATTGCAGCTCATGATTTTCTTTTAAAATATTGTATATTTAGAACAGTTTTTGTGGCTCTTGGGTTATTGTGTCAGTGGCATAAATTTTTTGCAATATAATCGTTTATGGTCTATATTTATTTTAGCAATATATCACAGTTCAGCATTTGTTACTCGTGACAGGGATGCTGGCAACACTCTGCATATGAAGCAAGCGCTGTTGTCCAACATATAAATCAATGTCTTTCCTATGATTTTACCAAGAAAACCTCCTGCTGCTCTTAAAGCACATCGCCAAAGCCAGTTGTTCATATGTTTGTGAGATGTATTGTCACTCTCTCTAGTCAGTAATAGCTGTTTTATTTCATGCTGCTGAACGGGCTCGACGATGATTTCCAGTTCCAGAAAAAGTCAACACTACAACTGCCAACCAAGTGTGGTTTTAGGCCCTAGAGTTGAGTCTCGTAGTGAAACAAACAGAATGGATCACAAAACATGAAAGGCCCGTGAGTGCAGATAACTTCCAAAATAAACAGTGTCCTCGCCATAGCTCGTCCTCGCACTCTGCTGAGCTGGTGTTTGTGTCTGCCTGTCCGATGGAGATTTATGACGTGGGATTAATTAGGCGTTGTTAGAATTCTGTTGTGAGCAGTGATTGTTGTCGAATTGTAGAAATGTTATTTAGATTCATAAACAAAAGTGAAAATTAATTAATGAAGCAGCTGGAAATTAAAGGGGCATTAAGCAGCTTTTCTGGTGGAGGTTCAGCCACCTTCTTGTCTCCTTGGCGGTGTTACTGCTTTGCATTATGACAATGGCAATAAAACTTATTTTGATTCTGGTTCTAAACAAGTTTATCACAGGCTTTACACGCGTCAATGAACTTTATGGACTCATTTGGCTGCCATGTATATTATGTATCCTGCTCTTTCTTTTTTATGGTTTGAGTCTCACCAGTCCTCTCTTTGTAATGTGCTGTGTGTCCAGGCCTCTCCGTACTTCATGGGTCTGATGCTGCTGGAGCTGGTGGTGGGGGCCCTGAAGGCAGAGACCCCCCTGCCCACCATCAGCGATGCGATCACCTCCGTCTCCTGCGGCATGGTCTCCAGGCTGCCTCTGTAAGTAGCGCAACAAAATTACAATATGTATACATTTATAAATCAGCTCATGAAGAACATTAGAAAACCCTCATCATTCATCCTCTAAACCAGGGGTATGGCCGGGGGCCAAATGCGGCCTTCAGACTAGTTTTTATTGGCCCTCAGGCCTCCTGCTGAACTGGCCCAATTGATCATAAGCAGAACTTTTAACAGCAAATTAAAGTATTTCTGCCACTATATCCTCAAACATCACATTGCATTGTGAGACAGACCTAAAATGAATGTGTTTCAAGCCTTATTAATACACAGCAGCTCTGTCAAAGCTGTGTTTAAAGCGCCGCACTGCATTGATCACCGTCTGTGGCCCTCCGCTTCAAACATGTTTTGAGATGTGGCCCTTGATAAAAAAAAGATTAGGCACCTCTGCTCTAAACAAATAAATACAATAGCAGTGTGTGGATCAGTCTCTTGACAGCAAAATTAAAAACACAAATTCTGTCCATGTTTTGTTCAATCTATTGAGGACTTAACTAAAGTCTCATTGAGTTGGGACAGCCAATACATTTAGCATAATTGGCAGATAACCAATGATATTTTTGGAATACGTCAAAAAGATCTACTGTGTATTTGTATTATGTAATATTAGGCCTTTGTATCCCGATACATATATGTACTCAGCCACTAAATATATATTGCACATGCATGGCATCAAACCTGACCTATGAACAACCAGATACAACTACACAAGTTAAACAGTGCTGATATTTAGCAACTTCATGTACAGTGGGATGTGCTGCTTGCTAAGTCAGTACAGAATTACTTAAACACTCATTACTCAATCGAAATACAGCTCTGGGTAAGATAATGTGAGGGAGCACTGTGATAACAGGGTGAAAAGCTCCTAAAAGTTCATCTGATATAACATAATATATAAAACAGCATTATCACAGTACATTTTTAAAGATGATTGTAGCAGTTGTGACACCTAAACCAGTTGAATGAAGGTTGTCACGCGCTCCTCCCCTGATAAAGCCCTTTTGTTTTTGCTCTCCTCATGTTAATGGGGATGTCATGCGTTAAGTCACCACTGTGAGGGTAGTCTTCGAATCACATGTCTTTACCTTGAACCATAAACTGCATATGCCAGGTTAGATGACTCGGTTCACAAAAACATAGTTAGGGTATAATAGGGTATAAAGTGATGAATTTACTCCATTTACCTTTGGTGTTAGCAAGATAATAATAATAACTGGTAGTATTGTCAAATGTATCGGAAATCAGATACTAATCGATATTAAAACTAACATCGAACCTAGATACTCATTTGAGCAGGTATCATTACTAAAAAAGTCGCATTCACAGGACAGAAATGAACCTTTCCTGAATAGCTTTAGAATGAGCTTGAGCTGTATCAGAACAAGTATAAAACACATAGACTAATATACACCCATGGACCACTATGAACCTACTTGACGACTGAGGGATTACACAGATATAAGAGCACATGGGAATATAAAAGAAAGTACTATTACTTAATGTTGAAACTGACATTCTATTGTCTAAATAAAAAGTCTGTTTCATGATCATTCATAATCGGTATTAAGTATCAAGTCTTCCTTCATATCGAAATTGAAATTTTGAAATTTTTGTATTTTGACAACACTACCTGGATAATAATAGTTATAACAAAAAATGTATTTAGATATGTAAAATGTAGTGTGAGGTTGCTTAAATTCGTCACATTTATTTAGTACTTTTCGATCTCTATTGGCAGTTTACATCAACCATGCACGTGTTTTTCCTCACAAACACTGTACCCATGGGAGGGTATGGGAGTGGAACCATTAACCTGATCCCCTGCTGTCCCTCGTGTGTTGCAGATTGTTGTTCCGAGGCTTCGAGCTGTCGGCTTACCTGTTCATGTGGGAAAACTACCGCCTCCTGGAGCTGCCCTGGGACTCCCCCTGGACCTGGTGGTTCTGTCTGCTGGGAGTGGACTTCTGCTACTACTGGGTCCACCGCTTCTCTCACGGTAACACACTCAAGCTAATCTGCTCTGTGCTTGAAGTAGAGATAAATCATGATTGGGATTGAAATTGTGATCAGGTCACAGTACTGAGAATTTTAGAATCAAGAGTAATTCATTTCAGTTCAGGAAATGTGTGTTAGCATGCTAGCTGTTGTTAGCTTTAATCTAATGGCAAAACTCCGCTGTGACCTCTGAAAGTTGTGAAAATCACTTTTAAACCCATGGTGGTGAATAATTAGGATGCTTGGAATGCATAAGGTAAGTGAGGAATCATTTTGGACTACTGCAAACAACCAAAGCCACATATTGTTTCTGGTATCAGAAATATTAAATAATCAATAAATAATGGTGATTAGTCTATTAATCACTGAAGTCCTAGTTCACTGAAGTCCTTGACTCATTTCAATCTTGAATTCCTGAGTAAAAATATCTCCAAAAATGACATATTCCAGTTTGATAAGATCACAAACTAGATACTATCAGCCTAGCCCCAGGAGCCTCGATCTGCTTAAGCTGTCAGTGGCACGACTCGTCACGGTGGGACCATGTTCAAAGCCCACACTGATGTATGGGTGTAAAGTGGTGATTTAGAAGTCCCCTCTCCACTGCAGGATGAACCGAGGAGACAGCACACACCGGGGTTCTTCTCCGGAGGAAGTCATTATTTTAGAGCTTGCTGCAGCTGGACCCGAGCACATGAGAGGCTGCGCTCGGTCCCCAGAGTCCCACAGCTTGGAGCCGAAGCCAGGCCCGTCACTGCTACACTCCGCCTGAGCCAAAACTCTGTGAGGAGCGGTGAGGAGCAGGGATGAAAGATGGAGGAGGGCTGGGTCTGTGAGTGCAGCTGGCTCCTGATGCGCGTGCCAGATGAGAGCGGAACTCGCTGGTTTGTGTGCGGCGCCGCGGCTGTTTATTTGTCTGAAAGAAACGTCACTCTGCCCGCCGTCTGCCCGCACAGCCTCAGGTCAGACTTCTCCATGTGGAGGGTACAATATGACCACGGTGTGTATTTAAAGGGTCAGCAACATCATCTGCCATACAGCCACCAGAGTCAGAGAACATGCCCTCACATAGACTCGTCACATTGACCTGTTGATAGTGAGGGGCAACACCACGTATTTTGAACCAATACTGATATAAGTACTTTTGTGGTAATTGTCTCGATACTGATGCTTGATACTCGTCTAATCTTATGGGTGAAGGCAGGTCAGTAAGTATATGTACTGTATTTCTATAATTTATTCTTAGATTATTATATTTATTCATTAATAATAATAAATATAATATATATAATAAATCTAAATATTTTACTTTTTATCCTAAACAAGAGATTTCAGATGGCACCTGACACAAATAAACTCATCACAGTGAATAATTTGGATGTTAGGGATGTGTTAGGAAAGTGAGGAATTAGGGCCACTGCCAACAGCTGTAAAAACGCTAGTTCTGTTTTTCACGGTTACAGCTTTAAGACCAGTAGCAATGGCAAAGTGTTGTGGAGGACGTATTAATTTTAAACAAGACTACATACGTTTTGATATTGATGGCCTAGACAGACAGACACACACTCATGTTTGTAACTGCTATCAACAGTCCTCTGAAAACACAGTTACACTTGGGTTGGCTGTTGCTAAAATATCATATAATTAAAGGTACTGCAGTACATATGAGGTACTGCAGTATCCAGCAACTTCATAATTACATGATCACAGTAACACTCCAGATCTTAAAGTATTACATATCGTTGCCTGCATCTCTCCCCGTGTCCTCGCTGTGTGCTGATGCATACAAACACCGCCCACGTCGGTGTCACATAACTCACTCTATGCCTGTGGAATTCTTTTATCCCTGAGGCGGAGGAGGATTTTTAGCTCTCCCCGAACTTTTCCGCTTGCCTTTCATTTCCTCCTGCCGGGCTCGGGATTACGGAACGTTGCGGGCTCGTAGATAATTGTGTGGTACTGCTTGGGGATGCACGGTTTTCCCCTTGTTACGGAGAGTAGCGGGCCAGTTCCTGACCGCAGCCCCAGCGCTCACTCTGCACTCTGGTCAGCAGGGGTCATTCTCCCGACCACAGCGCGATCCCGGATCCTTTTAGCTGCACTAAAGCGTCGGAATGGTCGATGACCCTTGTCTACTTGTTTAGAATAGTAGTAGTGGTGGTTACAAAGTATTTTTACAGGAGCGGTGTGAGGATTTGCGCTCTCCGATGGTGAACACATGCAACTGCGGAGTGTAATTCAATGGAAAGTGTTTTTCTGTGCTGTGTGGTTATATTATGAGTTATCCTGAAGCAAATCCAAGGCTGTGTCCAAAGTAGTTTAGTAGTTAAATATAGTTTTACGCTCTTTACAGTTACCAGGAATGTCAAGTACCACAGATAAATAACTGCTCATTCATTCTATATCCACAATCTCAAGCACTGTGATTAGATTTATAATATATGTTTTAATAATGGGATTCTGTTCAGTGTTCACATTTTAAATGTATCCAGGAGAATTGACAAAAAGACCGAAATGTGAACTGACAAACTAACACAAGAATCACATTTCAGAACATGTGTGTGCATGTCTAAACTACAGGGTTAGCAGTTTTTATGCAGAATAAGACAGGACATTAAAATTGATTAAATCGATTTGAGTGCTCTTAAGGAGTGTGCTTTTGAATTTGGTCATAAAAGAGATAAACCGACTACTCGTGTTCATATAGATACAGTAAAGCGCTAAGCCATGAGAGGTGTGGGATTGTTTGTCGTTTTGCTGCCATCTTTAGGTATGAGGCCTGGGGTATGAGAAAACATGAATATTTAACACCAGAAAGAACAAAGTCAGATGCAAATGTTTCACTTTTCTTGATTTGAACTTATTGAGACATGATGAAAAGTGTAGGCTAGTTTCCTGACAAGAGCGTCATGCAAAAAATAGGTACTGTCTATCAAATTGATTGACAAGAGGCATGTAGCAGAAATAAACTCATTTAACAGATTGAAAGCTGAATGTCTGCTTCTCCCGTTTATTTATTCTACAATTTGTGGTTGTGATTTAACCTGTTCCGTGCACACAGGTCAATATTATGTTTGTAACACATCAACAGAGTAGGTTTTATGGTTGATCTACATTAGAACAAAGTTGTCAGTGGGCAACCTCCTTTGGTCCAAGTCCTCTGGACTTTTATACAGTAAAGCCCTTTACAAACAGTGTATGCGGGTGACCTCTGAGTGCTGTCCCTGGCACTTCTCCTGCTCTGTGCAATACATAATTACCAGTAATGTCCACAGTAGTTCTGTATTCTGCATTTTGATATTTTCTGACACACACCTTAAATATTGAGTGAAAAGCGAAACTAAAACTTGTGGTGTGCACAGAGCTTTATAAACATCGCTCTCCATTGGCACACAAGAATCAGCTGCAGACAGACCTGCTCCGTATCTGACTAGACCATTAACACAATATATCAATGATTTGTTTTTTTGTTACAGTCGACTTGTCACAATTAGTCGATTAATTGCTGCAGCCCTACCTAAAATATTGAATTTGTTTACAAATATGTTAGTTCATTTACTTCACATAGAACATAAAAGCACATACCTCTATTCTATGCGTTTTACCCCATCTGACAGACTGATAGCAGCCTCTACATTTCTGTGCCTATTCTGACCCGATCCCGCGCCGAGGTGGTGACTGAGGAGGCCATGTTGTCGACAGGCCTGTTGATTGTGTTTACTCTAACTCGCCATCACCAGTGCCACTAATAACAGCCCTGCGTCTATAAGCAGCTACACGCAGCCATTCATCTTCCATTCTGCTGTCCGGGGCCAGATTGGACGTGAGGTAATGAAGCTCCGCCGTCTCGCCGCACCGACTACCAGTACACTTATAGCACAGGCACAATCCCTATCAGCTCATATGTGGTTTGTTTTGCTTTCGAAGAAGACGTACTGTTTAGAGTTCATCCAGAAGTAGCTTGCACGGTCAAATCAGCCCTGACAAATAAACACTTATATACAGATTGTAATATTTCTACCACTAATGGATTGAGGTGAACTGATAAGGTAAGTCATTTTGTATATAGTATCGGAAGTTGTGGTTTTGGGGAACTTGTGGGCCTGAGTTCTAATTTACCCCATCAACCTATAAAATGCAAAGTTGGCTAATCCTCCAGCTGGATACTCCTAACTTGAACTGAAATTCAAGATCCAAAAAAGGCTTCCCAGGCGCTGCAGTACAGCTGCTACAGGTTTATCCTGAGACGATGGTGGCACATGCGATCCTTATTTGAGCAATTTTACTCAATACAATTATTGGAGTAATGATGTCACATATTATAGGCTTGTCAAAGCCTACACTGTTGTTCATTATTCATTCATTCCACACCCAGTGGGGGTAAGCTACTAGTGTAGCCACAGCTGCCCTGGGGCAGAATGCCAGAAGCAAGGCTGCCAATCTATGTCATTGGCCCCTTCGACCACAGCAACACTCACACCACATTCATATTAGGCAATGTCTCTTACCTAAGGACAGAATGACCAAACTGTGAGCGAGAATCGATCCTCCTACATTTGGGCTGGGGTAGCCACTGCCGTCCCACTTACTACTAGGGCTGTCCCGATCTGATACTGGTTACCGATACCGATTCAGCTACCGGTCTGGGCTTTAGTGGATATAGTGAATAGATCGGGCCGATACAGAGTATTGAGTGTTCTGCTCGCTGTTGCTGTCAACACTGCAGCTAATGCCCAGAGCAGCTTAAACATAGACTGAGGAAACTCTAAAGCCACTAAATACATTAATAATGACAGAGATTGTGTTAGTTTTACCTCTGCAATGTCTTCACAGAGCCTTAAGAGAAAATCGGGCAGCAGAGTCAAATGCACTAACTTGTTTATGTAGCTATGTGCTTCGGGAAAGCTTGTCTTTTTACAGGCCTGAAGCATAAATAATATGGTGAAAAACCCACTAAATTAATTTAAAAATGCCACAGCCTAAATTGTGTAAATAAAATCATTAAAATTAGAAGATCGGTATTGGGTCGAGATCAGCATCAGACTGGTGAATATTACTACTCTCTTACTTTTACAACCTCTACTATTCAAAAAATAAGAACATTTAATTACTTCCACAGATTTAATATAACAGAACAAGCAAAAGTTGCTAACAAATAGTTGGTTTTAGACTATGGGGGCAGAAATTAGACTATAGGGGTCTGTCAAACTCCTCGATATGGGAAACGCTGTGTTCCACGAGGGTTCTGACAGGTTTGCCCAGCTCCATTGAAGGTTATTTTAAGTTAACATTGACATAAAAGCAGCTTGTACTTTGAAAGCTGCCTTTCTACATAAACTGTTCTTAGAAGGATATATTATTTCAACAACCACTAATGGACTGTGGTGAAGAGATAAGGTTTGTCATTATGTAATATGTAGGTGTGTGGGAGGTTGCGGTTTGGACTTTTGCTGAGCTATACAGAAATCTACCCTGTGACAGAGGTCAATAGCCTGTTGTTTAATTGCTAATGATGTAGACTGGAATATTAATGATAGGAAAACGCGATCTTGGCGTATGTGCTCCTCTGACCTCCTTTATCCCTTTGTTATTCAGTAATAGACTCACTGGATATTCTAGTCATTAAAGTAGAGTGATGGAGTGCTATTGGCTCTGCTTCCCTGAACCTCTTTGATCTGCTGCAGTTATAATGACCTAAAACAATGATGTAACAAGTGCAACACATTATAAAAAAAAATAAAAAAAATACAAAACAAAAACAATTCAAATGTGTGAGGTTGTTTTCACACATGTAAGTTCCCTCTCTGGGGTGCCCCCACTGCGCAATAGATTTAATTCTGTTTACTTAAATTTTGGCTTGGCTTTATTCACATGCACCGTGCATCATTTACCCCAAACATGCACCGCGAACCATGTGAGAGCCATCAGATGGTCCAGGCACTTCTACTGGCACCGCAGACTGCGTAGGTCGGCCTGAGGTCGGCCGCATTTACATCACATTTGCCGTGCTCCAGAGAACAAGTGAAGCCGCTCCAAGTACACCCATTTCAAGCATCCTTGGAGCGGTCTTTTAATCTGAATCAGAATGTGACGGTTGAGTTCACACCGGCCCAAGCACACCGCTCTCGGAGCAAAAACTCTTTTACTTCAACCTAAGTCCAAAGGCCAGACATGAAGATTCCAAGAGTATACCAAGACAATGGAGCTAAAGAGGTGGCTGTATGTTTACACAGTCAGCATTAAACTGATTAAACTAACTATTTTTTGATCTGGAAATAATATATTGTGTGAACCTTATTATGGTTTGTGGGCCAGGCTACTCAGTGTTAAAATACTGTTATTGACATCTGCATTTCTACAACATCAAAGCAAGTAGTGAATATTGTATCAGCTGAAAAATATACAATAATTGAATTACCAAAACTGTTCAGATGCCGCCCTATAGGGCTGTAGTCCACTAAAGAAATTCTTGGTCGACTAAAGAG
This sequence comes from Periophthalmus modestus, assembly GCA_019594935.1. Classification (NCBI taxonomy): domain Eukaryota; kingdom Metazoa; phylum Chordata; class Actinopteri; order Gobiiformes; family Gobiidae; genus Periophthalmus; species Periophthalmus modestus. Next base: position 25,928,469 of record JAIEZT010000124.1, on the reverse strand, counting down.
ATGCCCTCAGTTAGTTGACAAAAAGAGGGTGTGGCAAAAACAATCAAAACTATTGATTGATATGATCTGACCATGTACCTGAACAAAACTGCACTCACAAGATTACACCTGCACAGGAGTTCATGCAAATCAACTATTTAAAGTGAAATGTACTAGAAAACAGTTTATATGTAAAAAAAAAAAAAAAAAAAAAAAAAAACAACAAAAAAAATCTCCAGCTAACTCACATCATAAATTCTCCTATGTGCTGTTGTCCCATTTAAAGCTTTATAATCTCAATTAAATGATTAGTTGATTAATATAAATTTTGGCCAACAGCCCTGCCACTCTATGTAGGAAGTTACGAACTAAAATGTTTTCTATGATGTAAATACTTACCTGGAGGAATGTTCTGTTCAGTTTATCTTTATACTGTTTATGTATTTATTCATATTTTTATATATTTATTGATTATTTTTTATTATTATGTTGTTTTTTTGCGCTGTGGTATCTTTACCTAACCTTTATCAGTTTTGCTCTTACGTTTACCCTTAAGTTTATCATTATTGGAAATGTTATCAGTTAGCTTTTTGACTATCTTCAGATCCTTAAGTTGTGAATGGCTCTCCTCTGTCTAACATGTGCCATTGTAAAGCTCCAGACTGGGTTCCTGCTCCGGTGACTGATTAAGGACTAACTCACAAGACGGTTTGCTGTTGCTGTCGTGTTTGTTCAGAATGTGGGGTTTTCTCCAGCTGAAGAGACAGATAAAGCCATGAGGGACCTAGAGATAACCGCAGGAATGGTCTAAGGATGCCCCCCTGTCACTGTTGTTTCTATTGTTATCTAGACTATAAAACAAGCAAAAAAATATTTTTAAATCAAAGTGTCAAAAAAGGACAATCTATTTCATTTCAATAATTCAATAATTCGATCACTAATGGGATCTGCCCTACACTATTATTTAGTCTATTTAGTATAGTAATTGAGCCTGTGTATAGAAGAAATAGCAGAGGTTTGGACTGGAGGATGAGGGGGGAACTGTCATCCCACCCAGCTTCGAGCTCACTGTTTGGGTTGGCACCTCCGCCTCCTCCTGGACCCCCCCACATCCAAGCCCTTCACAGCCCATTACCTCAGTGAGTGACAGGGCAGCACTCCGGCCAGTGCCAGAGCTCCGTCGCTTACGCTGGAGCTCCGAGCAGCTGACGAATGCGAGCTCAAAGCCTTTCAAACTTCCAGACGCTCTGTTTGAATGGACCCGCGCTGTGGTTAGTTTCTGCTTGTCAAACTTTCTAGAGCGGTTTTCAAATGACACCATTAGAAAATATATATAGGGAAGTATGCCATGGCAACAAACTCCATTATGTTTCCAGTTCATTGGATTGATTTATGCGTGGGTTGATATTAAAGTTGCATACATTAAACAAAAATCACATTGAGCAGCATTTTTTTTTTCTCATCAACCCAGACATAACTGCCCCAATGCCTCCGTGGAGCTCTTAAAAAGTTTAAAGGCTCCGTAGCCAATTTCTCCCATGTATCTGTCTTTCCCCAGTACAGATATATTATATAAGCAGCTCTTGAGGTCAAAATAAGTCTGCTGTGCACTGTTTGCATCTAAATAAAAAGAAAATGTGTGCTAGCATGCTAATAGTTTTTAGCTTTGTCGTCACAGCAAAACTCTGCTCTGGTTCAGTAGTGAAAATCGCTTATAAAATCACTGTAGTGAATAATTAGGATACTTTGAATGCATAAGGCAAGTGAGAAATAACTTTGGATCACTGCAGTTTAAAATGAGCTAGTTCTGTTTTTCACATTATAAGACAATAAAAATCAGGCACAGTTCTTTTAATGTTTTAGGCAGGTGTATTATGCAATCCCTGATCGTGGAATTTGCAGCCTCTTTCAAAGTCCAGCGTTTTCACCTCACTGTTGGACCAACAGTGTCATAAATGCATTACATTGCTGTAAGCCTGAGGAGTATAATGATATGCTATCTTTATGAAATCTTATCATGATTCAGTGATTCTCTGTTTAATGCAGACATCATTTCCCTATTGGCCAGCCTCTATCATACTCGGAGTGATTGACAGGCATATTTAGCCATCCAAGTGAAGTACAAACACTAAAAAGCGGCAAGTAGCTTTATTTACTACTGACATAAAGATGTCAAGTGCATGAATTGTGACAAAATTAACATCTTGTTTTAGTCTCTTGGAATGTCGTTCATCCATATGTTACGTCACTGACGCACACAAAGGGACCCAGTTGGCACAACCATAATACTGAGTAATGACTATCTAATTTAGCTATTATCTCAATTTGTCGAGGTTCTGTGCTAGAAATTATCAGCATAGACAGTGATCAACTGTGCAGGAATGTGCTGGGGTGTTTGGAACAACAGACTAAAGAACCATTTTTACGAGTGTCACAGAGGCCTTGAAGGGGAGCTGATCTGTGGTTTGTTCCAGATTACTGTATTTTCCGGACTATATGTCGCTCCGCAGTATATGGTGCACCATCGAAAAAATGCGTAATAATGAAGAAAAAACATATATAAGTCACACCTAACATGTACATAATGACGTACATGAAGTATAGACAGCAAACTGAATATGTGTGTGATATGTTAACGTAAGATATTAACAGTTAATCAGATAACGAAAGACTAGCTAAAAACAAGGTAACAAGTTTAGTCTCGATCTCATTCCAAATCACTAAATCCGTTGAATTCTTCATCCTCGGTGTGGCTTCTGAACACCTCTGCCTGCTCTGGAAGTAGATGAAGCACCACTCCAGAAGTAGATGGCTGTCTTACTGGTGCACAAGTCTAGAGTGCCCTCGCACAGGTGTCAGTGTGACAATAACCAAGATGTGAAATTATATATTTAAAAAATTTCACATATAAGTCGCATCTGAGTATAAGACGCACCTCTGGCCAAACTATGAAAAAAGTGTGACTTATAGTCCTGAAAATACGATATATATTCACAAAATCTAAAAACGTATGGTAGGGATGGGACAATATACGATATTGTTAATTGCAATTAAAAAAAGTCCGCAATTAATTGTTCGTGGCATTTTTTAACAATCGTGATCATCGCGCACGATTATAATCATCTTTATGACACCAGACTGCCTCATGTTTCTGGTTTCAATACAACGTTTAGATGTTAGTTTTGGTGTTTGCCCACAAGGGGGGCCTTTGTCATAGCAATGACACTTGTTAGCATCTGTACATATTCTGGTGGCTGAGCATGCTGAAAAAAAGTTGCGGGTCCAAGGTCAAACACAAGCAACTTGCACGCGCATTTACGAGACAACCATCCTGCATTGTTTGCCAAACTTGAGCCGAAAATATCCATTGTAAGTGATATAAACTATTGAATGTAGATTGTGTTGTGTGTAGTAGCTAAACAGCATTTTACAGACACACACACGATATATTTTTATATATTTACCTACAATCATGTCAATAGCAGAATAAACCACACCTACGGATCCAGCATCCAATCCACCAAACATAAGCTCCTCTCCTCCTGAGTCCACAGTCATCTTCACTCTGACACGAACCGCTCCGGGTCAGAGATGCCTCTAGTTTAACTTGTACAAACATCCACTGTGTCCTCGATCGCGTACTTCCTTTGTTTTGTCCTTTTTGTCCATTTCATCATGTTTAGAAGCAAAACAACAGCGTGTAGAATGTGCGCGCATTACACACGGATCCACTCGGCTTCGTTTACGCACTCGGCCTGCTCCGTCTGTTTACAGAAAACCACGGAATGTCACACACATGCTCCGCTGCTCATTGGCTGTAAGGAGAAAACATCACTAAATGTCTGTAATGGTTGATTGTGATTGGTTGATTCTACACGGGAGAGAGTGGGGCATAAACCAGTCACCTATAGCACTGATTCGCTGTTTGCGGCTCCAGTGACACAACCTCCACCTTATTGGACAACACAGGTGTCAATCAGAATCTAACGCGTGTTTATCACTGAGGAACAAAATTGGTGCAATCTGAAGTTTATTATGCCTGAAATCGACCAAAGAAATCCTAAAAAGTGACAGATGAGATTTCGCTTTTGAAATACTTTCCTGCAGCAGTTTTGACATGGAGGATCTAACTTATTTTGTGGACATGATTTCTTCAGTGGATTATATTCTCTGGACCTGTACGGAACAAATGAGACCAACTTTGTGGAATATGTTGATGTTTGACAGAACCAGAGCCTCAAAGTTAAGTGAAGTCCAAATCCACATTTTTGGCTTTTTTGTAAAAACATCTTTCCTGTCAGCACTGTGGTGATTGCAGGTGAAAATGGTTTGCACAGTCGAAAAGACGAGCGCTGTAGCTTTCATTTGATGTGTAGATTGTTTGCGTGGGTGACGGAGAAGTATATGTTCATTTCTGTAGAGTTGTAAATTAGGCCCGGGCCGTCGGAACGTTAACAAGTTAATAATTATCGCTGATAATATCGTTAATTGTGATTATTTTGGTCACAATAATCGTGAGTCTGAATTTTAATATCGTCCCATCCCTAAAGTATGGTTAAAAATTGACATACTAAGACTTAGCTGAACATGCTACATTTTTAGACAAATGCAAATCCACGCTCTAGATACAGTTGAAACCAGAAGTTTTACATACACTATAAAAACACACATATGCTTTTTTTCTCACTGTCTGACATGAAACCAGACTTAACTTTTTTTGTTTTAGGCCAATTAGGATTACCAAAATAATTTCTATTTTCTAATTGCTGCAGAATAATTGGAGTCAATAAGTAATAGTAAGAGTTTTTGGTCAATTTTTCATTACTTTCATCCAAGTCAGAAGATTACATACAGTAAGATTACTATGCTTTTACACAATTTGAGAAAACCTAGATGATGATGTCAGGTCTTTGGAAGCTTCTGAAGGTTTATTGGCAACATTTGAGTTAATCAGAGACACACCTATTGATGTATTTGAAGACAGGCCTGAAACACACTTATTCTTTGTGTAACATCATGGGAAAATTTAAAAAAAAGTCAGCCAAGATATCAGGAAGAGAATTGTGGACTGGTTCACCCATTTCCAGGTTCTGTGTCCCAGAGATGAACGTGCTTTGGTCCAAAATGTGCATATCAACCCAAGAACAAAAGCAAAAGGCCTTGTGAAGATGCTGCTGAAGCTGGTAAGAGTTTGTGATTATGCACAGTGAAACGAGGACTGTACCGACATGAGCGCAAAGGCCACTCTGCCAGGAAGAATCCATTACTTCAAAAGAAACATAAAAAAGCCAGATTACAGTTTGCAAATGCACACAGGGACAAAGACCGTAATTTCTGGAGACATATCCTGTGGTCTGATGAAACTAAAATTGAACTGTTTGGCGATGATGAGCAATGCTATGTTTGGAGGAAAAAGAGGGAAGCTTACAAGCCTCACAACACCATCCCACCTGTGAAATCAGCATCATGTTGTGGGGTTGTTTTGCTGCAGGAGGGACTGGTGCACTCCACAAAACAGATGGCATCATGAGGAAAGAACATTATGTGGAAATACTGAAGCAACATCTCAAGACATCAGCCAAGAAGTTAAAGCTTTGGTGCAAATGGGTCTTCCAAATGGACAAAGACCCGAATCATACTGCCAAACTAGTTACAAAGTGGTTTAAGGATAACAATGTTTTGGAGTGCCATCACAAAGCCCTGATCTCAATCCTATTGAAAATTTATGGGCAGACCTGAAAAGGCGTGTGCGAGCAAGGCGGCCTACAAACTTGGCAACGTTACACCAGTTCTGTCAGGAAAAATTGGACATAATTCCTGCCAGTTATTGTGAGAAGCTTGTGGAAGGATATCCAAAACATTTGACCCAAGTCATACAGTTTAATGAAATTTATGTAAACTTTGGACTTTGAAGAAAGTAATGAAAATTCTTCTCATTGTTCTGGCATTTAGCAAATAGAAATAACTTCTACTAAAACAGGAAAAGTTTACTCAGATGTCATGTCAGACAGTAAGAAAAAAAGGTACACGAACTGTATCTATCAATAGGAGGGGCCATTTAACACAATAAACAACTCAAATACTTATAATTAAACCAGTGGAGGGATTAGATGTTTTAACACTAGAAATTCTCATTTGCAAATTGGGAGTCCCAAGATTGTTCACATGGTTAGTTTTGGGGTCTCGGCCTGAAAAGTTTAGAAGCCCCCACTCATAGATGAGAGCTGTATATTCATGGACAAACGTATGTATGGCTGTGTCCAAACGTCATCCCCTAGCTCTGACTTTTTAGTGCACTCATTCACAGAGCAATTCAGACACCTAGCCCACTACTTTTGAGTCACGTGACTCTGGGTCTGGGTGAAAAAAAAGTCTGATAAACTCTGATAAAACTTGATTTCTGTCATAAATAGTGATCAGATTGGACTGGCGCACAAGTATTTATAGACTAATTATAACCATAGAGGTTTTTGTCAACCTGTATCTCACTTAAATGGACTAAATGAAAAAATAAATCAACAGTGTGTTAAACCAGTGCTTCAATCTGCTTCATTCAGTCGTGTTGTGCCCAGTTAAAGACCTGTCACTGTTCAATGTTGTTTTTCCAACTCTCACAGTACATTGTGGTCTATTTTGACCAGTCTAGTGACCACTGAGGCCCACTACTTTTTAAGCTGCATTGTGGGAAAGTTTGAGTGCACTACTACTTCTGGACATTTGGACAGGACTAAAAATGTCTTGAAACCTAAATAGTGCCCTAAGTAGAGAATAGTGTGGACATTTGGACACAGCCAAGTCTTCTTTAAGGTTTGTTCACCAGACGAGAGCTCTCTTCTCCAGTCGGAGTCTCACTGTGTGATGGGAACACTTGGCAGTACAAAAAAATCATTCCAATTGTCCATCGTGTTGGAAGTGCATTCATCCCTGCTTTTCCTGTGAAGGGTGCACTGAAGCTCACCGCTGTCCAGATGGAAGCAGCCTGCACTCTTCTCTCACTCCTCACTCCTCTTCTCATCTCTCTTCCCCCTCCTGTCTTCTTACTCTCCCTCTTTCTTTCTCTCTCCATTTTCTCCACTTCCCCCATCTTCTCCTTATTCTCCTCTCTCCTCATCTTACTCCCTCTCTCCTCACCTCCTCTTTGTCTCCGTCTTCCTGTTTTTTCTTTTTCCATTTCTCCTCTCTTCTCTCTTCACCCACCTCTCTTTCTCCACTCCTCCCCTCTTCCCGCTTCTTCTGCTCTCCCTTCATCTTTCTCCCTCTCTTCTCACCTCCTACCTTCTCTCACCACCCCTCTTGTCTCTCCATCTCTCTCATTCTCCTCTTCCCACTCCTCTTTCTTCTCTCCCCTCTCTCTTATTCTCTCTTGCTTTCTCCTCCCCTCTATCTCAACTCTTCTCCCTCTATTCCTCACTCCTCTCCTCCTTACTCCCCCCCCTCTCCTTTTCTCCTTATTCTCTCCCCTTTTTTCACTCCACCCCTATATTTTCCTCTCTCTTCCCCCTCTTCCCACTCCCCTCCTTTATCTCCTTTTTTCTCCTCTCTCTTCTCTCCTCTCTTGCTTTCTCCTCTCCTCCCCTTCACCTCTCGCTTTTCTCCCTTCCACTTCTCTTGACTCCTCACCCCCCTCTCTTTTTGTCTTCTCACTCATTCTCTACTCCTTTCTTCTCCCTCTTTCTCATGTCCTCTTTCCTCACTCCTCTCCTCCTTATTCCCTGTCTTCCTCTCTCACTTTCTTTGTCTCCCCTCTTTTTCCCCTCTTCTCCCTCTTTCTCCTCCTCTTTCTTCTCTTCGCACTCCTCCTCCTTTCTCTCCTTGTTTTTCCTCTCTTTTCTTTCCTCCTTCTCTCATCTCTCATTCTCTCTTGCTTTCTCCCCTCCACCCCTTTGTTCTTCCTTGACTCCTCTCCTCCCTCTCTTTTTCTGTTCTGACTCATTCTACACTCCTCTCTTCCCCCTCTCTTCCCTCACTCCTTACTCCCTCTCTCCTCCCCTCTCCTTTTCTCCTTTCCTCTCCTCTTTTTCCCCTCTTCTCCCTCTCTCTCCATTCCCCCCTCTCCTCCCTTCTCTTGCTGGGAATGTTGCTCCGTGGCAGAGGTTCTCACCATTAAGCGCGCCTCCCTCCTGAATAGGCCGTGCCAAACTATGCAGCGTCCCGCCGAGCCCGCGCGGCGCTCAGGACACGGGCGTACGGGCGCGGAGCCGGGCCGTGCAGTCCCCACTTCCTATCACTGACAACATGCATCAATCTTCTCCAGCCCGGAGCAGAGGAGCTGCCAGGGACCACTCCGGCCAGCAGAGGAGAAAGAAACATAAAAAAAAACCCCACAAAAAAACGAACAAAGACGGGATTATCCAACATCCAGCACAATCCTGCAAGTGTCATAAATCTATAAAGGAATAAAAGAGCAGCGGAAATGTTTTAAATTTACTTTGTGCATAAATCAACTTGACAGAGGGAGGGAGACAATAAATTAAAAAAAAAAATTGTGAGAAGCATTGCATCTATTAATACTTGGCGTGTTTATTGATGTCGTAAAAATGGGAAATCATTCATTTTCATTCACTTTGGCTATGAATTTCAACACCAGACTGATATGTGTAGCACTCTGAGTTGTACACATCAGTCTGGGGTGGCTCTGGTCCATATAATTCGGACAGAGGAGGGACTTTCAGCAGCAGAGGTGTAGCCAGTCACAGCAGCAAATTAATATGCTTTGATAATAAAACAATATCGTTTTAGGCAAAATGAATGTGTAGCACCTCATTTCTTACACTGTGAAAATTAAATTTAGATGCATAAAAGTTACAGAAAAAAAAATTCAAATCTGTCAACTGGACAAAAAGTTGTAGGAGTGAAGACGTTTCGCTGCTCATTCAAGCCCCTTCTTCAGTTCTGGTCAGATTGCTGGTGGACACTGCCTTATATCTGTCTGAAGAGAGGAGCTAACTACACTGAAACTGACACACCTATTGTTTACTGTTTCTGTTGATTAGCTTTATTGAACTACGTTAAATGTGAACTGTGCCTGAGTTATATTTAGCATAATCATTCAGGCCCCTAATGGGTGCTCTCACACCTATTGCATACTGTCTATTGACGTACTGGCTATCCTTATTGTTTTCTTTGTTTACATTATAAGGCAGTGTCCACCAGTAATCTGACCAGAACTGAAGAAGCAGTGACACGTCTTCACTCCTACAACTTTTTGTCCTGTTGACTCTTGAGTTTTAAAACTCACAGCTATCAAAAAAACAATGTTTACTAGTCCAAATTATTCCGATTACCCCAAGTTTGTACTTGTGGAAGCTTTTTTCATATTGTCAACATGTTGCTAATAGATGATTCATAGTTTTAAACATGAAAACCATCAGAATGAGTAAGTAAAGTGAAGAGTTATGGACTTCAAAAACACAGAGAAGCACCATGCATCATGGTATAACCTGCTTATAGAGAAAGGATTCAGGTTTTTGTTAGACTTTAAATTAGTATTACACCATATAAAAATATACATATGCTCTTTGCATCATCGACAAACCTTTTAATTTATCCAGGGTTGGGAAAAGCACTACTTTCAGTCACCTTTTTGACATCTTTATGCGAGAATCTAAAGAAAAAGACATGAAATAGCATTGTCAATCAACTCACCTCCTACTCATATTCCATTATTGGACGCTGTTAAGTTTTCTTGTCAACATAAATCTGCATTCAATCTTCATTCATTTCTGCCAAATTCCACCACACTCTGGGGCCTCTCGGAGCTCTTAACCTCACTTAACAACTATATAGAACCCATTATAGCGCGTACATAGCCTACAGGAGACCTGCGGCTGGGCTACTTCTTTCTGAGCTTACTGTACCGGTACGGGGGCCAAAAAGCACACTGGAGTGGAGGTGGTCCGGAAACGTCCTCGGTATCCAGTGAAACCTAACGAGCTTGTTGGGTTTCGTAGGTTTGAAACAGCGATTTGAACGGAGCAAGTATCACAAGACTTTGGAGGAATGTAAACGGGAGCGCTGGGACTTCTGACCAGCTGCAGGGAAATGCTCCATAAGCGCTAGAGCTGGACACCAGAAAGGCTTTAGCTTTTCACCACGGCTCAATGCTAGGGCTGAAATGGTCAACCGGGGGGGATTTCTGTTGAGGTGTCATAAATATTTTCTTTTGAGTGAGTGGTGGTAGTTGGAAAGGGCTTTGGCGCAGCTTCTCAGGCACTATTCTGTTGGTCAGTCTCAGAGGTGGTGGTATCAGTTACATTTACAGCATACTTTTGCTCCTACTTGAGTAATTTTTATTTAAGTAACAGTACTCTCACTTGAGTAAAAGTTTTGGTTACTGTGAGTTAGTCTACAAGTAACGAAAAGTTTATGTCGACAATATGAAATGATTTGATTATTTGTGTTTCTTGCACTGTTCCCTCAGGTGTGATTTTGCTCTCCGCCTTTTTGTGCCTATCCTTTGAAAATACCAAATGTTGTGTCCTTCCAATTACATTAACTTCAAATTATAAATCAGATGTTACGTCCTGACAGTTACTCAGGACGTAACATCTGAAAAGTAGTACTTTTCCCAAATTCTTTTTACCCTTACTCAATTAATTTCTTGGACTACTACTTTATACGACTGTTTGAGTCATCTGTCCATCCATTTTCTTCCGCTTACCCTGTGCTGGGTCGCGGGGGCAGCAGTCTATGCAGGGATTCCCAAACTTCCCTCACCCCAGACACGTCCTCCAGCTCCTCCGGTGGGACCCCAAGGCGTTCCCAGGCCAGTTGAGAGGCCTTCAGCATGTCTTGGGTGTTCCCCGGGGCCTCCTCCCGGTGGGACATGCCCGGACATACCCTTACTTAATTAATTTCTTGGACTACTACTTTATACTACTGTTAACTGTAACATTACCTTTTACTTGAGTACAATTTTTGACTACCCACATCTTTTCATGACAATTGTGCCATTAGTGTCACTGGTGATGTTCTATCTACAGATGTTGATACCACAATGATAAAAAACAACACTTCAAATACTATAGTAAAAGGCAACTATCACAAAATAATATTTCTTTTTAATATTCCAGTATGGTCTCTTATAAGTTTGAATATACTAGATCAAAACAATAAAAAAATAAAAAAAAATAGAGAAGGTTTCAGCGGTGGTCATCTAGATGCTGTCTTTGCAATTAACAACGTTTTGGCCCCCATCCAGAAGCCATTTTCAATTTGAATTTATCCTGTTCTACTAAGTCCAGCCCCAAAGGGAGGAGTTTTAGAGTGAAACTGCCCAGGCCTTGTTCACGAGTTAACATCATTATGGATCGTTGGGCCATTTGATTGGCTTCTTGTGGTTTTATTTTCACAGATTGAGAATGCTTCTGTAAACACCTGGTAGTTGAAATCTCAACTACCAACAATTCCACCACCTCCACCTTCCTTTACACCCCTCGCGCACCAATGTTTCTCTCTACTTAACATCGGGACCTCACTGTCTTCAAATTATTATTATTTTTATTAGTGATTTGTAGTTTTAAGATGGAGGTGGATGGCCCAATACACACCAAATATGTTTGTCCTCTGTGTTGATATAGTCTCCTGTGTAGTGGTTGCTTAGTTTACCCAATGCACTGCCGCGAACAGTCAATTTTTTAGTCTGTTGGAGGAACAGTAGCAGTAGTACTAGTTCAGGCACAGTGAGTAATTGTGTGTGTGTGTTTATGTTTTCAGAGGTGGCTTTCATGTGGGCAGCTCATCAGGTTCACCACAGCTCCGAGTACTACAACCTGACCACAGCCCTGCGCCAGCCTTTCAGCCAGCAGTTCACCTCATGGGTAAGACACATTATACGAACCAATAAGGAATTCAAAAGCAATATAAAATATGAAAATCAAAATAAATTATGTTAAAACTTTTGCCTGTGTTTTAGATTTTCTACATGCCCTTGGCTCTGGTGATCCCTCCCCCCATCTTTGCTGTTCACATCCAGCTGAACCTCCTGTACCAGTTTTGGATTCACACAGAGGTAAATGATGATGCACTGAAAAACATGTTTCCTTACTGTGAGTGGGCTCTCATCTCCACAAACCTCCAGGGCCTCCTCCTGCGTGTTTTCATGGAAATATTGTTCCCTTGTCAATAAGGTTGCTAAGTGTGATGTCACCTCTGGGTCCAAGGTGTATCAGCTGATTGAAAATAGTAGACATAATAGACACTTTCTCTTTTTTTTTTTTTTTTTTGCAATGGCACATCTCGCATTAAAAAGGGAGTGCAGTCGCTTAACGCTAACATCACTAAGACAAAAAGTGTACAAGATTGAGGTATGAAGCTAGGTTAGGCTAAGCTATGGTAAGCGATGAGATTATTTGCTATTCTAAATTATTACTGCGTTATTATTTACATACAATTTGCGGTTAAAGGAATAAAGAACAAAACAAAAGCAATAAATCAGATGTGAAGTTGCCAATTGTACCCCGAAGTGGTAATCCCACGTCCACCACCTCCACCTCCATATAATATTGTTTTAACTTTCTATTTCCATGGAATTATGGAGGTGATGTGCCACTTCCAGAAAGTTACATACTGTACCTTATAGCATTTCAAAGTAATTGCTTGTTATGTATCATGCTACTCCAGAAAAAATGACATCATAAAACATCTAACTGAAATTTTCCATAAAAATGTCAAAAACATTGTCAGTATAAAGTTTACTTGAAAATTTGGCCAAAATTTACCTAATTATTTTGTATACCTCACTTAAATATATTAGCTGAAATGACTAGCCTGACTTGTGCCAGCAGTGATCATTCTTAAATGTTAGTTTTAATGAGCAAAGTGCCACGCTCAATCTGCTTTTATGAATCCACAAGTGACAAATGTAACGTGCCGGGCCGAATTTTGTGTGGGCACTTTTCTTTCGCACCGCGCCAGGACTAATCGGCCCCACTCGCCCCAGTCTCTGCGCAGCCACGTAACCTGCCTTCAATAAAAAATAATGAGATTTCGAAAAGATTCCAAACAGAAGCAAGGGCGCTTTTTGAGCCAGTATCACTTTTACAGCAGAATGACGTCCTCCATTTTGAGTGCACTATTAGAAAGCACATTCATAATAGTTCATATTTTCTGTAGGGGATGTAATTTTTGTTTTACGATTAGTTTTTTTGAAGTTATAATTTATTGCCAGACTTTTTTTAACCCCTGTGTGAGAGCAGAGAGGTGGTGGAGACCCTTTCATTCAAGATAAAACTCTCACGCTTAGCTGCCAGACGAGCCCATAAAAGAAAAAAAAAAAAGTTTGAATTGTGTCGAGACGTTTGTCAGAATTTCTGATACAAAACATAAAAGAGAAACAGGAAACGACCATGTGTGCGTCTGCTGCGTATCAGAATGGTCCAGGCCTGATATTGAAAGGTGCATTTTTTATACACGTTGATTTTTTTCAATGGAGGGAACCACCAGCAGTGATGTCAAGGTCACAAAATGTGTATATTAGTTATATTATTTTAGTATACAGTACCTCTAATGATGCAGGTATACAGTTGAAACCTGACGTTTACGTACACTATATAAAAAGACACATATGCTTTTCCTGTTTTAGGTCAATTAGGATTACCAAAATTATTTCTATTTGCTAAATGCCAGAATAATGAGAGGATTTATTTATTTAGTTTATTTATTTATTTATTTGTTATTTTCTTCAAAGTCAGAAGTTTACATACAGTAAGATTACTATGCTTTTAAACAATTTGAGAAAACCTAGATGATGATGTCATGTCTTTGGAAGCTTCTGACGGTTTATTGACAACATCTGAGTTAGAGACATACCTCTGTATGTATTTGAAGCACACCTGAAACACTGCTTCTTTGTGTAACACCATGGGAAAGTCAGAAAGATATCAGGAAGGGAATTGTGGACTGCACAAGTCTGACTCATCCTTCGGTGCAATTTCCAGATGCCTGAACGTGCCATGTTCATCTTTCCAAACAATTTTGTGCAAATATAAACACCATGAGAATATCCAGCCATCATACTGCTCAGGAGACGGGTTCTTGGTCCGAAATGTGCATATCAACCCAAGAACAGAAGCAAAAGACTAAGAGTCTGTCATTATCTACAGTGTACCAAATGCGTAGTGTACCGACATGGGCTGAAAGTCCATTCAGCCATTACTCCAAAACAAACATAGAAAGGTCAGATCACAGTTTGCAAATGTGCAAGAAACAAAACCTTAATTTTTTGGAGACATGTCCTGTGGTCTGACGAAACTAAATGTGAACTGTTTGGCCATAAAGGAAGGGACTAACTACACTGAAACTGTAAACAACTATTGTCTCCAGTTTCAGCTGGAGCTACCCTATTCAGCCCTTAACGACACTGCCATTGTTCTCGTTGTTCTGGGTCTTAGGATGGAGTTGTAGATCTACAATTCTATCCCTGCAGATAGATATAAGGCAGTGGTCACCAGCAATCTGATCAGAACTGAAGAAGCGGCTTGGATGAGCAGCGAAACGTCTTCACTCCTACAACGATTTGTCCAGCTGACAGATTTGAACTTTGTCTTTTTCTATCATCCCAACTGTGAAATATGGGGGTGGCAATATCATGTTGTGGGGTTGTTTTGTTGCAGGGGGGACTGGTGCACTTCACAAAATATATGGCATCATGAGTAAAAAACATTATGTGGAAATACTGACGCAACATCTCAAGACATCAGCCAGGAAGTTAAAGTTTTGGTGCAAATGGGTCTTCCAAAGACCCAAAGCATACTGCCAAACTAGTTACAAAGTGGCTTAAGGATAACAAAGTCAGTGTTTTGGAGTGGCCATCACAAAGCCCTGATCTCAATCCTATGTATGGGCATAGCTGAATATTCATGTGCGAGCAAGGTGGCCTACAAATCTGGCTCGGTTACACCAATTCTGTCAGGAGGAATGGGCCAAAATTCCTGCCATCTATTGTCAGAAGCTTGTGGAAGTATATCCAAAAAGTTTGATCTAAGTCATACAGACAATTGTACCAAATACAATAAAATGTATGTAAACATCTGACTTTGAAGAAAGTTTCATTATTCTGGCACTTAGCTAAAAGAAATAGTTTTGGTAATCCTCTTTGATCTAAAACAGGAAAAGTTTAGTCTGATTTCATGTCAGACTGTGACAGTGAATGTATAGTGCATGTGAACTTCTGGTTTCAACTGTATATAAAAATAAATTCTATGCAAATGAATTATTACTGAACATCAACAAAACATTATATTAGACACATTTTTAGAGTTTTTTTAATGTGTTTATTTATTTGAACAGGACCAGTGCGTATTCATGAAAATTATGAAACCTGTTCCCCCTCACCTGGCACACTATCAGACTGCAGTAACATAGAGTGATGTTATGTGACACCCCGTGAACCGGGTCAGCCCTGTTGTAATTTGACAGTGTTACTGCATTTGTTGTTACATTTTTTAAATGCAAGAATGCAAGTTTTTTTAATGGTTAATGTAAGCTGTAAGCACTGGAACTATCCACATGTATTAAAAGTCAGCATGACATTCAATGTCATCAGGTGATATTTGATTTTCACTTCATGTACCTACTGTTCCGGTTTAAATGTGCCTCCAATGGAAATGTTATTTCTTTGTCTGGAATGTTCCACAGTATGGAATCTTATCGATGTTGTACTTATTAAATTACAGGAAAAAAAAAACAAAAAACATTTGCTTCTCTTCTCCTGCATCATCTGCTTCTTTGCATGTAGATAGATCTACAGGTGATGGACCCTCCACCAGAAAATGTACATAGCACACCTTTAAATCTCAAAAAAAAAAAAAAATGGTATTATTCAATTATAAATTAGAGGTGTAATCGTTTGTAGATGGAAGAACATTTAGCCAACAATATGAATATAATGAAATAATCACGTTCAACACTTGATGGTTGTATATTTCTGAGGTGATACCTAGTTGACAAAAGAATAATCAGAAACTTGCCTTCAGATAATCCCTATTCACGCTTGATGTTTTCTATGCTTCAGGTCATCAGACACCTCGGGCCTCTGGAGTGGATCTTTAATACACCAAAGCACCACAGAGTTCACCATGGTAAGTGATCCTGACCAATAATACACTGGAGTCATTTTGAGAAAGCTTGGGAAGTATACTGTACCTTACCTCCATCTGATATTTTTACAGGGAGAAATCTATACTGCATTGACAAGAATTATGGTGGGATTCTGATAATCTGGGACCGTCTCTTTGGTGAGTCACTTAAAACATATCCATGCAATAACATTTAGTGCTGTGATAGTGAACCTTGGCTGGTACACTGCATGCAGTAGAACATTAATATCTCCCATAATGTGACTTCATAGGCACTTTTGCAGAGGAGTCCGATAAAGTCATCTATGGCCTTGTCTTCCCCATCAAGACCTTTGAAATTATCTACATTCAGGTTAGTGTTGAACAGATTGTTTCAAATTACAACGATGTCTCAAAATAATTTATTAAAATATCCCAATACATTTTGATGGTGCTATTGATAAAGCATAGAGAAATATTTTGTGATTAGATTTGCAATTTTTGTTTTGTCAAGCCACACTTGAAACTAAAAATAGTTCACACATTTTAATGATTTATGAATGCTATTCACCTTGGTGCTTTTTTAAGACTTTAAACTTTTCTGCACTTTCACATGTGCTTAGTTGAGGCTAAGAAGAGTTGTTAAAAGAAAAGTAATTTTTTTCCTCTGCTTAAAATTGGACAAACCACTGAGCGTTGTTGAAAACCTGATCTTTTCCTGTCCACATGAATCATCACACTGGCTCCTGGACTCACATAGATCAGGTAAATGTAGCGTTTGATTGTGTGTTGACTTAAGCCTTGTTTTCTCTCCTCCCTTTAGTTCCACTACTACTGGGGCTTGTGGACTAAGTCTACCCATTACAAAAGTATTGCTCACAGATTCTTAACTTTCCTCAACGGCCCGAGCTGGAAGCCTGGTAAAGCTCGACTGGGTGACCACGAGGACAATCCAAAGGTAAGAAACAGTCAAAATGTGTATTAAAAGATTCTGAGGTTATCCATAATACATAATTCCTCCGACCACCATCAGCACTCCACACCACATTGATACTAAGCAATATGTGTGAAGTGTCTTGCTTAAGGACACGCCTGGCGCCCCACTGTGGTACTTCTTATTCCCAGTGGTCTCTCATCCAAGTGCTAACCAGACCCAGCCCTGCTTAGCTTCTGAGATTTGACGAGATTAGGCTTTGACAAGGAGATTTGGCCAAAGTATTGCTGAACCTAGGGATGGAACGATATGAAATTTCCCACGGTATGATAACTGTGACCAAAAATATCATAATATGATATGGTATACCATGGAGTTGCAGATTTTATAGCAAAAACAAGCAACTAAAACTGTTAGTACAGTGGGGCAAAAAAGTATTTAGTCAGCCACCAGTTGTGCAAGTTCTCCCACTTAAAAAGATGAGAGAAGCTTGTAATTTTCATCATAGGTTCATTTCAATTATGAGAGACAAAATGAGGAAAGAAAATCCAGAAAATCACATTGTTTGATTTTTAATGACTTTCTGTACAAATTATGGTGGTAAATAAGTATTTGGTCAATAACAAAACTTCATCTCAATAATTTTTTTATGCCCTTTGTTGGCAATGACAGAGGGCAGACGTTCTCTTTAAGTCTCCACAAGGTTTTTGTCCACTTTGTTCCTGATAGTTTGGCCCATTCCTCCTGCACATCTCCTCTAGAGCAGTGATGTCCCTGGGCAACACAGACTTTCAACTCCCTCCAAAGATTTTCTATATGATTGAGATCTGGAGACTGGCTAGGCTACTCCAGGACCTTGAAATGCTTCTTACGAAGCCATGTTGCCCAGGTGGTGTGTTTGGGATCATTGTCATGCTGAAAGCCCCAGGCATATTTCATCTTCAATGCCCTGGCTGATGGAAGGAGGTTTTCATTCAAAATTTCACGATACATAGCTCCATTCAATCTTTCTTTCACACGGGTTGGTCATCCTTGCCATGCTACCGCCATGCTTCACAGTAGGTACGGTGTAGTAGGTATACATTCTTTCTCCTCCAAACATGACAATTTGTGTTTTTACCAAAAAGTTCTATTTTGGTTTCATCTGGCCATATGACATTCTCCCAGTCCTCTTCTGGATCATCCAAATGCTCTCTAGCAAACTTCAGATGGACCTGGACATGTACTGGCTTAAGCAGGGGGACACGTCTGGCCGGTGTAGTGTGTTAATGATAGTAGCCTTTGTTACTTTGGTCCCAGCTCTCTGCAGGTCATTCACTAGGTCCCCTTGTGTGGTTCTGGGATTTTTGCTGACTGTTCTTGAGATAATTTTGACCCCACGGGGTGAGATCTTACGTGGAGCCCCAAACCTAGGGAGATTATCAGTGGTCTTGTATGTCTTCCATTTTCTAGTAATTGCTTCCACAGTTGATTTCTTCACACCAAGCTGCTCACCTATTGCAGATTCAGTCTTCCCAGCCTGGTGCAGGTCTACAACTTTGCTTCTGGTGCTCTTT
Source organism: Periophthalmus modestus (assembly GCA_019594935.1). Taxonomy (NCBI): domain Eukaryota; kingdom Metazoa; phylum Chordata; class Actinopteri; order Gobiiformes; family Gobiidae; genus Periophthalmus; species Periophthalmus modestus. The sequence continues at coordinate 25,909,945 of JAIEZT010000124.1, read as the reverse complement.
GATAGCTCTTTGGTCTTGGCCATAGTGGAGTTTGGAGTCTGACTGTTAAAGGTTGTGGACAGGTGTATTTTATACTGACAACAAGTTCAAACAGGTGCCATTAATACAGGTAACGAGTGGAGGACAGAGGAGTCTCTTAAAGAAGAAGTTACAGGTCTGTGAGAGCCAGAAATCTTGCTTGTTAGTAGGTGACCAAATACTTATTTTACTGAGGAATTTACCATTGTAACCTTAAAGAGCGCATTTTCCCAGCACCAAAGACACAACATTTTTCACAGACCTTTGGCTCTTATTATATACTCAATACCCACATGAAATTATCACCATTTAACTAGTAAATCTCCAGAGTGTGTACACACCTGTGAGTAATAGAGTCAAGTCCGTGCATCCTGTGGATGCAGTGGAAAACCGTTAGGCGCAGTCAGAGCATGTGACTCCTTTCTTTACTATAGATGTCTGATATTCCCTATATCAGCTCTGAACTTTTATTATACTTTTAACATAAAGGGTAGCGGGTTAGCTCTGAACTCTGTATGTTTATGGGTGTGCATGGGTGCTCCGTGGCATGGTCCACTAAGGTACTAGGAGGGTCAAGTGGGGAGCGGTACAGACATAAGGACCACATCAAGAGCATGTTAAGGCACTGAAATGGCTCTACTGTGAGGAGCACTGCTTTTTCCATAGACCCAGTCAAATAAATTAAGTGTCAAGACCCTCAGAAGCCCATCTACATGGTATCGATACCATGGCATTTTAATACAGCGGTATAACTTAATACCGGTTATTGTCCCATCCCTAGAAGAAACTAGTCTAATATAAGACTAAAATATGAATAAAACTAACAAATCCATCCATCCATTTTCTTCCGCTTATCTGGGGCCGGGGTCACAGGGGCAGCAGTGTAAGCAGGGACTCCCAGACTTCCCTCACCCCAGACATGTCCTACAGTTTCTGGTGGGTCCCCAAGGTGTTCCCAGGCTAGCCAAGAGAGATACTCCCTCCAGCGTGTCCTGAGTCTTTCCCAGGGCCGTTGTGGGACATACCTGGAACACCTCGCTAGGAAGGCATCCTGGAGGCATCCGGCACAGATGCCTCAGCCACTTCAGCTGGCTTCTCTCAATGTGGAGGAGCAGCGGCTCTACTCCAAGCTTCACCCATGTGACTGACCTCCTTATCTCTAACAGAGTGCCCAGCCACCCTGCGGAGGAAACTCATTTCAAACTCTTTTATAGGTGATATTTCCTTTTGGTCATTACCCAAAGCTCACGACCATAGGTGAGGGTAGAAATGTAGATTTACTGGTAAATCAAGAGCTTTGCCTTTCAATTCAGTTCCTTCTTCACAACAACAGCAACAACCGCATCACTGCAGACGCTGCACTGATCCACCTGTCAATCTCACGCTCCGTCCTTCCCTCACTCGAGAACAAGACCCACCCCAAGCCTAGCTCCAGGGTGGGGCCTTGAATAAAATGAATAAAAATACATTTTATTTACTGATGTCTCTCTAACACCCAAGGTCACCTGACAGTAAAAGCAGGGCAAAAAGACTGAGGATCCAAAAGGGATGAAGAAAAGAAGAAAGAAAAAAACATTGACCTGTACGATTTTCTAGTGTCTCTGTAGCTAAAATTCGCTGTGTGCCTTTGGTTTTTGAACAGGACCAAAGACTTTTTTTTTCTCCATGAACATTATCTCAAGTAATAAAAGCAAAGGTATTAGTATTAAACGCATTAAAAAAGCCTGAATAAATCATAATATGTCTCCTTTAAGTGTGCCATTTTGACAAAGACGTGAATGACTTCTGAGCCGTTCTTATTGTTCCCATTCTCCACGAGTTTTACAAGTGAGCGCCACATCAAATGAAGCCTTTGTAGGGGGAGCACAATAAGTTCATTAAATGCAGTCTGGATTGAAACCGCATGGAGCCGTGCCATGCCTGGGCCTGCGCCTGGGCCTCAGGGACCTTTGAAATCGCGCCGATGGTGTCATGGGTTGGGTCCCCCTCTTGCCGCGGACTCTCACCATTAAATTGGCTCCTTAAATGCAGCAGGACCATTCCAAACATGGAGCTAAAGCCGAGCGTGTACAAAGGCAGGACAGCTGCCGGGCCGGTCTGCAGAGGAAGAAAAGGGGAGAGGGGGACAGGGCAGTGAGGTTTGAGCTAAAGCAGAGCCCCGTGGTGTAATACCTGCCCTGGGACCGTGAGGACGCTGGAGCCCACGCACATGTGCCTCACCACTGCTGCTGGAAAGCCCCTACACAACTATAGGAGTCTTTAGTTTGAACATTCTCATTTATTTATGTTAGTCTTCTGTAATCAAGTCATCAGGATAGAAGATGGATAGAAACATGATAAGGTACTGTTCTTAAAGGGGGTATTATGAAAAATCGACTTTTTTTTGTTTTCTATTCCATATTATAACATTCCTTCATCAAAAACATGCCACCAAAGGTTTTATATGTCATTCATGCATGTTTGAGCATTTTAGTGATCTCTCCAGGGCCCTATTCTACTCTCCTTATGGTTCGCTGTAAGATTCTGTGCAATGCTCCGCCCACCAGCCTATGTCAGCAACGCTCCCACACGACAGTTCTCCGTAAATATACAAAAACATGATACAGAACCGTACACAGCAACTTGACAAACCAGATGTGATGTGCAGTAGTTTCATTATCGGGATGCAGATTGTGTTGTGATAGTGAAAATAGCAATAAAATGTAACATGGTGATCTAAATATGTTATGTGTTAGCACAGAAATGTAATACCCTCTCTTTAAAGAAAACACATGCTTTTTTCTGGGTATTTATTAGGCTATTATATATACAGATCATGATTTTTTCATTTTGTTGTATTGTCATTGTAAACCGCACTATTGATCTAAATCGGCTTAATAATAGAAACAGGTCCATTGACTTCCTGTTTAAAACGGCAGAACTGAGAACGTCCCGCCTCTTATGGTGGCAGTTCACCGTAACAACTAACTTGTAATAAGTCATTTTCATGCACATGTTTTTATGGCTGAAAACAAGAATCCTCTTGGATGAGTGGTGAAACATATTCAGATTTATGAACTCTAAAAAAAAAAAAAAAACGTTTCTCCAGTTGACAGAATTCAATTTTCTTTAACAATGGTTTCTATGGACATGGCTTATCACATATTGCACAAATTCTTGGCAGGAGAAGGTTGGGTCTGTAGATACAAGGCTGCACACTCTGGGCTGTGTCCCTCACATATTTTTAGATAAAACTGTGTATCTCTGTGTCAAATGACTATGTGCATTGTTACAGCAGTTTTGGGGAAAAACCAGCACAGCTCATAAACATGGAGGGCTCTGTAAATGGAACACCACAGGCTCATTTTCACCAAACAGAGAAAAAAGCTGGCCTTGGGGCAGTAAAAGCACAAATATAGATCACTCCAACCACCTCTGAGACACCTACCCACTTTTACCAGCACTTTTACTTACAAACAAAAGGGTTGTGAATGTGTGTGTGATCTGCCCTTTAATTTTGTGGCATCTACCAAATTTACCCAAAGGGCACTATTTGTCAAACCAGGAGTTGGCAATATCAACAGTTTTAGGGGCAAGCTAGTTCTTACTTAACTAGCTGTTAGCCCTAATCCCAGTCCTCCTATTGGTCAGCCTCCACTATGCTTTGAATGACAGGCAGACAAATTTAACCAATCACAGCAAGCAGCAATATAATGATACACTTGTACATTCATTGTGATTGGATAAGTAATAAGAACAAATGTAATAGGGACAATTTATCAGTATCAGACTATTTCTTGTCAACCCTGCTTTGTAAAAAATGTGTATTGTTTTGAAATGATAACATGTTTTGTGCTTTTGTGTGCACAGGTGACGGGGAAGGAGGTGCCTTACAACCCCCGCTGGGCCCTGCCTCTGCAGCTCTATGTGGTGCTCCACTTCCTTCTGGTGCTCAAGGCCTACCATGACCTCTTTGAAAACAAGACGGTGTGTAGGCACTTTGAATAACTTCGAGAAATTATACTGCTCAGGATTTTAACTCAAAGGTTGTGCCAGATTCCTATGGTCTTAAAAACGTGAAAAACAAAACTAGATCTAGAATAGATTTTAAACATTTTGCAGTTGTCCAAAGTTATTCCTCACTTATTTTATACATCCTGAGCATCTCTATGACATCTCCAAAATGAGCTTGTAAGCACTTTTCATACCTTTCAGAGTTTTGTTGTCACGGTAAAGCTAACAGCAGACACCATCTAATTCCGGCAGACTTATTTTGAGCTACTTATACAATATATCTGACAAATTTTGCTCAAATACATGGGTAAAAAATGGAGTACAGGGTCTTTAAACACCCACCTGTGACTACAGATAAATCGCATAAGCAACTCTGAAGTGTCCTATTGTCAGAGAATCAGAAAGTACACGGTTTGCATGCTAGTTGCTGTTAGCTTTTTTGTGAAAGGAAAATACAGAGAAATTTACAAAGCAATATTTGTGCACTTTTGTGGTTAAATTCACATTCACACTTCACACACATTTTAGTACATTCTGATTGCAAATATATCAACTTATCTAGTAGAAACACAGGAGAGATGTTCCTTCTGAAGTGCTAGGTGGTCCCAGCCCTTAATTGCATGCTATATTTTTTGTCACCATCATTATTCCTCCCAGTTCCACAGTTTGTTGTGGCTCAAGCCTCGTCCTCTACTTAAGTCGGACTGTCTCAACTCTGTGACAGGATGACTGATGGACATTCCCCTGCAGAACAAGCCCTGTCTATTACTTTCCACTGTACTGGCCAAAAAAACCCTCTGCCCCCCGTTTCTCCTGGCCCCCCTCGCCAGCACCCCCGTCCGCCTGTCCTGCCCCCCACAGGTCTCCTCAGGATAGTTTTCTTTGGATGCCTTGTATACCCTATGGACATAGTTGTGGTTTGCTAGCACACACTGTCCCACCCAGGCCATAAATTCAACACACTACTGTCTTTGGTTGCGGTTGCTGCTCTTTCTCATACTGTATCTGTCTGTCTGTCTGTCTCTCTCTCTCTCTCTCTATGTCACTATCTATCTATCTGTCTGTCTGTCTATCTATCCATCCATCCATCTATCTGTCTCTCTCTCTCTTTATCTAAAATTTCAAACTCGATTTTGATACTAAAGAATTGACTCAATACTTGATACCGATTACGATACCACAACGAAGATCAAACATGCTTTTTTTTAATAATAGAATGTAATTTTCTTATACAAAATAATAATACTGTCTTTATGAGATCAAAATTGCACTAAAACTGAAACTGTTCAATACTTGCTCAAATAAGTATCTACTTTCGATATTAGTTTAAGTATTGATTAATATCGATTGATTTTTGACAACTATTATATCTGCATCTCTCTTGACTCTCTTTCTCTCTATGTCTGTACCAGCCAATCTCAAAGTCTGTAACGCCACTCTAACAGCTTGTAACTGTCACAGTAAGAGCCAGTTACACCCGCAAGTGGCAATGAAGGGCCTTTGACTCCACTATACCTTTTGTTTATGTACATTAGCCGGGAATATGCAATCACACAAATTCATTATGAAATGCAATTTCTAGACTTAAATTGTATCCAGTTGTTGTTTAAAATAATTAATGTAGATTTGTGGAATAATTACATAAATTCGAGAATTTTTGTAAGAAAAAAAAAAAAATTAAAAATGAAAGTTTAAACAGTAAAATTGGCACACAATACAATTCATCGTGATTAATCATATTTCTAAAGTGTGATTAATGTGATTTTTTTTTTCAATAATATGACAGCACTATTTTAAACCTAAAAACAAACAAACAAAAAAATGATCCCCCCTTCTCTCTGTCTTATTTTCCATTTTCCCTTTCTCCTTCTCTCCATATATTTTATCTCAGTCTCTGTCACTCTTACTCTCTGTCTACTCTGTCTATTACCCTTAAGGTTTCACTCCTGTCTTTCTCATCTCTATTTCTCTCCATCCCTTCAAACATCTTTTCTGTCTTTCTCCATCTCTCTTCCTCTGTAACTACATATCTTTCTATTCCATCCATCCCTCCTTTCTTTCTCTCTCTCCCACACCTCTTATACTCCCGGCTGGTGGTCTGCAAGTGAACACAAACGCCTTAATTGTCAAGTTCCATTTCCCCTCTGGCCCAAACAGCCGTCAGGATGCAGCAATCAGGAGCGGGCCGATAAATCATGTCATGTATTTATACCCACCCCACCTGCTTATTTAGCCTGACAATCCACGGCACACGGAGCGGCAATTTATGGGCTTAGCGCTAATTCTAAACCAGGCTTGTTTCAAACAGCTTGGAATGACATCACCAGGCGGCCTCGTAGAGTTTATTATAGGTTAGCAAAAATATACGCTATAGTGGAATATAAACAGCAGCATTAGAGCTAAAGTGAATGTGGCAAAGGCAAAGCACAATGTCCAACTTGGTAAGTTTCACAGCACAGGCACTTGTGACTGCACTGGGGGGAATTACTATGTTACAATGGACTATGGGCTTCAGAATGTAGGAGATGCCCTTGTGCAGCAAGATGGATTCTCTCGATATTTGTGAGTTCATTAACTCAGGAAGATCCATGTTGACATAGTCCTGCTGGCGCGTTTGGGTCTGGCCACCTATGGACCAGAGACCAGACCGATCACATCCAGCACTGTGGTTTGGGCGGAGCCAAAAGTGAAGCACTCAAACAAACCAAAACAAATATGGTGAATTGCATTTTTGTGCATTTGTGGACAGGGAAGATGTCTTTTTCTGAATTAGATTTAACAAAAATTTGATGCTTCCACCAATTAGCTTGGAGTACTAGTTTGAATCTCCTGATCGCTTCCAGTGAGAGTCATCCAAGACTGATTATGTGTAGAACTCAGAGTGCCACACAGTTTGGTCTGAAGCAGATTAGATAGCGGATTGTCCACCAAAAATGTTACATAGTCAAGCTTTAAAGCATGGAAAAAAACAAAACAAAAAGAAATAGGTAGCCATCTTATGTAACAATGAACTTGGTGACTTGACACAGATAGCTGTAGTGTTGTGTGATGATTAAACTCATTGCAAATATCCCCTCTGAGCGCACACAGTGTGGGTCAGAGGGGAGTTTGTATGGCCCCGGGGTCTGAGCGGGGGCCCTGAACTGTAGAGTCCACCAGACTAACTTTATTCTGCACTCGACATGGAATAGCCCTGTTTGCACAATCAGCAAGAACACTGTCAATAAAGGGGAGATTAAAAATAGCCTCTTGCTCTTTGGAGACAAGGTGATGATGCCATCAGGCCAAATTACATGTCAGATCTATGGAAAGGCAATCCTGCTTACAGTAAGAATGCATGTTTTTCAAGGCAATAAAAACACCTTAAATTAGAATTTTAGTAAAATAGTGAACATTGAAATAATTTAATACAATATTTTTATCCAGAAATTATCTAGAAAAAAAATTAGAGAATTATGATTTATTTGCCATTACAATATTAAAGTCTTAAATCATGCGATGAAGATAAGACCGTTTAGAAAAAATGGGGCACTATTCTAATAATTTGACAAACACAGTTCCATATCTATTTTTACATTAAATACCATGTCATCTTTATTTTCCACCACCCGTCTGAAGTAGTGACTTGTATAATGAGCTAAAGGCCTTCACCCAGGGGACACTAGAACAACAGGCAGCTGACAGCAAAGCTAACAAAGCTGACCCCTGGGCCTAGCATCATTAGTGTTAGCATGAACTACAAACAGGACTACATTTCCCTGTGACACGCCGGGTCATGTGACTATAGCTCTGGGCTGTGGGTCCCCTGGGTTGAGAAACAGGGAGAAGTTCACATAACCTTTAGGTTCAAAATAAATGATGACATAATAAGACCGTATCCATAAGCCCCAAACTTACTTCCGCAATCCATTTAAAACATTTTGACTTTTTTTTAATTTTTTTTTACAAAAAACAGCAACAAAAAACCCCAAACAAAAGCAAGTCAGCTCACCAGTGACATTGAGAGAAGGGTTTAGATCAGGTTGGATTGTCACCAACTGGTTGAAAGTTTGATTAAATGCAGACAACCAGTTTTCCCAATAAAATAAACCTTACCTTATCTTGATCCATGGCTGTTCCACGGCTAGATTGTAACTATTTAGCAGACAAGCCAATAGGTCTTCTTTAAAGCCACGCCATGTAACTTTTTAGCTAAACAAATTAACTAAAATAAAAGCATTTCATTTTGGATGTTTTTTATTGCAGAAAAATATCTTGCATCTCAACAAACCTGACTCCTGCTTGAAAACATGAAAATGTTGTAGCTATAATATTTCACAGCATTAAAAAAACTCTATCTCCATGGACAATGTTGTGAAGTATGGTTTTGACTTTCTATTTGAGTGTTGTGTGAATAAATAGCCTAGTAGTTTATATTCTAATCTAAGTATTCACAAATTCTGACAAATTGCCTAAGAACATAGTCAAGTCATGTTAAATGATAATAAAGAACAAAATGTTGAAATCTCGGAGACTTGAGTGTCCCCAGTGAGAGATGTCAAACATGAGACATATGTGTTGTCTTTCCTGTTGATAGACTGGTTCATGTTGACCATAAAAGGCCATTGATACTTGTACTGTGAGTCTGCACAGAGCTCACAAATAGATGATTTGTGGTTGACAGTCCTATGACTTCCTCAGGCGATCCCCTTTCTCCAGCTGCACACAGCACTGACAAAATATGATATATTATTAGGGATGGGAGAGCTAAAAATGTATAATATCACAATTGTTGTTGTGTAGATATGCAGAACAATTAAAAGCTGCGTAAACCTAGAATGAATGAATGTCTAGTGTCATCTCCTAAACACGAGTGATGTGATATTTCTGCCCTTTTGTGTTTTATCTTATGGTCCATTCACATATGTGCTATTGTGCTATGCTTGAACATCACCCAAAGCATTTACAAGCACATGAAAATAATGGAAAGAAATAGAGATATTTATTTTTGGTTCATGGTTGAACATAATATAGTGTAGCGGTATGTGGGCTTCCTGGTTCACATTTACATAGCTTGGATTATATGCCTTTAATTTAAGCCTAAAAAAGCCTACAAGTATAACATTGTTCTCTATTGTGCTTTGTTATTATTTTTCTATTATTTAAAAAAAGTTAAATTCTGTTTTCTGCATGCTTATGGCATTATTTTGTCTTACCTACGTGATAACGCAGCGATGCCCAACACTGTGGTAAGAGCAGTTAGCTGTCATGAGTAAAGCAGCTCGTCAGTGTACAGTAATAGGCCGGGTGTTAAACAGAGCACATGCCAGTGTCTGACATGTTTAAACGACGGCGCCAAGTAAACAGAGGAGCAGGCGTGTGGTTTGTAACTGCTCTCCCACTCCACTTGGCTCTGATGACCACCTAAGAGCCTGACTATTATATAAAATCTCATATTTGAAAGCATTAACTCCTGGTGTTATGAGGCTCCTTGTTGTGTCCACAGATGCTGTCCCAGATCACCGTCTTGGGCATGACCTGCTACATCCTGCTCACACTCACCGCACTGGGGTTCATCATTGACCAGAGGTAATACCTGCATCAAACTCTTATGACAGCTAGTCATAAATGTGAAATCTAACTCAAGAGTAAGCTAATGATGAGGGGAAACCCTAGTAGTTGCGTAATATGACTCTTAAAATAGTATAAAGTAGTTTAAATATAATCATTTATTGCAATATTTGTCTGTAGCGATATCGTCAAAATGTGTTATCGTGCCAGGCCTATTTATATGATTTTCAAAATAGTCAAACACACTGTAATCGCCTTCATTTCTATTCTTGCGGACATTATTTCTTCTTGCACTGACATTTTCCCTGCAGTTGATGGTCTAAAGTTGTGTCTCTGTTGTGTTTCTTCATTAGACCATCGGCTGGGCTGCTGGAGATGCTTCGCTGTGTTGTCATGGTAACCCTGCTGAGGTACAACATGCTGACGCCCCTGCTGCCCGCCCTGACCGTGGCCACAGAGGTGAGGATCATTCTTATCATTTATGTGAAAAAACATAGCCTTTTTGTCCAAGCATTTCTGAAACACATAGATGCTGATGCGAGAGATTATCGATATATTGGCCAAACGATATATTGACTTAATTAAGGTAATTAAAATAGTAGTTATCATAAAGCATTAACACTGAGCTCTTTCCTCACAGTTTCTTCTCCTTTAAATCTTTCATAACCAATCGCATAATTACCCTCCCTCCCTGTGCCTGTGCGCCCTGACCCCGGTGTGGTCTGCAGTGTGTCTAACGCGGGGTGGCTAAGCGCTAAGTCCGGCTCTGCGGCGCTGCGAGTCCAGATGCGCGTCCCAATTGACCGTAAAATTGGCGTTCCACTGGCTCTGGTGCCGCGCTGTGGAAGGTGGCCGACCCCTCTCCCCCTCCGTCCCCCTTCTCCCGTTTCTCCGACACCCCCGGCCCGGTGAGCCCCACAGCCCACTCCCCTTCTGGAAGCTATTACCTCCGTCTGCTGCTAACTCGCTCCGGCTGGGGACGCTTGCATGAGAGAGAGAGCGGTCCAGTGTACTCCACATCTGTGCCATTCAGGTGTTCAGACTGCTTAAACTGGGCTGATTGAATTATCATTTCAAAGTGTGAAATCAAGTGTGTAGTTAATGACCAGATGTGAGCGGTGAAGCTAGAAATGTACTTTAGCTGGTAGAGGATCTGCAGTGATAGACGTTTTTCCAACCAAACCGGTTTAATCCCCCAGAGTAAAGGTGCTGTTCATGATTTTTACCGTTTTAAAAATGTGAAAAACAGAACTAGTTAATTTTTAGCGGTTTGCAGTGGTCCAAAGTTATTCCTCACTTACCTCAGGCATTCTGAACATCCTAATTATTCACCACAATGAGTTTATAAGACTTATTTTGACTTCAAGACCTGTGTATGCCTTGCTCAGATACATGGGTATAGGCTCTTTACCATTTCCAAACAAGAACTAAGTACCTATAATCCCTCAATCCCTATTTCGTCAGAGGAACCCACTCCCCCTTGCTTTAATTTAATATTTAAATGTTGTTGGTAGTGTTGAACATTTTAATATTAAATGAAATAATTACATTTTTTAGTGAGTAGGACTTTTTTCCTTCATTCTACTTCTTTTGAGCACTATAAACCAGGCACATTACATGAACAGTTAAACTCATTTTATTTGCATTTTAATTATAACTTACTAATTATAAATTGTATTTTCAGAGCTGTGGAAAGTACCTGACCCAGAGCAGGATCTAAAAAAGCCCTCATATATATGGCCCTAGTCCTGGTCTCTGTGTTGCTTGAGCACACATCAAATAGGGACTGGTACTAAAAAAAAAAAAAGTACTTCCTACAGTGCGGAAAGCGGAAACCCTATTGTTTTTGTGTCCATGGGCAAGACACTACCCCTAACTTTGCTTATATGTATGAATGAACTAAGAGACAAAATTAGTATGATTTTATGCAGTTTTTTTCAACTTACACAGGCAAATCTACACTTTCACATGATGTCAGGGTGCAGGTGGGGTAGTGTCATGAAAAATTTCAAACCCAGTACTAAGAATTTGGCTCAATACTCGATACTGATTACGATACCACATGAAGATAAAACATTCTTAGTTTTGGTATTGATTAATATATGATTTTTAATACTTGTGACAACCCTAAGGTGGGGCCCATTCAAACGCCTCTCACTTTCCCTCAAATCCTGACATGTCCCACCCCGTTCTCCCTACCCGCTTTGAAGCTATACATTTCAAGTCCAGCTCTCTTTGTTTCTGGGGGGGCAGGTTTTGAAGTCGTGCCAATCAATTAAGAACCTCTCGAAACCGCGCAGGGGAAATTCAGTTTTAATTGTGGTCAGGCGCTTGTGAGATTGCGAGTGTACGTTTGGGGCAGGAGTACAAAAAGCAGGTGGTTAGTGGTCCCCAGCCCCTGTGTGATATACGGGGGCCCTTAAAGATCCCGGGTTTTATAGTGGCTCTGTGGCGTTGCCTTGTAAAGCTGCAGAGCTGACCCGTAAACCAGGGCCACGACAGACCAGGTTCAGGGCTGTGGGGTCTGGGGGTCTGGAGTATGGGGTGAGTTAGTGGTTCTCAAACTGTGGTCCGCAAGCTTCTCCTAGTGGTAGTCAGAAGTCTTTTGTGGGTATTGATTTGTTTGAAAGGCAGTGTTTAGGTCTGTCATGGTAACAAATTTTGAAGTGTGATATATTGCTGAAGAAAATATAGATCGGCTAATCGGCCTTAAATCTCCAGCAGAGGCTGATATAGCTGCCTAAAGAGTACACACAGTCTTATGCTTTTCATTGGTGTTCTAAGACAGTTTTAGTCACTAAATGCAATGTGTATATTTAACAACCTTAAGACATAATGTGTCTCCATCTTATATATATATATTTTTTAAGCATTTCCAATAATTCCCTTGCATCTTTATTTAAAAAGTGATCAACTGTCCAGCAGAGGGCAGTGCTGTTGAATTTTAAATGAAGCTTTGTTAAATTATTAGTTGGATCCATGTAACTTTTTAGCCAACTAAAATAATTTTACTGCGCAAAAAAAAGAATAACTTTCATCTGTATTGTGAGTGGGCTTGCATCTCCACAAACCTGACTCTTACTTGTCTCCATTGAAATGTTGTTCCTTTAACTATAATGTTCCACAGTATTGTGTAAAACTCATCTACCTCCATGGAGAATGTTCTATGTATGTATATTTTACATATGGTTTTAACTTTTTTATTTCCATGGAATCGTGCAGGTGATGTGCCTCCTCCAGTTACATTGTGTTACTTTAGCCATAAAAGTTACATTGTCAAAACTTGTGATAAAAATCTTTGAAAAGAAGCACATAACACTTGACAAAACTATTAAATGCAGCAGTACATTTTATCACATGTAACAGTAATCATCTGCGGAGTATGTAGATGCACACTTGCAGCCCTGACCCATGCTGGGTGTGTGTGTGTGTGTGTGTGTGTGTGTGTGTGTGCGTGTGTGTGGCCCTGTTTGCCTGCAGGCGCTCTCCAACTGCTGCATGTCCCACAGTAATTAGACTGTTTCTCCAGCGCAGACCTTACAGCTGTTCAGGTCACACTGCACTGTTAAACCAGAGCTCATAAAAATGCACCTGCGGCTTCCTCCTGTTGGCTCACGTTGGCTCAGTAAATACAATAGACCAGGGCAATGCGCAAAATGAACGGTAGCCTGAATCTACTTTGATGCTAGGGCTGAACGATTTCAATTTTTCTGACAAGTATTGTGAGATAGATTTGCAATTCATGTTTTAATAATGGGATTCTTTTCAGAGTTCACATATTAAACATATCCAGAAGAACTGACAAAAACACTGAACTAGGCCTATGAACTAACAGACCCATAAAAGATAAATGTATTTCAGAACATGTTTATATAGATCTAAGCTACAGGGTTAGCAGTTTTATACAAAATAAGACAGGATATTTGTTTGTTTATGGAGGAAATTATGGTACTTTCTGATTTGGGAGTTGGATTAATTCAGATTGTGTCAGATTCTTTAAGCCACATGTCAAACTCAGGCCAAATGTGGCCCGCAACATCATATCAAATATGTATTAGAAATGTCCCGCCGGCCGCTGTGCCAGTAAAGCACATGCACCACTAATACTATGAATCCCTGAATGCTTCGCCGCCAATACTTCTGTTAACACTCATTAGCATCTGCTGCCTGTCGCCTCACTCAAATTTAATCCACCTCCTCTAAAAAACATGCAGATGTTGATGAAATTTTTCAATAAATTTTTAGTTTGGCCTGTGAGTTAGTCCCAGCTTTTAATTTTGGCCCTTAGTGAATTTGAGTTTGACACCCCTGCTTTAAGGTCTTAGCACTGAGCCTTGTAAGTAGTTACTGGGTACATTTACATGGCCAGGAAAAATAAACAGCTAACCTAAGAATTAGACTGGAATTTTGTTGTGAAAAATCTGATCATCAAAAACATGTGTAAATTAATTTGTGGATTTTTAGATGCCACGATAACATATTTGAAGTGTGATGTAAGTAAATAAAGTTGATAAACGATAATATTGCAACTACTTTATGCCACTGACACAACAACCCAAGAGCAGATTTAAACCACAAAAACTATTGTAAATGTACCATATTAAAAAAATAAAATAATGAGCTGCAATAAATAAACAGCAGAATAAAATGCTTTAGTTTGCATCTGTAATGAGTCAAAAAAGTTAATTATTCAACCTACCAACCCAAGGCTTAAATCTTATTGTATTGTAAGAAAAAGTACACACGATAAATATTGACCCTAAAAATATATTGTTCCATCTTTCATATGCTCGGTGTAGAGATTATCGTGACTCTTGTATTTGGAACTCAAAGTACAATGAATTTTAAAATAGCTCTTTAAATCTTTAATATTTTCTCATTAATTTTTTCATTCCTTTCCCCATAATTAAATTTGGCAACACCTGCACAGGTACGAACAATCAGAAATAAATCAGATTATGTCTTACACGATAGTTTGATAATCAGATTATGATCAGATTATGATCAGATTCCTCATGTGCAAACAGCCAGTCCCTCAATATTTTACCAATTGTACATTTTTGATCCATATTTCCACTTTATCATTCTTTTCTTTGTTTCTCTTTTGTCATTTTTTGTAAAGGCGTTGGTAGCAATCTTCATTTTTTGGACACACATCTTGGCAGGTAGCTTTCTATGCTAATGTCTTGGAAATATCCTGAAAGCCTATCCTTGCTTAAGAATTCCTGAGCATGGAATTATGGAAAGTTGTGACATCATCTGAGCCCCCGGGAACAGAACGCAACGGAAACCTGCTCCCAAAGAGAGAAAGGAGGGGTGGGGAGGAGGAGTGAGAGATGGAGGGATGCGGAGGAGGAGAGGGGTAAAACGTGTGAAATATTATCAGAGCCAGTGCAGGGGAGCGCACACGTCCAAACACTATAGCACTTATTTATGCAGCGAGCGCACGTGCCAGGTAAAGCTATGGAAAACTCAACCGCAGGAATCTCGCCTGGCTGTGCTGCACTTTCATAACACTGAACTATTAGAGAGGGGTGGTTGTTTAATTAAAACTTGCAAAACTTTTTTTCTATATTTTGTCTGTCTTAGATCACTATTTTTATTGTGTTAAAAACAAGACCTTTAACTTAAAGTGTGTGTTTTTTCTTTGATTAGGTGGTTGGTAGTGAAGTTCATTTGTGTAAATATAACTTGTACATTGTATTTTCCTGCTATTTTAAAATAATTTCCACTTATATTCCTATTGATCTTATGGAAGTTGGAAGTATTTTGCATACCTATATTGTAATCTGTATGCGCTAGTGTAATTTTTATGATCTTGACCTTTCTCGGTGAAGAGTACACCCCTTCATGTCTCTGAGGAGATGTTGCTTTGCCTGAAATGTTCCACAGTATGACATTAAACATCTTTCTCCATGGAGTCAAGCAGGTGACACCCCTGGACAAATTACTGGTCACTTCTGTGGAGGAACAAGGCTGCTCACAATAAACACTTTGAATTTACTTTGCAAATTGGGCTCTACAAATAATCAGGCCTAATGCCATACTGCGGAACATTTCAGGCAAAACTGCAGGCAGATTCCCCAACCAAAAAAGTTACACATTCCAACTTTAAATCTACACCAAAAATATAAATGAAACATTTCTCTGTGCTTGAATAGTACTTTTCCACCAGATACTACTTCTTTCCTTTTTGGACTTGCAGTACTTTTTACTTTGATGTGAGTAATATTCGTGACTCTGACTTGAGAAAAAAGTCTTACTGATGCAGAATCTGAACCCAAGTGAACTCGACTATTTCCAGAGCTCTCAAAACGACGTAATCTTTTCGATAGCTGATAAAAGCCATTGACAAGGCTCAAATGCAAATATGCAGTTCGTCTTCACAGTGTTACAAACTGTCAGCGCTCTCGGTTCACTTTATTTAGTCTCAAGCCTTTTTTGCAGAGCACTCTCACAGAGTCACACATGGAGAATTTGAAAATGGTTCAAGTTATTCTCTGAAGGGAAAAGAAAGTATCTGCTCGTTGCCAGAGTACTGCATTTTCTCTCATGAAGTGTAGTTATATATGTAGGTGGTGATGAAGAGGAGGAGGATGAGGTGGTTGATGGTTTTGCTGCTGGGATGGAGAGGAGGAGTGTAGCAGCACGTAGTTAAAATTTTAGAGGAAAGGGACAGAGAGAGCGTTTACAGTATATTAAAAACAGAACTAGTTAATTTTAAACGGTTTGCTATGTTTTCTCACTTACCTTAGGCATTCACAGCATCCTAATTATTCACCACGATGAGTTTATAAGCACTTTTCACAACTTTAGAGCACTATTTTGCCATGCTGGTAAAGGTAATGACAGCTAGCATGCTAACAAGTACTCAATGCTAATGCTAACGCTAATTTTGAGGCATAAAACACCACTACCAACTTAAGTAACCTACATATAACTTTAGTTAATTTTAACAGGCTAATTTAATATTTTACATTTTTAATAAAAGTTAGCATTGGCTTTGAGCTTTGAGAGTGACATTGCTACCGAGCTGCTGTACATAGAACCTATTCATTTTTTTGTTTTGTTCTTGTGATTGCATAAGCTCCTGAATTGTTACAATTATCAATTTATCAAATCTTGATCTTCCTATCTACAAATCCCTCCTCAAACTGTGGAACCCTTAAAAAACAGACTTATCAGCTCCAAAAAGCCATTTACAAGGAGCATTGTCACATCCATGGACACAAATGGATATAGCTAACCCGCTAGCCGCCGCTTTCTGAATAAGAAGTGAGCATGGGTGCGCTTTCGGCTCCATTGACTCTGGCACCAATTCACTTCCTATTGCAAAAACGTTGCCCCTCTCTCTGTAACTGCTGCTGTCAGGCTCGTCATTTTGGTCTAATGATGTTTATATTAACACGCTCTACATGATCCTGGTATTTTAATTTCACTCTTGTGTCTGTAAATCAAGATATGACAATTAGTAACAGACAAACCAGGTGCTTTTTTCCCCATGGTCACTCCAACAGGTCGCTAGCAACACGTTTGATTGACAGCGTTGCTAAGTGCCTACTCCCTGCTAAACCAGCGGTGCGGATGGTGCATTACCTTTAACAGCCCCACTCTGGATTGGCTCTTTGGTTGCTATGATACTCGAGGTCAGAATTCCAAGTATGTAAGTAGGCTCCAAATTCAGCGCTATCCCCACTAGCCTCGATGAGCTTCATTTGGCTGGAGCTGAACGCTATGGGTGATGTCACACTCCTTCAGTACACTTCTTGAAACAATCTATGCTCACAACACATAATCTACCATTCCCCGACTAACCATCATTTCCGCACATTTTGCGTCGTTTATATATGTTAAGGGTACATGACATTACAGTCATAAAGATCCCATTGGCATAATTCATTACCTTACAACCTGAAAATCTGCCCACTTTACGCCGTTTACACCTAAACTCACAAGTGTGATAGTCTTCTGGAAGTGTCCTCATTCACTCTTGTTTTTCCTGCTGATGGCGAGTTATTATTGTAGCCTCTTATTTGTGTTTTTAATGTGCCGATTTGATTTCACCGCAGATGTTGCTATGGTGAGCCTTAGTCAAATAAACCGTAATTGGACACTTGGCGCTGGCTTCCCCACTGTGCCAACTCTGGGGCGGCGCGCTGGAGATGGGACTTTCCAGTGATGGTTGAGATTATTACAGCTGTAGCACGCGTGTTGTATGACTCACTCTGATCCCGGTCTGTTTACACTTCCACACATGAGAAACCGCGCTGGAATACAAGATGGCCGTGCTAATCCAGGAGAAGAGAGGGATTAGGGTTGTCAGAAATATTGGAAATCAGATGCTAATCGACACTAAAACTAGTATCAAAACTAGATACTCATTTGAGCAGGTATCAATACTAAAACAGTCACATTCACAGGACAGAAATGAACCTGACTAGCTTTAGAATGATCTTGAGCTGTATCAGACAAGACCACATATAAAACACACCACTATGGAAACTATCTGGACGACTGAAGGATTACACAGATATAAGGCCACATGGGAATATAAAAGAATGTAATTTGATTTAGTGTTGTAAGTCACATTCTATTATCTAAAAAAATCCTGATATCAGAATCAAGTCTATTCCTTGTGACAACACTAACAGGGATTAAAGGAGAAGGCCTCAGTTCGGTGATCTGATGGTGGTTTGTACTGAAGTAGGGCAGCAAGGGCATTAAATTAAAATTGTTCAGTTGAAGGTGAGTTGCCTCTCCTGTCCACAGATCTGTAACTCGTAACGTGCTTGTTTCCGTGAACGCCACACTAGAAAATTCCAGGCAAAGCAGTAACAATAATAACATGCATCCATAACAGCTCCTTATGCAATATTTCTGTACCGAGGCAAAACAAATCTTGCTCAAATATATGGGGGAAAGAAAAAAAAAATCCTGTAATAGACCTTTAAAATCTTACATGTTCCCAGGCCTAGCCCCCCCTCTCCCTCCCCCTCCCTCGCTGAGACAGAGTGGGTGTGAGGAGATCTGTGGAGATGTCCACTTTGTATCGAACCGCCACTTATTTGTCCTCCATCAAACCTGGTCCTCCCAAGTCTAATCTGTCCCACATGGATACACAAACTGAATGAGGGGAGAACAGTTTTCCCTCTTCGACACAGCCCCGAGTTACATCGGATTTGTGTTGTGCTGTCAATCATCAGACTCATTGTAGGAACTGCCACTCCATTCACTTTAAACCAAAATGGTGCACAAATATGAGGTTTTCCATATGCAGCTTAAGAGGCTGGTATTCTATTTACTTTGGTTTGTGTAGGCCATTATCAAATAACAAACTCATGAAAAAATTACCACTAAGAGATTGGATCATTTGGCACCCTTTACGGCTATTGGCCATAGTCGTTTGTTCGATAATTGGTAGATTAAAAGTTGCATACATTTTATATAAAGACTTCAATGAATCAACAGCAGAAAGGAGAAGTGAGTGAGTCATAATGACTTGAAAAATGACTATGAAAAATGTTGTTTCTTAGTACATCACCACAGTGTCCATTTGGTCCATCACCATTCTGTCAGTCTGTATCTGGAAGTCCCACAGGATCTTGGCTCGATCATTCTCCACTACCTTTGGAGGTGTTTCCCACCTTGACCTGGGGGTTTCCAGTCCGTACTCTGTACAGATGTTTCTGTACACTATGCCCGCCACTTGGTTATGCCGCTCCATGTTTGCTTTCCTTGCAGTATCTTACACCCTGCAGTTATGTGCTGGATTGTCTCAGGGACCTCTTTGCACGGCCTACACCTTGGTTCTTGTCTGGTGTGGTAGATCTGGGTTTTGTCTAGTGTGGTAGATCTGGGCCTCTGGCTCCTGTGCAGCCAGGATGAGTGTTTCTGTGCTGGCCCTCAGAAAAGCTCTCTGAAGGCATTAGTAGGATTTCTTGAGATCAGCCACTTCAGTTATGTTCTGGTGGTACATCCCATGCAGGGGCTTGTCCTTCCATGGTGGTTCCTCCAGCTCCTCTTCCTCTGCACTCCACTGTCTGAGACATTCACTGAGCACATCATCTGTTGGGGCCTTGTCCTTGATTTACTTATGGATCTTGGATGTTATAACTTTATTTATTTATTTTTTAATTAAAAACAAAAAAAGAAATATGCAAAATGTATTTAGAACTTAAAAATTTCAAAATAGAGAGTAGAATATTACATAAATGAAATGAAGAGATAAATGAAATTAATTAAATTACTTTTTGTCACATAGACGATTAGCCCAGCACAATATTTCAAGCTTTTAATATTACTTTTTTTTTTTAAAGTCTATGGAAAAAAATGTATCAGAATTTTATTTTCCCAGAACTACTGAGCTCTGTTGAACTACTGAGCTCTGTTGAACAGGAACTGTCTCTCAAAACTTCAACCTGTCTCAGATACGTTTGTTCATTTCCAAGCACTAACAAATTAATATTATTTTTTAAAAGTTAAATAAAAAATGAATAGGGGTGTTACTAAAGCTTCATTCTTCCGAGGCATTGTACATTCCAGTCTTTTCCATGGACTGCACTGGGTTGTGTCTCTCTGCTTGTCCCTGAAGACCACAGCTGTGTCCAGGAGGATGCAGGATGCAGTTTATGGTGCGGGACAGTTTTTGGCAGGGTTCCTCTCTGGATTGTGGGGCCCCTCTCTGGACTGACAACCAGGGCCCTTCTCTGGACTGACACCCAGGGCCCTCCTCTGGACTGACACCCGGGGCCCTCCTCTGGACTGACACCCGGGGCCCTTCTCAGGGCCTCTCTCTTTGAACATCTGGGGGCCCTTTCTTTTGGACTGACTGGATTTTTTTCCCTGGACTGTGGCTTCCCTGTGAGCGGCCCTGGAGAGTGTCAGGGGCCCTGTAGGCTCCTCACTCACGGTTGTTGACTTTACATTAGGATTGACTTTCACTGTTTCCTTTGGAGGCCAGCTCTCGTAAATCTGACCTGTCCCTCCTCCAACCAAAGTACTGATCTGTGTGTGTGTGTGTGTGTGTGTGTGTGTGTGTGTGTGTGTGTGTGTGTGTGTGTGTGGGGTAATGTGTGATGTGTGTGTGTAGTGTGTGTGATGTGTAGTTTGTGTGTGTTTGTTTATGCGCGTAGATGAGTGGGGTAATATGAATGATTGTGCTTTCTTAAGTAGTGTATGAAATGATTGTTGATTCATTGTTTTAAAGCTGACTTGACCTAATTTGAACCTTTTTTAGATATATGACTAAATTAAATATGAATAATTGTGCTTTCTTACTTCCTGTGCAGCATTAATAAACAATTGTTGATTCATTGTTTCCAAAGCTGCCACTTAGACCTAAACTGAACCTAAATTAGAACAGCTGTTGATAAGGCAATAATGTGAGTTTATCATTCAGACGGTTTGATTTGATGAAGCTGGTCAGACGAGAGGAAAGGTGTTAGATATTGTGAGTGAAAGTGAATAAAGGATTTCACTGTTGTTTGGTCGTGGCGTCAATAATTGTAAAATCTGTATTCTCGCAATAACCTTAACACTAAAATGTGACACTGTGACACCCCTAACCATGAACTATAATCCAAACATTTAAACATTTTAGTGTTTATGATACATTATTAAACAAAAAAAATACAAAATTACAGTGGTTTTATTTTATTGCCAGTGTTGTACCGACTGGTCTAGCCACTATTGAGCCAAATGAGCAGAGGTGGGTAGAGTAGTCAAAAGTTGCATACAAGTGAGAGTAACATTACATAAAAATTTTAAAATATGAATTGGAATAATGAAACATTAAATACTGCACAAACTTATTTCAAAGATCAGACACTAAAATGAGAAAAGCTAAATCATATCTGAAGAAACGGTGCAAAAACATAAAGCTTTGGTCACAGTGGGAAGAGTAAGCAAACCTTTTACTCAAGTAAGAGTACTGTTACTTCAATAAAAATATGACGCAAGTAGGAGTAAAAGTATGCTGCTAGAAAAGTACTCTGAAAAGTACAATTTCCTTAAAAAGTTCCTCAAATAAATGTAAATGAGCTCTTCCACCTCTGCAAATGAAGGAGGTGTACAACTGTATTAAACATTTAGATTCATTTCAATGCATTTTTAGTTTGGTGTTATTGCTTTTTTAAACTGTAAATGCTGTGCCCTGTGTAACTGTATCTTGTCTTCTTTTCGCAGGCCTTTGTCTCCCTCTCTCTGCTGTTCTGGGTACTGCAGTGCGCGTCTCAACTCTTCACCATCAAGAACAAAATGGCCTGAAGAAACGCCTCAGTTCACCATCTCGAAAATCCGCCCACAAAACTTGATAAACCCAGACTGAATGTACACATAAAGAAGCTTAAATCAAAAGTGCTATTTTATAATCCTTATGCATTTGTATGACAGTCTTGGCTGCTGTGGTGCTAGAGAATTTAAACTCTCAAATGCATTTTTAATATTTTATTCCTGAATGTCTATTTTCATCTCTGATTTAGCTGTAATAATTTTCAAAGCACAATCTAACGACCATGTAATGTATTGGTACTCAAGCTTCTTTTCTATAGACACACGTCACTTTAATGCCTTATCGCTTTAGTTCACTACTACCATGTATACCTCTGAGCAGATTACATCAAAGTATTTCACTACCTGCCTGTGATGCTGAACCAAACTATTTTCCACTATACAATAAATATAATAGTAGAACTTGTACTTTGTCTTGGTTTGAATTTGATACTGTTGTATATTAGCAGTAACATTTGTAGTTCACATTCAGTATTCAGTAATGGTCAGTAGTAGTATAGTGATTTGAGACCATTCTGAATGTAATATCCTGAGATATGACTTATTTATTTAATTAAAGGAAGAGTACCCCAGCACCTGCAGCCATTCATGAATCAGTGCTAGTGCAGCCTCTGCATCTCAGTGAGTGAATTCTGGAGGTTCTGAGCTTTCACACGAGGCCTGTCCATAAACTGAGAATAAGAAAAACTTGTGTGTGTCTCCATCTACAGGTTTAGGCTCTGAACACACAGGTTCAGTTGTGAGTGTAGTACTTAAACCAGCAAGAGTTCAGGCTACATACCCTACCCTTCAATTCAATTCATTGTATTTTTGTAAACTGTCCCAGAGCATCCCCTGTCCTTAGACCATCCCTCTTGGCAAGGACAAAAAAACAACAATAAAAAACAGTGGGGAAACAGAGGAGGACTGTGAAACTGGAGGAAAACCACTGTGAAGGAGAGATCCACTCCCATGGACAGACAGCTGCAGATGTGTCCAGGACTAACGCACATCCATTTGCAGGTAAAGTTCAAATCTGTAGGACCAGGGCCCTTTCAAGACTAAAGGGCAGAGGGAGGGTCATCCAGGATTGGGTAGTTGACATCCAGCCAGGTGAGGGAAGGGGAGGAGCTAGGGTCTACAAAACAGAACACGACTATTACCCATTTATTGTGAGTAAAAGTTAAATGAGGGTAAAAGAAGGCAATCAATATATTGACTAATAATACATTTTACACGACTTCATTCCAAACCAGAACTAATCCATATGCGCTGGTGCAACTTTATTCTATTTGATTAAGGAATGAAGGAAACTATCATAAGAGGCGAGGCTTAAACTCAGGTCAGACCAGTCAGACGGGGGCAGAGCTGATACGGTTCAGATTGGATCGGATTGATTTGGCTCCGTAAGTTATTGCTATTATTATTATTTCAAAATTTTATATTCCTGTATATAATATTCCTGCTGTGTTTGTCGTTACTAATTGTTTAAATCTTGATATGGGCTCGAAGTTGAGCTATGGGAATAAGGGTGTGAGAGAGGAATGTGGATAAACCAAGACTAAACCGGTGACAAAGTTCACGCCATAAGAGAGAGTTAAAATCCTTGTTTGATTTTCATTTTGGAAATTTAACAACACTTAAAAGAGAGAGAAAAAAAGGTATAAAAGTAGGGCCCATGGAAAGGCTATATTTATTGAACTTTACACTGAAGAACTAACTTTAGAGTTTAGTTTTGTAAATTAATGAAATATTAAAAAGAAACTCCAGTGTGGTCCACTTGTGATGTGAATGCTAACTGGCCTCGACTTGGCACTTATTGATCCAAACAAGCCTCCGTACCACACTGAGCACAACAAAACACACTGGAGAGTGACTCAAAACGGGCGATGTGCAGTGAGGAGGAAAACCATGTTATTTTATATAATGTGACAAAAAATGATCAGTTTCTGTAAGTATATTAATATATCAGTTTTGTAAAGTAAAGAGCTGTGGTTAATCCTCACATTTACATGGCTCTAGCCCTATACAGTCATGTAATACCTTGACCCACATCTTGACAGTGGTAATAAGGTTGTCATTACTCCCTCTTAGTCTGTCCACTTGTATCACGAAGCCATCTCGTGCTCCTCGACAGCTTTTGTTTTCAACTGGACTAACAGGTCTGGAAACGCCCTCGCCTGAGGTAACTGATTCTGCACAAATCCATGTCATCCTCATTTTTTACGTGTAAATATTCAAGTTTGTTTTGGCATGAACAGATGCCTCTCTCTGATTGGTTAGTCCACCTGTCAATCACACCCTCTGGAATTGGGGAGTAAAGTATTGTCAAAGTTTGTGGTTCTGGCTGAACAGGTAATCAAGTATGAGATTTATTTCTTATTATTAATGTCTGTTTTATTGTTTTGTGTTTAATGGGATTGTAGAAAAATGGAGCAGTCTGATCCTGCACCGGGGCCTAAATGTTTGTCCATGAAGAGTGATCATTCTATGTCATGTGACATAGACTTCAGTAATGAGCTACCAGCTGTTACAGAGTAAGTCTCATCATTTATCTGTCTTTGACGGAGGGGAGTGACCATAACAATAGTGCATGTCTATTTAAAGGTTTAATATCATTGAAATAGAAGGGTATCTACTATTTATTTAGGTCTTTACTAGTACTAGTAGTACCACCACATTAATATTCAAATAGTCTTTACTTTCCCAAAGTAGGGCTCAGACTGAAGTAGGGCTGGAAGATGTATCAAATTTTAACTACATACACTTGAACAACAAGTCATTAACTTCTTTCACAGAAAAAAACATCTAACACTATCACTCTGAAATAAGGGAACAATCCTAAAATCATTTTGAGATTTAGCTGCAAACATAGAGCTAATGTGCTAAAGTTAACCAAAAAACTTAAGGGCTCAGGTGTATCTAAAATATTGAAGATGGTTATTTTTGCAGATGATACAAATTTATATTCAAGACATGATGTTGATTTTTAAAAATGGTTTGATTTAAATAAGTTATCGTTGAACAAGAAGAAGAAAAGAGAATGAGTTTATGAGACAAGGTTCTTGGGAGCGATCATAGATCATCAGATCTGTTGGAAACCACATGTGCAGCACATCAAGAGTAAAATATCCAAAGCTGTTGGTATTTACAAAACAAAATCTTATTGAATAAGAAATAAGAGATGCTTATATAATAATTATCACTTGAGCTTCTCTATCTAAATCTGTGGATGCCTGGAAAACATGAATAGATCCTATAATTGAACTACAGAAAAAGGCAATAAAAATAATGAATAAATGACTCCTTGATTCCACGAATGATTTATAACGTCGAATATATTAAAAATGTACTGAAATAGTTAAAAGTTTTAACAATTCTGTTCACTTTGTGAACAAGGACATTCCCGTAGGCGTCAGTCCTTCTTTAAATTAAGAAATGGTCACTATAACTTATGAGGTCTCCTTCAGTTTGAATCTAGTAAAATAAGGACTAATGCTGTACAAAAAAAAAAAAAAACAAAGAAAACCTTTTAAACATAAATTAATTCATACGTGGTTTTATATGAGACTTCTGTGTCTAAGATTTTGATTATATTAAATGGATATTGATATGGTTGTTATTGTGACTATATTGTTTCTTGTTGTGTTGATGATGGTCAGGATGGATTTACATTTACATTACAAGTTGCTTCAGCCCAATCTTCTTTTTGGACATATCATGAATGACATTGAAAGAATAAAAACACACTTTGTCTCTCCAGAGAGGAGCTGAAGGGTGAGGATCTTGGTGAACAGCAGTATAGCAGCAGTGTATTTAAGGTATGTGATGCACCAATAAAAACTGATTACAGAATGTAACCATTTTGTCCAAATTTTCCACGTTCTTCCCGATCTATATGAATCAGACACAAATCTTATTCTATTATGGTCTGTAGTTTATACACATTATGTAACAAGGCAGCATTATGTAATTACAATACAAAATGTAAGACAAGACAATGTCATTGAGAAGATGTAATAAGTTGCCCTTTTACTTTACTAAAGAGTAATTTGGCATTTACTTCATTTATTTATTTTTTACATATTCTTACATTTTGGTGGGAAAAAATATCTCCTGCATTTTGGAATAATTTAATGTCTCAAAATGTAATGACTTCTGTTTATTACTCAATGCACTATATTATTATAAAATGTGGTTTTATAACATCACCATGCATGAAGTCACCATACATGATTGTGTTTACATCTATTTCAGCAAGTGGAGGAAAAGATCATTGCTTTTGTTAGAGAAGAACTGAAGATGTTCTGCGAGGCCATCCATACACCACACCCCCCACAGAGTGAAGCTGGTGAAGAGGCGAGGAGCAAAGAGGCTTTACTGAAGATCACTGTGGACTTCCTCAGGAGGATGAAGCATGACGATCTGGCTCAAACTCTGGAGAGCAGTAAGAACATTTTAAGATAACTTTATATTCATCTCATTATTTTTACTTTAAAATGTTTTTGGTCTTTAGGTTTTTATTGGGGAGTCACTCAGTTTGCAGTTGCAGTCTATGCTGAAGCGGAAGTGCCATAATGTGTATGAGGGCGTCCCTAAAGCGGGAGGTGCTACAGCTTTGAACAAGATCTACACAGAGCTCTACATTACAGAGGGAGGGACAGCAGGGGTCAGTGATGAACATGAGTTTGGACGAATCGAGACCACCTCCAGAAAGTCAGCCATACCACAAACCAGTATTGCCTGTGAGGATATTTTTAAACACCGTGTCAGAAGAGGAGGTGGAAAGACAAGTGAAGATAGACAAGCTCAGGTCAGAACAGTGCTGACACTGGGAGTGGCCGGCATCGGGAAAACAGTGCTGACTCAGAAGTTCAGTCTGGACTGGGCTGAAGGCAGGACCAACCAGAACATCCAGCTGTTGTTCCCGTTCACCTTCAGAGAGCTCAATCTACTCAAAGACAAACAGATAAGCCTGGTAGGACTTGTGCAACACTTTTTTAGTAAGTCTGTAAAACTCTGCAGTTCTAAAAATGTCCATGCTGTCTTCATCTTTGATGGTCTGGATGAGTGCAGACTTTCTCTAGACTTTACCAAAACTGTGACTGACCCTTCAGAACCCAGCTCTGTGGGTGTGCTGATGGTAAACCTGATTAAGGGATCTCTGCTTCCCAACGCTCGCATCTGGATAACCACACGACCCGCAGCAGCCAATCAGATCCCAGCTGAGTGCATCTCCATAGTGACTGAAGTGAGAGGGTTTGCAGAGCCACAGAAGGAGCAGTACTTCAGGAAGAGGTTCAGAGACGAGCATGTGGCTACAACCGTCATCTCACACATTAAGAAGTCCCGCAGTCTCCACATGATGTGCCAGATCCCAGTGTTCTGCTGGATCACCTCCACAGTCCTGGAGGATGTGCTAAAGAGTGGAGATACTGACCAGCTGCCCCGCACTTTAACTAAAATGTACCTCCACTTACTCGTGGTTCAGGCTAAATTAAAGAATGTGAAGTATGACAAACTGTCTGAGACAGATCCAGTGTGGACTTCATCAAACCGCACAATGGTGCTGTCTTTGGGCAAACTGGCCTTTGAGCAGCTGAAGAAAGGAAACCTGATCTTCTACGAGTCCGACCTGGCTGAGTGTGGTCTGGATGTTGAGAATGCCTCGATTTACTCTGGCGTGTTCACTCAGGTCTTTAAAGAGGAGTCAGGCTTGTACCAAGACAAGGTCTACTGCTTTGTTCATTTGAGTGTCCAAGAGTTTCTGGCAGCATTTTATGTTCATGTCACATTTGTCAACACTGGAGACAACCTGCTGAAGAAACAACTCCTATCTTCTATTAAAAAATTACTCAGAAGCAATCACGATATTTACCAGCTTCACCAAACAGCTATAAATGAGGCATTGCAAAGTCTAAATGGACAGTGGGACTTGTTTGTACGTTTTCTTTTAGGTCTGTCTAAATGTACCAATGAGAAATCTGTACAGGGTTTGCTGAATGACCCAGAAATTTTAAATTCTGTTTTTTTATCAAGTAACAATGAAAGAACAGTTGATTACATCCATAAACGATTAAAAACGGTTTCTACAGAAAAAAGCATTAACTTGTTTAATTGCCTAAATGAACTGGAAGACCATTCTCTTTTGGCAAGAGTCCAAGAACACATGAAGGGGAATCTCTCCAGTAGTACATCACCTGAAGTGTGGTCAGGGCTGGTTTTCTCACTGCTGTCCTCAGATAATGATCTAAGTGTCTTTGATCTGAGGAAATACTCTGCTTCAGAAGAAGCTTTGCTCAGGCTGCTGCCGGTGGTCAAAGAAGCCCATACAGCCATGTAAGTTCCTTATGTGGATTGTACATTTTTATTTTTATTCCAGAGAGTCAAAGGTACTAACAGTAATTTGTTCACTTTCCAGGGTGTCTTACTGTAAACTATCCTCTGTGAGTTGTGGCTCTCTGTCATCAGTTCTGAGCTCACCATCCTCACGTCTCCGACTCTTAGACATCAGTAATAATGATCTGTATGACAGTGGAGTGGAGCAGCTGTGTGAGGGACTGAAAAGCGAGGAGTGCAGACTGGACACACTCAGGTAAGACTGGATCATGTTGGACTATACATGTTCTGCTGTAATTCCCATGTTGTTTTAGGCTGTCAGGATGCCTGGTCTCGGAGAAAGGTGGAGCTGCTCTGGTCTCTGCTCTGAGCTCCACCTCCTCTCATTTGAAAGAACTGGACCTCAGTTATAACCATCCACAATCTGGCACTATAGAGATATTGACTGCTCTGAAAGAGGACGCCTGCAACTCCCTGAACACTCTCACGTGAGGACTTATTCATCCACATAGTTTTTATTAGGAAAAATAATTGGCTGGTTTAAATGAAACCATGTCTCTTCATTCAGTATTGGACAATAGAAAAATGTTGTACATGAGATTACCAAAAGAAGGTCTCAGACAGTGATTTAATGAGTACAAGTCTTGTACACCTTGCATTGGCATAGAATGCACTACTTCACATTTGTTGTTAAGAAAATGAGATGTAGCATTTCATTTTCGAGAGGGTCTTTGAGTATTTTCTGAAAACCAGCATGGAGCACAACGCATTGGAAAAATTCATGTACAGGAACTTACAATGTGCCAATTTTGCATAAGTTACTTCACGTAGACCAGCTTGAGTCAGTTTTAATACACTGTGCAGTATATGTCTTCAAATCAGCCTGTGACCTCGTATTGAAAATTTGCCAAATTTCATAAAATCACATCCACATATATATTAAAGTCACATGAAAGAGAATTTATTAAGGCCCTCATCTTGAAGCAAAAGGTTAATCTCCACAACTATTGAGATGGTACGAGAGCTTCTGGGCACAGAGTAACTAGTGCACTGTCTTTCAGGCTGTATCCTGCTGGAAGACAATGGCTAACTCCTGGTCTAAGAAAGTGTAAGTATCAAAAATTCTCTGATATCAGTAGTTAATTCCGCAAACCCATATGCAGAATTAGTATGTTAAAGGGATGTGACTTTGTTATAGATTTCTGTATACTGACATTGGATCCAAACTCGGCAAACAAAAGATTTGTGCTGTCAGAGGACAATCACACAGTGACTCTGACAGACAGTGACCAGCCATACTCGGATCACCCGGATAGGTTTGACTCCTGTCTACAGGTCCTCTGCTCCACTGGTCTAGAGGGACGCTGCTACTGGGAGGTGAGCTGGGAGGAGAGAATGCACAGCTGGGAGTTAGATGTAGCGATAAGTTATAGACAGATTGGGAGGAAAGGTGGCAGTGGAGAAAGTGGCTTCGGTCACAATGATAAGTCCTGGTGTTTGAAAATTTCCAGAGCAGGTTTCATTGTTCTCCATGAAGGCAGACAGACACAACTCCTCCCCCCCTCCTATGATACAAATCGAGTGGCTGTGTATCTGGACTACGCCGCTGGATCCCTGACCTTCTATAAAATCAAAAACAAAGAACAGCTCCACTTACACACCTTTACCACCATGTTCACTGAGCCTCTTTACCCTGGCATTGGGTTTAATATGTGGTCTTCTGGTGTTTCAGTGTCTTTTGAGACTGTGATGTTTTAAATATACTTTAATGTTATGTCATTTTTTGAGTCATCAGTTTACTTCATGAGTATTGGTAAAGTGAGTTTTGAAGCTTAAATGCTTCTCCTTGTCTCCTCAGTAGATTGTAGATTAGTGGTGCGCGGGTCGACCTTTAACCTGTGAATGAACAATTAAGCCTCAGTCGCTGCATGTTCTGTAGAATGATTTAATAAACAAGGGCACTTGACTTTGGTATTTGGTGTTTTACTGCAAAGAGTGCAAATCTAATTTAGCATCTTTCTGTGGCCTGGTAAATGTATCATAGTGATTCATAAAGGTTAAATAAATGTGCTATTTGGTTGCATGTTTGTGCTTAAGGCCTGTAACCATAATTATAGTGAACTTACTGTTCATTGAATAAAAGCTGAAACAACCTCTTCTTTGTAATAAAGCAGTGGTTTTCATCCTTTATCTTCTACGGACTAAGATTTAAAATAAGAATTTTTTACCGTTGGGCTTGTTTCCCTGCGACAAGATGGTTCCATCTTGGGGTAGTGGTAGAAAGTGAAACTTGAAGTGTACTCCTAATGTCAGTAATTTGGTCTTTGTTACTGTAACAGCAGAAAATCCAGCTTTTCAGAAATATAATGTTGGAAAAGGGAGAAAAGATCACCGGATACCCCTAGACCCATGAAAAACTTTGCTTTGAATGTGATAACTTTATCTGCAGACTTGAAAATTGTAGCCATGTTTTCTTCAATCTTAGTTCATTGAGTAGGTTAAAAAAGTCAAACATGTATGTAAGTTTTGCAATCCACTCTGCATTGCTGAAATGTGTGGCAAGTGGTGACTACTTTCCTGTAAGAAATCTCTGCGGGAACTTTTGTAACTCAAAAACTCTGTTCAGCGACTTGCCCACACATAACTGCAAAATGTTCATTTTGGATATGCTTTGGTATTTCCACCAGAATATGTCTATATGTCTTCCATGCAAGTTTGTGTAATCTTGCGATTTCTCCTGAGCAGTATTCAAATCCTTCTTACAGTTAGCAGTACGAACCTGTAGAAGGCTACAAGCCTATGTAACCCGTGCTCCCACACAACAAATATTCCTTTATAGGCAAGGCACTGGCTATGCTTATTATGAACATCTAAATGAAATCAAATCTGCACCTGACCCAGAACAGGACAATGTGCAACCTCCGGGCACGCCCACCCAAACAGCAACCTGGGGGCACGCCCACCCAAACAGGAAGACGGATGTATCGGAGCCAGAGGGAGAGCAAAGAGCCAGGCAAACTTTTATACTGTGGTGTGGTGCCACTTGCTGGTCACCAACCAGTACTGTCATACATATAACCCATACTGTCATACATAAATACATATAACCCGTACTGTCATACATAAATATACAAAAGCAGAATACAAAATAATACACTGCAACTTCATAATCCTGATGTGATGTGTGGAATGCAAGCTGATTGTAATGTGTTAGTGCTCTGAAGCGACGGTGACTTACTTTTAAACTGACACTTATTAAAAATTTTAATATGTTTGGCATTAACAATAAAAGGTAACTGTGATCTAAATAGGCTGTGTTAACAATGAATACCCCACAGTGTAATACCCCCTCTCTAATGAAGGGCTTTATGGTGCTAGGGCTGTATTGGCTGACATGCTGTAAAGTTTGGACACAGCTAAAACATGTCTATAATGTCAATGGTGCATTGGTGCAGCTTGAAACTATTTGATTAAGAAATGAGGGAGGCGCTCTTAAGAGGTGGGACTTAAACACAGAGTTCATACTGCTCAGATTGGATCGAACTGATTTTACTCTGTAAGTTATGACTTTTATTATTATAAAGTTTCCCATTTCAGAAATTGGTTTAATATTCCTGCTCTGTTTGTTGTTACTAATGTTTCAAAGTACTTAAATCCTGATATGGGCCTAAAGTTGAGCTATTGAAGACTGGAATAAGGGTGAAACAGGAACGTGGACAGACCAAAGCTAAACCAGTGACAAAGTTGTCAACATAAGAGAGAGGTTAAATTATAACATATATCAGCTTATTGTTAAGATTTTTCATTTTGGAAATTTGATGAAACTTAAAAGGAAAAAAAAAATTAAAAAATAATAATAATATTATTATTATTATTATTATTATTATTATTATTATTATTATTATTATTATTATTATTATTATATTATTATTATTATTTATTATTATTATTATTATTATTATTATTATTATTATTATAAGCATCCCAGTATGAAGAGTGTAAAGGACCAGGAAACATGGTTAGAGTTTCCTGACACGATATGTTTGACAGTGTTTTGTGCATTATATAATTCTTCTCATTTTTATCATTACAGTAATTTATAATATGACAATTTAACCATCACTTAACAGTAGCAGTAGTAGTACTATTAGCAGTAGTATTAAAAGTCAGTGACGTGCGGTGAGGTTCATGTCTGGTGAGGCACTGATGTCATCACAATCAGATTTACAAACATGTAAACCAGGTGTCGGCAAGTAAATCTGACCCCGGGCAAATTTCTCTCCCAGTGACTTGGGGCCAGAATAAAAAAAAATAAAAGTTCCAAAGTCTGTATGAAATAGCTCTAATAGTATGAAATTAAAAGCTGGTTTTGTATTGTTTTTTATCTTTATTCTGGTTCCCCAATTTTCAGTGGATTGAAGTCATTAAATTTCTTACCATTTTGTACGTCTCTGTTTGAAAAGAGCAAGTCTTTCGTCCCATCGTCTGGAGCAAACCATTTAGCTCCTTTAGCGTCTCAGTCCTTTAATTATAACCTCCTGCTTTGACCGAAAGTCCAGTTTGGACTGTTTGAGCTTTAATATGTAATCTTCCTCCATTTAAAAAGTAGAGCCAGGCATAGAGAAAAAAGTGAACGGAATGATAAACTTGATTTGCTAACTATAAATTGTAGCTTGTGGCCCCTATTCTGCGGGAGTTGCAAGAATCCCTGGGCTCACGAGCGCCCCCTAACATGAGGCAGGGTAACTGCGTGCGTCACCTGGCGCCTTTTCACAGACGCTTAAAGCAGCAGCTTAGCACAGAGCACAGAGTCAGTCCATGTGAGGCACGAACGGCCGGTGCCTCTCCACATGTCTCTTTGGTATTTCAATGGTAAACGTAAAAATTCAGCGATTTTGAATAAAAAAAAAAATAAATAAAATTGCGAAGTTAAATAGAAAATAACTTTATAGTACAAATCATTGGATAAATATAACCATTTCATTTATTTTTTCTCTGTGAGGAATCCCCTGACTGCACGTTACTGTTAAAAGTGTATTTTTTTGTCTTGGGAGAAAACAATGGCGGAGCCTGACCCAGAGCCAGGCCCAAGCAGTGTGTCCCTGAAGCGTGAGGGGTCTATGGGATGTCCCATCAGCTTCACAGAAGAGCGCCTCACTGAGCAGCCTGAGTGAGTGTGTGTGTGTTCGTCCTATAACACAGTAACGTGGTGATCATAATTTGTTATGTTTTAGCAGTTAATACCCCATTTAAGTGTAATACCCCTTTTTTGTATGTATGAACTGAGTGAGGACTGTATTGGTTTGCATGCTGTGAAGTGAAGTTTGCATGAAGCTGGACCATGAGTGTATTGAGCTGTGCTGGTTAAACTTGACTCTATTTGATTAAGAAGAAAGGTTAACAATCAGCAGTGAGTGTGTGCGTGTTCATCCTATTCGTCCTAGAGGAACTGCCCTTTGTGGATTCACTGAGTTTATATTTGGGATCTACTACAATGATAAAATTACACTAAGAACAAAGCAACTGACCAAACCTCAAGTATGACTGATTGTTCCTTGTTTTGTGTTTAACGGGATTGTAGAAAAATGGAGCAGTCTGATCCTGCACCGGGGCCTAAATGTTTGTCTATGAAGAGTGATCATTCTATGTCATGTGACATAGACTTCAGTAATGAGCTACCAGCTGTTACAGAGTAAGTCTCATCATTTATCTGACCAGAACAATAGTGCATGTCTATTTAAAACTCCAGTATTATTTATTTTAGGGTATCTACAATATTAATGTAGATATTTACTAGTACTAGTAGAATCACTTTAATAGTCAAATATATAAAATACCCCCAGGTCTTAGCTTCCATTAAATACCAGCAGAGGGAGCAGTACTACATTGCCTAGTGCAGTGTATTAAGTAGGGCTGCAGACTGATGTAGGGCTGAGTGATTTTTCAGATTTTAATTTGCGCTCATTGGTTGCCATTTTTACGCATACACTTCAACAACACACAACTCAGTACACACTACTGCAGCAGCAAAACCACAAGACACTGCATAAGTTCCACTCCATATGTAACGTACTGCAAATCATCAACAGAACAGCACAAACTCACCAATACATGAGCTGCTTTTACTTCTACTACTACTACTACTACTACTACTACTACTAATACTACACAGTGCTTCCAAATGTAGAATAACACTACATTAAACATAGAACATGAAGTACTTTTAATTAATTTATTTTATTATTCAATGGAAGACCACAGTCCCTGAAAAAGATGAAACTTGATTCTACAGAAAATTTGTAATCTATTACCTGATCTACAGTCCTACATTGTATCCAGTATAATTGAATGAGGCGTGTCCAAATGCAAGCTCGAGTGGGTTTCCCAAACACTCCCAAAATCTCCAAGAGACTAAATATTCCCCTTGATATGAATTCTATACATGTCCACTTTGCCAGAACAAAGCTGTGTCAAAGCTTTATGTTTCTCCAGAGAGGGAAGAGACCTGAGACCTGAGGATCTTTATGGACAGCAGCTCGATACACAGGTGTATACTGTATTTAAGGTATGTGATGAGCCAGTAAATACTGTATTGTAATGATGCATGAGTCAAACCGTAGCCTGCAAATCTGATAACTCAATGAGAAGAAGCGGGGGGAGCTCACCCACTCCTCACTTTTGTACAAAATGTAACGATTTTGTTCAAATACGGTATTTTTATAGACTATACAGCCACATTATGTAACAAGGCAGCATTATGTAATATAAGAAACTTCATCATTTCACTTAATCGTGCGCGGTTCGTCTGTATCAAATATGGCTGCATATGAAGAAAAATTAAAGGAACAAAAAATGTCATAAGGTACCAAAAAAACATCCTGGATTTCTACATCAATGAGTGAAGCACTAAACTGTTGTTCTGAGAGGAGCGAAGTTTGATTTTGTTTGTAAATGATAGTGACTAATGAGCTCCTTCATTTGACATGTATCAGACAAATGTGATGCCCTCAGGTTTGTGTCAAAGTCAAACCTGAGTGCGTGGGCACCAGACTGATATCCCTCTGTATAAAAAATACAGAGTGAAATCATTCTGGATTTGTCAGGCAAGTGTCCTGTAATGAATTACCATAATAACAGTAATAAGTACAATTACATTTAAATTTTTTTTTGTAACTATGCTTAATAATCATCCTGAGATTACTGTGCTTTTGTATAAAGTAATTTGCACATTTATACATTAGTAGGACATTAAAATGAAATTCTAAAAAATTACATTTTGGTGGGAAAAAATATCACCAATTTTTTGTAATAATTTGTCTCAAAATGTAAAATGTTTTAGTTTACATGGACATAAATCACTGACATTAGAAGACAATGATTGTGGAATGCGTTATTTATTTATTTTTACTTTATCTTTATATTCTTTTTTTAACATGCATGATTGTGTTTGCATCTATGTCAGCAACTACAGGAAGACATCATTGCTTTTGTTAGAGAAGAACTGAAGATGTTCTGCAAGGCCATCCATACACCACCGCCCCCACAGAGTGAAGCTGGTGAAGAGGCGAGGAGTAGAAAGGCTTTACTGAAGATCACTGTGGACTTCCTCAGGAGGATGAAGCAGAACGAGATGGCTGATCAATTGGAGAGCAGTGAGAACATTTCACTATTATATTCTGTAAATAAATGTGCAAATTAGGAACACATGAATGCATCATTATTCAATGTAGGTTTCTGGTGCCACTTCTGTTGAGTAGCTGAACGAATGGATAAATATTATGATCAGTGATCTCTGCACACAACACACAGAATGTGAGATTCCTCTTGAAGCTCCATAAAACTGTATTTCAACATGGACTAACAAAAATATTTTATATATTCAGGTATCTTTTATGGAGAGACTCGGCATGAACTGCAGTCTATGCTGAAACAGAAGTACCAATGTGTGTGGGAGGGTGTCCCCAAACCAGGAAACCAAACACTTCTGAACGAGATTTACACAGAGCTCTACATCACAGAGGGAGGAACAGCAGGGGTCAGTGATGAGCATGAAGTTAGATTGATTGAAGATGCCTCCAGGAAACAAGTCACTCCACAAACCACCATCGCATGTGAGGATATTTTTAAACACCGTGTCAGAAGAGGAGGTGGAAAGACAAGTGAAGATAGACAAGCTCAGGTCAAAACAGTACTGACACTGGGAGTGGCCGGCATCGGGAAAACAGTGCTGACTCAGAAGTTCAGTCTGGACTGGGCTGAAGGCAGGACCAACCAGGACATCCAGCTGCTGTTCCCGTTCACCTTCAGAGAGCTTAATCTACTCAAAGACAAACAGATAAGCCTGGTAGGACTTGTGCAACACTTTTTTAGTAAGTCTGTAAAACTCTGCAGTTCTAAAAATGTCCATGCTGTCTTCATCTTTGATGGTCTGGATGAGTGCAGACTTTCTCTAGACTTTACCAAAACTGTGACTGACCCTTCAGAACCCAGCTCTGTGGGTGGGCTGATGGTAAACCTGATTAAGGGATCTCTGCTTCCCAACGCTCGCATCTGGATAACCACACGACCCGCAGCAGCCAATCAGATCCCAGCTGAGTGCATCTCCATAGTGACTGAAGTGAGAGGGTTTGCAGAGCCACAGAAGGAGCAGTACTTCAGGAAGAGGTTCAGAGACGAGCATGTGGCTACAACCGTCATCTCACACATTAAGAAGTCCCGCAGTCTCCACATGATGTGCCAGATCCCAGTGTTCTGCTGGATCACCTCCACAGTCCTGGAGGATGTGATAAAGAGTGGAGATACTGACCAGCTGCCCCGCACTTTAACTAAAATGTACCTCCACTTACTCGTGGTTCAGGCTAAATTAAAGAATGTGAAGTATGACAAACTGTCTGAGACAGATCCAGTGTGGACTTCATCAAATAGCACAATGGTGCTGTCTTTGGGCAAACTGGCCTTTGAGCAGCTGAAGAAAGGAAACCTGATCTTCTACGAGTCCGACCTGGCTGAGTGTGGTCTGGATGTTGAGAACGCCTCGATTTACTCTGGCGTGTTCACTCAGGTCTTTAAAGAGGAGTCAGGCTTGTACCAAGACAAGGTCTACTGCTTTGTTCATTTGAGTGTCCAAGAGTTTCTGGCAGCATTTTATGTTCATGTCACATTTGTCAACACTGGAGACAACCTGCTGAAGAAACAACTCTCGTCCCTTATTAACAAATGGTTTACACAAAGCAAATGTGATTTACATCAACTCCATCAAACAGCTGTAGACATGGCCATACAAAGTCCAAATGGTCAGTGGGACTTGTTTTTGCGCTTTCTTTTAGGTCTAAAAAATATGTCCAATAACAAGCTTTTGATGGATTTCCAGAAAAACCGTGCATCTTATTTTTTTGATTTTCGAACAGTTGACTATATCCACGAAATGTTAAACATAAATCTTTCTGCAGAAAAAAGCTTGAACTTGTTTCACTGCTTAAATGAACTAGGAAATAATTCTCTTGTGAAATCAGTCCAAAAATGCATGAATGATGGACACTTCTCCAGAAGAGCACCCCCACACATTTGGTCCGGGCTGGTTTTCTTACTGCTGTCATCAGATGATGATCTAAGTGTCTTTGATCTGAAGAAATACTCTGCTTCAGAAGAAGCTTTGCTCAGGCTGCTGCCAGTGGTCATAGAAGCCCATACAGCCATGTAAGCCGTTCATATGTTCATTAAATGTCTATTCATATTCCAGCAGGATGAAGTTACCAGTAATTTTCTTGGCTTTTCAGTTTGGCTTGTTGTAACCTGTCCTTTGAGAGCTGCTGCTGTCTGTCATCAGTTCTGAGCTCACCATCCTCACGTCTCCGACTCTTAGACATCAGTAATAATGATCTGTATGACAGTGGGTGGAGCAGCTGTGTGAGGGACTGAAAAGTGAGGAATGCAGACTGGACACACTCAGGTAAGACTGGATCATGTTGGACTATACATGTTCTGCTGTAATTCCCATGTTGTTTTAGGCTGTCAGGATGCCTGGTCTCAGAGAAAGGTGGAGCTGCTCTGGTCTCTGCTCTGAGCTCCACCTCCTCTCATTTGAAAGAACTGGACCTGAGTTTCAACCACCCAGGAGCCGCAACTACAGAGAACCTGATAGCTCTACACGAGGACCCCCACAGCCCCCTTAAGATTCTCTGGTAAGAAATGAAATGTAAATACTTAATGTGCCTACAGTACTTATAATATGATATGTGATTATAAACTATTGTTAGTGTGTGCGTATGATTGTCACACATGGTACATGTCCAGGGGCGACAGTAGTGGGGAGAGCAGTGGTCCCCCAACCCGAACCAGGAGAACCCCACTGAGATTAAAAATCTCTTTTCCAAGAGTGTCCTGGCCAAGAGGCAGCACAATTCACAATCATTAAACAGAGAGATAATGAACTGTACATGATTACTTATGATCCAATAAAATGGACATTAAAAAGACAGTATAAGAATAGACTCCTGATATAAAACATGTACAACTAGATGATTGTTTTTCCAAGACATTCAAAAGTATTTATTTACAAAAAATATTTAGCAAGACCAGATTTAACAAGATCAATATTAACAAGATATAAAAAGTCCAGACTGGAATGAAGTCCCAATGGGGTATGTACTTGACACTGTTTGTAAAGGCACCCAAGTGACCTGCCTCTCATTTCCGAGTTTTTTTTGAGCTTTTAGTCATATTATAATTTTCTTCCCTCATAAAAAAAGAAACATTTTCTTCGACAACCTTTTTAATTTGGAGGAAAAAACTGATGTGTCTTATTTTAGGGTGGAGCCTGCTGGGCAACAATGGCTAACCCCAGGTCTTAGAAAATGTGAGTATTAAATATTCTCTGACATAACAGGGTTGACATTGTAGGGTTTTTTGTAGTAAAAATAGTATCATTGTGTTGCAGATTTATGTGACCTCACCTTGGATCCAGACTCTGCACACGGACAACTTAAACTATCAGAGGACAACCGCATGGTGACTATGACAAACAGGAACCTGCCGCTCTTAGATCACCCAGATAGGTTTGATTCCTGTCTACAGGTCCTCTGCTCCACTGGTCTAACAGGACGCTGTTACTGGGAGGTGAACTGGGAGGAGGGGAGCAGTTGTTGGGAG
This sequence comes from Periophthalmus modestus, assembly GCA_019594935.1. NCBI lineage: Eukaryota > Metazoa > Chordata > Actinopteri > Gobiiformes > Gobiidae > Periophthalmus > Periophthalmus modestus. The sequence goes on along the minus strand of JAIEZT010000124.1, from coordinate 25,870,630 downwards.
ATTGACTTAGCTGTGAGTTACAAAGATATTGGGAGGAAAGGTGGCAGTGGTGAAAGTGGGTTTGGCTTCAGTGACCAGTCATGGTGTTTGAGAATTTCCACAGGGGGTTACTCGGTTCTCCATGAAGGCAGACAAATCCCAGTTTCTTCCTTGTACTCCAATACAGACAGAGTGGGCATGTACCTGGACTTTGCAGCTGGATATCTGACCTTCTACAAGATCGCTGAAGATGACCTGGTTCATTTACACACCTTCACCACAACCTTCACTGAGCCTCTGTACGCTGGCTTTGGGTTTGGCCTGTGGTCGTCTGGTGTTTCGGTGTCTTTTGGGACTGATGCAGAAGAATAATATATAGATTCCTTCAGGAATCATCATAACTTTTACACCACACCCTCAAAATATTTATTTTCTTAAACACTGATTTGTACAATAGATGACAATAAATGACACTATAGCCGTGTCCCAATTCAGCGGCTGCAGCCCTCGAAAGACCCTTCGAAGGGCCTGGCCGACGAAGGCTGCTCCTCCATGGACCACAAAGACAGTGCCGAAATGGGACAGGTCTAGCCCACGGAGCCGCCCCAGTCACCCAGCAACCGAGACACACTGCTAATGCTAATACTAATACTAATCACATATTATGCACATGGATTAAAAAGATTACGCTCTAGTGATCAAATAGTCGGACCATGAGCCCAAGATATTATAATAAATCTCATGCAAATCTTATGACTAAAAACACAAACATTAAAACTAGTGTAACTTTGAATTCTTAAAGTATAATTTTGATATTGACTTGAATACATAAATGGTAAAGGTGCATTGGACCAGTTTATAAAGAAAGATCTCTCTTTGAGTAAAGGTGGTTTATTATACAATCAGAAGGAACTTCTGAAAATACTTTGTCAATAATGTCAATAGTCAAACATTAAACCCTTTACACAAATAATAATGTTATTTATTATTTATTATTTTTTTAGTACAAAAAAAAACAAAACAAAAGAGTTGAATGTCAGTATACTCTCAGACTGTGTTCTCTTCTTACTGAATCATGTGATAGTCCAAAACAAACTCATTATCTTTGTAAACTGAACAGATGGATTAGTAATGCTTAAACATTCTTTAGTCCATGTAAATGCATTAGTTATTGTCAAAACACACAAATAACTGTCACATCTCTCTGTGAATCAAAAGTCAGTATAGACAGAAACATAATTAAAATACTAATTATCTCGTGGTCATCATGGACATTGTATTTTGGTCTTTAAACGTTCTGCTTCTTGTCACACACTTCAAATGTGAAGAACAAATCTAATTTCTGTAACTGGAACACTTCCTCAATGATAAAACTGTTAGGTTTTCTTCTGCAAAGATTAAAATAAACTATCTTTATTCTACATTTAAATGAAATATTTTTTAATTTCTGAAAGATATCTGATATTTACAGATACTAAAAGCATAGGTACTTTTTTGTGAATAAACTGAAGTAAGACATGCTTGTATTTCTTTTGGGAAGAGGGTGTGGGAATTGTAATGTACAATTCAACACTATAGGCCTCCAGATAATCAGAACTCAACACAATTGAGCTAGAATTCATGAATTCATGTGTTTCCATCATCAGACTTAATACAAAGTACACAGAGCACAAACATAACCATTTGCAATGATTTAATGATTATTAAATAATCAAATGAAGGGCAGCCACACTACACACTGGAAAACTGGAGACCAAAAGCATCACGTGACAAAAAGTATTTTCAGGATCAGAATGGATGGCCTCAGCTGGTTGTCCGGTAGATCGTGAGGAATCCTAGTTGTAAAGCAATTTTCTGCCAAGCAACAGTTGAATATGATTATTACTCTTATTTTTTAATGTTTGCTTTTTAGAGACTTTAACCCAGTATATACTTATAATAACAATGACACACCACACCGTGCCACAATCAGTCGCTTAAAGAAGCACTGCTTAGAACACAATGAACTGAGAGTGCTTGGACTCACACTTCACAGCAATAGGGTTCCATGTTGGATGGCATGTTTCTCCCTGTGTCTGGTGGGTTCCTCCAGGAACTCCATTTCACCCATCAACCCAAAACATGTACTGTTGATACAATCCTCCAGCTCAGGTAGTCCTTACCAAGACTAGCAACAAGATCAAGGGGATGGGTCCCTGGGCTCGCACAGCACTGTGGTGCTCACTGCTCTTGAGGAGGCTCCCCAAATGCACAGGACAAATTTGCCCACGGGGAAAATAAACTATAGCTTAACCAATTAAAATCAGGTCAGAAATCCTCTTTAGTCTTTCTCAGACTAAAGTGTGTGCTGTTTGAAATAGGTATAACACATGATACGTCACTTCTTCCATTTCAGGAATAATGACTACATTAGCCACATAAATCTGCAGTAGAACATGTTGACATGTGTATTATTCCAACAATTACTCTTTACCCCATCAGCTGCTCTTTTATTGCATATGGGATTGTAAATGGATTGTGTGGCAGATCATCATTCTAAAATATCAGCATGTGTAGAGGAAAACAAAAAGACAATATTCACACCAATAAATAGTAAAAGCCAAAAGTAAAATCTGTCAACTGGACAGAAAGTTGTAGGAGTGGAGACGTTTCACTGCTCATCCAAGCTGCTTCTTTCACTTTTCCTGAAGACTTCTACTGGAGTCACCGGCAGCTCAGCGACTCCAGGTAGAAGTCTTCAGGAACAAACAAACACTGACTGTTTGATTCACACCATCCACTGCAGCACAAACTCGGAGTTATCACTACACTACAACACAGAGCTCAAGTGGTGCCCACAAACACAGAGGAAAAAGTGAAGGAGAAACAACATGCGGAGAAAGTCCTCTCGGCTTGTGGATATCCAAAATGGGCCTTCAGTAGATCTAAGAGAACTAATAAACAAGACAACAGGAAGGAAGGAAAGATGTAACTATTCTTTACACAGCTGATGTGTCTGAAAAGATTCAGAGAATTTTCAGGTAGTATGAAATTCCTTTCTATTTCAAACCTACAAACACTTTAAAACAGAAACTGGTTCACCCAAAGACAAAACCTCGAGCCAAACATTCAGTGTAGTGAAGAGTGTGCAGTGAGCGTTACATTAAACTAAACAGCCACTCCATAAGAGAATGTACCAACACTGTCACGAGATCCTCTCTGGACTCCAGTCTGCCTTTTGTCCAGTTGACAGTTTCCAGATTCTATGTGATCATGACATAATCACAAATGGACTTAGGGATCATTATTCCAGTACAGTTGCCTCTCACGATGTCGTGGTTCACCTTTTACGGCCTTACTGTTTCGCAGATTTTTTTATTGCAATTTTGCATTTTTTTTTTTTTTTTTTTTACAGAGTATGAGCGTGCATTATGTCCTGCGTCCTGATTGGCTGAGGGACAGTAGACCAGTGTCCATCAGTCTCCTCCGTGTCTCCTGTACAGTACAGAATGTGTCAGACAAATTTACATAAATGTTCGATCGCCGTGTGACTCTGAAGTGCTGTATGTCCTATGTTCACTCGGAAAAAGACACCTACACCAAGGGCTTAAGTGGAAAAAGGCACTTAAGCGGAGCAGTGCCAGGATGAAGAGGCGCAGTCAGAAGAACCATGCGTACGCCTGAGTCACTATTAATAATTTCTTATGTGTCCAACCTCATAGGTTGATCATTAAAATGAAATGTGTTATAGTATTTCTAAACGCTATCATTCTTATTTACAGTATAGGAAAATATTTATATTTTTATTTCTCAAACAAATGTTTGGGCCTGAAAACAGGTCTTGATGTTTGGTTTCATTCTATAATACTGGACTTATTTTTTAAACTCTACAAAGGTTTGAACTTTGAGAGAGTTTAAAAGAGAGAAATGTGAGAAAATGTTAATGCCTGTGTGAGAAAAGTGAATAAGTGTATAAGTATATAAGTGTAAGTGTGTGGTGAGGGGTTTTACAGCCTTAAAACATATATATAAATAATTGTTAAAAAAAATAAAGCTGACTACTTCACAGATTATGCCTATTGTGGGTTATTTTTAGAGCGTAACGAGGGACCACTGTAAATCTAGTCATATCACAACAGAGGTGCGTAGTATTCACGTACGTTTACTCTATTTCTTGAGAAACTTTTTTAATGAAATTATACCTCTCTGGTTTGTGTATGTCCTGAGTAACAACATTTCACAGAGTAACAGTAACAGTTTTACTCTTCCTACTGTTAGTAAATCTGATGTTACTTCCAGTTGCTCTTACAAATGCTTTCAATTTAGTAGTTTACCCAAATATTTTTACTCTACTTAGGCTACTCTTAGTTGACTAAATTTTTTCCTACTTTCCCACTTTTGTATGACAGTACATATTTGTCCAAATGCACCACAAGTACACATCTTAAAGGGCCTGTACTCGCTTTTCCCATGTATTGCTAAACACTCTAAATTTGTCTTGTCCCAGTACAGCTGGACCGTGTAAGCAGCTCTTGAGGTCAAAATAAATATGGTGCGTGCTGTGTGCATCTGATGAGATCGCATTTTATCGTCCGATGATCAGGAAAACGCATTAGTATGCTAGTTGTTGTAGCTCTATGGTCACACAAATCTCTGCTCTGGTCTCTGAGAGAGAGTGCTTAAAATCATCGCAGGGTTATAATTATGATGCTCAGAATGTTTAAGATAGATAAGGAATAACTTTGGACCAGTGCAAACCATTTTAAATGAACTGTCTGTCTGTGTTTCACTTTGTCAAGACCCTGAAAAATCTGGTACAGCGCCTTTAACAACGTTATTTTGTCAGCTTCCATTAAAATGAAACAATGCATAGCGTTAATAAAATACTGTGATGCCATCTCTGAGAGCAACAATTAAAACAACATTAGGCTACATGCAGAGACTAATGCTCAGAGCTAATTTAGGCTAATGGCTTCTCTACCGCACTAATATGTTTAATAAGCAATATTTACTAAGTTATGAGTTTTATCATGTTGTGATTTTGTCATTTGTATAATTGTAAACCCTTAACCACAGAATTCCCTGCACCACACTTGAGTTTTTACCATGTAATCTCTTCACAGACATGTTGCTTCGGGGCTAACACATGCTAATGACTCAGAGTAGGGTGGAGTTGCAGCAGAGAGTCTTTCTAACAGGCAGTGAGGGAATTCTACTGCTGAATGTCACGAATAAACTGAATCAACAACAATATTAATGAAACATGGGAGGGATTTTTAGGCCGTAACAGCAGCACCAGATTATTGTGCGCATCAGTCAGCTCAAACAAGCAGCGAAGAAGATGTGACTAGGTAAGATAGTTTTCCATACCGAAGAAACACACTCTCCCTCTTCTCTTCTCCAGTATCTTGGTTTTTCAACTGTTTATATAACCCATGACACTGCCGCAGCAGCAGAACCATCAACCTCCTCAGTCTCTCCATCTCCTCCCAGTCTTCTGTAGTACAAATGTACTACTATGTGATAATAAACGTGCAACTGATCAATCAAAAAGTCCTCCACAAGTTATTACATCTATTATTCATACTGGTAGTGTTATGTAAAAAAAATCTAATAAACTTGCAGATGGTAGCTTTAATAGCACAGACTGAAATAACACTGCACATGGGGCCACTAGGGGGAAAAAAAAAAGTGTTGGTACCAATGTGGTGGTTGTAGGTCTGGGTGATATGGCCAAAAAAATCACATATTTTTTCTCACACTGGACAATTGCGATGATGATTTTAATTGATTTTAGATGCAGTTAGAGCAGGGACTGCAAGTCTTTCAAACAGGGGAAGCTCTTTACTTTTTATTCTTATCATATGTTATTATTAATGAAATTGTGAACTGCCTTACAATTGTATAAATAAGTAATATCATTAATAAATTAAATTAGAATGAAACTTTTTTACAGTGTCAATTATTTAATGGCACCAAGTAACGAGTGAACTTTTCAGAAAAATCCTTGACTTCATGATTTTGCCGTTTTTCAAAATCTCAATTATTATTAATACAAATTAATCAAATTTATGTGATAAATTGCCCTATTTAAAAAGATAATATTTTAATTTTTTTGGAGATCTGTAAGATGGCCTGATGTTAATTACATGTCTCCATGCATATGTTTAATGCCACAACAATCCTGACAAAGCAATGTCTTAATGGGGACAAGCAGGTGGCGGATGCTTCTCCAGATGAGTAACATAGTGTACTTTAAATACACTGCCACACTGTGGAACAGTCTAGTTTGTTTATGCAGACTTACTTGCAGCAGGCGGCTGCTCTCAGAGTCTGCAGTAAAGTCCACAACACTGAAGAAAGGACACAAGCGGACACTGACTAGATTAGTTTCAAGGGTAAGAGGTGGCTTCATTATCATTACGCAAGTTTATGATGTTATAAAATATGAAGCGTCTGAGCGATGTGCAGAGGAAGGTGATCCGCTCTCGGTGACTATTGTCTTGTGTCCATTGGCGGGTGTTTAAGACGCTACTTTTTGGCTCCTTTTCTTGGTCATATATTAATTATTGATTCATAAAAACTCAACAGTTCTCCGTGTGTCAACATGGGAAAATAAGATTTAGCTAAATGCCACATGTGTAATATTCTTTGCAGTTCACACTTTGGTTCCTTTTTTTGCTGTGCCAGGGTTTTAAAGAAGACAGTTTTATGTGCACAGTGACGCTGAATTTATAACTGGAGCTAACTCTAACTTATTTTAAATCATTTGGACATATACGAGTCTACACAGGCATTTGGCTTTTGGATCAACAGAAATATCAGCTCTAGTGAAAATATAGATACTGCACTTTAAGGTTATTAAACAACATACTGCATGATGTACATATGGTATTTTGTGTATATAGTTTTAAAATGAAAATTTTAATAAATTGATTGATTGAATTCTGTCATAAAGTACACCTATATTTGTATTACTTTTCATACATCATTTAGCTGACGTTTATAGAGTTCCACCACCTCCCAAATTCCCCGTTCGCCACTGGATGTATGTGTGTAAAAGCAGCTTCACTGACAGCCCTCATGCTCAGAGTAAACCTGAGCAGACCGAGCTGCCTGTGACACAGATGCACACACCACATGACCTGCAGCTCCTGAAGGCAGAGCGGCTCTGATGTTATTGGCACAAGAGCTCTAGTGGCGGACAGCACTCAAATGCCACACACCGGGCTCAGTGTGGGACAGTCCAATCTATCCAGGCCTCTGACATTTGAAGTGCAGAGAGCCGATGTTCACTTTGATTCTCAAAAAAGAAGCAGTGGAAGTAATAGAAGTCGTATTTGATAGCACAGGAAATGTTTGTTTACATATATATTTTTCAAAGTCTCATATGATGCTTTTTTTCTGGGTATTTAATGGATTTTTTTTTTTCATTCACACATTCATAATGATGTGCTGCTTGACTTTCTGTTCAAAACCCAAGCAGCAGATTTGTGTTTGTACAGTAAAAAATGTCTACATGAAATTTTTTAACCCTATGCACATGACCCGCAGTCTTCACTTTTTAAAGAGGGGTTTATTGTACTTCTATAGGGTATTAACTGCTAACACGTAGCATATTTAGATCACCATGTTACCTTTTATTGTTTTGAAAATGCTATTTTCTTCAAAAACAACATATTAACATGTTGTATAAGTTTCACTTTCATTTTTGGCGTGCTGAGTCTCCCCTCGTTTTTTTTTCTCCATGCTCTCTCTTTAGAACATTATTTCAACACAATTAGGGATGCACTGATCCAGCTTTTTTTGTTCTGATACCAATATTGATACTGTGGCTTTAAATATCTGCCGATACCTGATACCAACCGATGCCAGGGCAGAGACTGAAAATATCATTTACTTTCTTTGAACACAAACACAAACAGTGTACGGTACAAAAATATCCAAATGTGTTTTATAATTGTTATTTAAGTTAAATCATCTTATTACACACATTTTTATACCAAAATGGGATATTGGCTAAAGTGATGCCTTGATACTGATATCCAATCAATCAAATGTTTCCATATCAGCGCCGATATCCTAAACCGGTGTCATATCAGTGCATCCATAAACTCCGGAGCGACGTATAGTCTGGAAAATACAGTACACTGCACATTGAATCAGGTTTGTGAAGTTGTGGTGTACAGTTTTGTATCATGTATTTATGGAGGTTTGTCGTGTGGGAGCGTGGGACACATAGGCTGGTGGGCGGAGCATTGCACAGAATCTTACAGCTAACAGTAAGAGGGTTTGAATAGGGCCCGGGAGAGATCACTAAATTACTCAAACATGCATGGATGACATCTAAAAAGTACAAAAAAATATTGATTTTGCATAATACACCCTCTTTTTTTTAAACAGTGCCTCAGCCAAACCTGCCCCTCATGTGAACTGACACATTTCTATTGTTAATATTGTGGCAAAAGCACAGTTGCCACATGAGTGCACAATGGATTTGTTAATATGCACAAATACTTTTGACTCTGATAAGCTGAACATTTGGAGCTAAAATAAATTGCTGCTTTTACCCATATAAAGCCCTTATATTTTCAATGTTTTGTTTTCGATCTTTTTTCCATCTAATATTTAACCTTTGATTATTTGTTACTACAACAATTGACAATGTTCCCATCTAATCTTTACAGCCAGCGTTGAAATATCTTTTTCCCCCACTGTTATTTTGTCAAACACGCCTCACTGAAGAAATTATTGATCTGTTCAGACTGAGCCCAACAGAACACGACTCAGTACTTTCTGCTTGAGAAGAAATATAACAATGTGCAGAGCAATCATTACATGCCCCAGTACCAAAAAGAGGATAACAACATAAGCAAAAGCCATGGACTAAAATGCAAAAGTGGAGTAAAATCCATATATTCAAGTCAGAATTATTGAAAATGAAGTCATTTCCGCCAGTGGTGAGCAGAGTGGTGAATTCAATGGTTGAGTTCACATGCTCTGACTCTGATCTGCTCGGTCTGACAAAACGTCTTTCCGTCAATAACCATGGCCTGGTTCAGATTTGCTTTGAAATTTTGTATTCCCCAAATACAGCCAGGTTCTTTTACAAGTTTAGGTCACAGATTACAGCTTACATAGCTATAGTTAACCTTGCACAGCACGGTGAACTCACAAATATTGTGAGAATACTTCTTGGCATGCTCCTGCTGTACAGTTTATCAGGTGGGTGGAGCAATCACAGAGCAGCATCGATGTTTGCGTGGAAGCCAGAGGCCAAAGGAACCAAAACAAACATGGCAATGCCGACAGACGTATTTCAGCCTATTTTAGCCAAAATACAGTCTATTTTCTTTGTGAAAAATATGCAGAAGGTAAGAGCTTTGTGCATTTGTGGACAGAGAACATGTCTGTGCTTTTCTCTCAACTGGATGTAACAAGAGTTTTTCAAGATGAAAGTTTTTCATCTTGTTCCACTGTTATCACGCTTCGACCAGTCATCGTGACGTTCTGTGTTTTCTGTGAGAGCCCTCCTGGATTGATAATGTGTAGAACTGTGAGCCAGATTAGCTAAGAGTGGGAAATGTGGCACAAAATTAAGACAGATTTTGATTTGATCAAGTTTCACTTTGTCTCTTTCTATAACTTTAAAGAGGTAAACAAAGTCATCTGCTTCTTCAGAAAGTTCACATTTTACTTTTATCGGTTAAAATTGTAGATTGTCACAGGGACGAGATCACAATTTGCCCAAATGACCCAAAAGCAAACATGGTGATGCCGGCAGATGTGCCTCAGCCTATTGTAGGGGAAAAACTGACTTTTTAGTTTCTGAAAAACATACAGAGGGAAGCACTTTGTGCACATGGGGACAGGGAAGATGTTAGTGCTTTTCTCTGAAATGGATAGATTTTTGGGCTTGTTCCACTGTTGTCACACTTTGATCAATCAGCTTGGACTATGTGTTTGAACGTCCCGATATGTCCTGACCGCTTTCAGAGAGTCGTTCCAGATTGATGTGTAGAGCTCAATACAGAGAGCTAAACATAACTACTGTGAGCCGGGTTAGAGACGATGTGCTGTTTTTCTTTATATCTCAACTCAGACACTAGGATTTCAGTCATATTTGTTCTCATTGTATTTTGATAATGGTAATCACGGACTATATAGACTCTAAAACATACAAGAGATATAACCGATCACAGTCAAGTATGTTCAGAAGCAGCAGTCAGCATTAGTTACCCACAAACAGTGAAATATCAATGCAAAAATGTACAAAATTATCAACACATAACACATTTACAACCATTACTGTCTCACAGGCGGTTTCACTGGCTCTGCTATAATACTATAATACTGCTACTTCATACATAGGGCTGAGCAAATAATCAATAAAAAAAAAAAAAAAAAATAGATTAAAATTTTAGTGAATTTCTCAATTATTTTCTTGGGTCATTTTAACTGAGATGTTTGGAGCAGAGTTCAGACTTTGGAAGAAGAAATTTGAATATTTTTGGTGGGAAACAGTACAGATTATAAGTATAAGTCTGTCTTGAAAGTTGCGATTGATCAGTATGTTAGGGTTGTCAAAAGTATAAAAAATCAGATACTAATCAATACTAAAACTACTATCAATACTAGATACTCAGTAGAGCAGGTGTCAAAGCTCAAAAAGTCACATTCATAGGACAGAAAAAAATCTTTCCTGAATAGTTAGAATGATTTTGAGCTGTATCAGAACAAGTATAAGAGTGTTTTTAATTATCATCCTGGTATCAGAATTGGTACTGTGTCTATTCCTTAATAAGAAGTGATTCATTTTATTCCCACATCTCCCAGGTCTTACCCGTGACACTATAAGAGAAAAGCAGAGAGGAGGGGCGCACTTTGTGTAGCGCGATGGGCAAAAAGAGGAAAAAAAAAAAAAAGAAAAGAAGGAAAGATGAACCAGCACGGAGAAGAAAAGCCATGCAAGCCGTAAGACCGGAGGGGTTTGGAGAGAGGGAGGGTGGGGGGCTGTGACGCGCTAACTGATTGCTGCAGCACGCTCTCTCTCTCCTTCCCTCCTCTCCCTCCTCTCCCTCTCTGTCTCTCTCCATCCATTTCTCTCTCTCCTCACTCCACGGAGATGTTCTGACCACACACGGCAACAACAAACACGAGCTGACGAGAGCTAGCTTTGCAATCCCGCTGAAGCCGTCGTCCGAAGCTGCAGAGGGGGGAACGTGATATCGGAGAGGTGGACTGTACCGAGAGAGAGAAAGGAGAGAGATCAATAGAAAGAGACAGAGAGAGAGAGAGAGAGAGAGAGAGGAGAGAGGAGAGAGATCCCTGGTGGAAGAGTGCGGACTGGCAGCAGGTGAGCAGCGTGTTGATATGTGCGTGGAGAAGCCAATGCGCCGCAGTGTGTCATGGCATCGCGGCGTGGAATGACATTTGAATTGATTGTGAAAGCCCGAGCTCTCTATAACAAAACACATGCACGGCGGGTTGGATAATAGCGTCACGGAGCTTTTACTTTCTGATTGCAACGGGTAATGACGGCCGTTGTCTTATAATATGTCACAGTTGTTTATTACACTAGACATGCAAACCGATTATTTAAACATGTGCTGATAATACCACACTGTCGCCAGGAGAGGGTCTGAGGAATATCCAGTACTACATGAAAGACAAATTACTGCCTAAGACTTGTTTTTAAGCCAATAGGTGAATATGTATGACAAAAACAAACTCATCAACCAATGCTTTACATATTCACATATTTCTGCCTGTGTTTGACGTTTTAAAGATGCATTATGTAACTTTTCGAATAATAATACATAGGATTGATTGATTTTCACAGTGCATTATTCATTTACTCTACACTCGCTGGTGGTAAGCTGCTGTTGTTGTTGCTGTAGCCACAGCTGCTCCGGGCAGATTGACGGAGGCGAGGCTGCCAATTTGCGCCATATGTCCCTTCCACCTGACGCACCACTTTCATGCTACGTAAGGTGGGGGAAGTGTCTTGCCTAAGGACACAACGGCGAGTAGGAGTTGATCCTCTGACCTTACAGGTTGGGGGACGACTGCATTCAGATGTTATTTGATTTGCCTTGAATGGTTCGTATCACTGAACTAGACTTATCTGTCCTAAAGGAGACGGGCAGGTGATTCCATTAGGTGAAGTTACTGTTCAGATCTGTAAAGAGGCGAGCACACTGACAGAAAGAATGCATGTTTAATAAGGTATATATTTGTAATTGAATGAATGCAAGTTCCAGGTGAAGCAATGACATCTACAGGCAGTCAGGTGGTGGACAGGGTCGGCTCTAGCTTTCAGGGGACACTAAGCTGAATTTGTCTCTGGGGTGGATGCTTCCTGGCTCAGCCATTGGTGATTTATATTTGACAACATTATGACTCTGCTCTCATCACCTTGACCAACTGTATTTGTGTTTATCAGACCAACATCAGACTGAAAACATCCAGAATGTCACAACTGCTATAGTCACAAGAACAGTAGACAAATATATAAGGGGGAGGTCAAGATTTTTTTAATTCTAGACATTTTTTCTTCATTTCTGGTGGATTTTAATGTGTTCCAGCAGATATTTTGCCACTATAGATATAAAACTAATGTAATAGTTTTAGAGGGATATTTAGGCTGCTGTGAACACAAGCCCTGTGCCCAATAACACTTGATATATTATTTTCAATATAAATGTATGGGCTCTTGGGGGCCCTCTGGTGGCCTCGAGGCCCTAAGCAGCTGCATAGTCTGATTATAGGCTGAGCCGGCCCTGCTGGTGGACCCTTCATCAGAAAAGTGACATAGTGTACCTTTAATGTAGAATAGTAAAGAGTAACTCAAACAATAAAGCACACGATCAACTGTAAAAAATAAAATAAAAATGGCAGCCTTACGATAAACCATTGACCAATTGCTCCCAGGCCTTATCTGGGAAAACCTATTTTCACAGTTGTTTTTGTCATTTTTGCTTTGTATATCTTTAATATATTTTTTAGAAGTATACTTATTTGAATTATTTTAAAAACAAAAATTTGGTTTACATGGCACAACTGATAGATCCTTATAAACCACAAGATGATAACTTTTGCCTTTAATCACTCACATTATTATAGTTATGAGCATTTTGGTCAACTGAGAAAGAGCATTTTACTCAGTTGGATCACTTTTAATGTATGAAACTTGGATCACTTTTATTGGATCACTTTTAATGTATGAAATTTAAAAAAAATGTAAAAATACACTTTCAAATTAAATGCTAATTTTAATTCAAATTTCCCAGGTCTAAATCCAACTATATTGAGGTACAAGTATCACAAGCTCAAAGTGAATTCATATGTTGTATAATGTCTTCTTGTTGTTTTGGAAGTCAAAACCCAAAGCATTGTGGGTGTTTTTTAGCAGCAGCTGCAGATCAAAGTTGGTGCGAGGGAGGCTGTTCCCACACACCCAACCTGGCAACCCAGCACTGCGGCTCTGTCTCTCTGTGGGATGAATAATCATTATAATTATAGCTTTAATACATGTAATAGCATCTGTGAGGGGATTACAACTGTGTCTTAAATGGTTCTCCTGGACTTGAGCCGCAGGGGCAGGTCACATGATGAGGCTGACTGTTGCTATGGTGCTCTGTACGCCCCCCGTCCGCCTGTGTGAGGGGCCGTAACACACGTCCATATTTATTATCATGCTTATACACAGACCTGGGTATGCAGACAGAAACTGTACTAAAGTAAAAGCAACCCTACTTCAAAATAATGTTACTCAAGTAGAAGTAGCAAATAGTGGTCCAAGAAATCAGTCAAGTCAGAGTCAAAAAAGCATTTGCGAAAACTACTACTAAAGTAAGAGTAACTTAACTGTCGGGACATAACAAAATATTAAATAATACATAAAATCTGGTATTTATATATATTCTCAAAGGATAGATATAAAAATGAGAAAAAACTATTGGTCCAACATTCACAAATGTTCAAATCATGTCATATTGTCGACATAAAACTTTGGTCACTTGTAAACTTTCTCACAGTGGGAAGAGGAACCACAGCTTTTACTGAAGTAAGAGTAATATTACTTCAATAAAAATATTACACAAGTAGGAGTAAAGGTATATTACTAGAAAAATACTTTCTTCAGAAAGTTACTCAAATAAATACCACCCACCTCTGTCGATACAGTAACATATTAAAAGTACACGTATTATAAGATAAAGACATGAATATGCTGCATGTATTATGATAATTATTATATATAATGATAGACAGGTATAAAATAAATGTGTATTTCACATATATTTACTTGTCATTTCTTGTTGCCACAAACAATCACCCAATGCTGCAAAGAGGACGGAAAAAATACATCAATCAAGTAACTGTGCTCGGCTACTTATGTACTTAATTACAAAGTACTGCTGCCAAAATGGTACTTAAGCAAAAGTAGAAAGTACGTATGAAAAATAATACTCAGATTACTATGGTAGCAACTAGTTACTTTTTAACGCAATTTTAGAAGCTTTTTTACAAAACTTGATCAATCAAAAAGTGTAAAATTGAATTTTGTTGTTACAAACCACAACCCACATATTCTCTGAGCTCTGTCCAATTAGAGCGGGCGATGCAGTGGAGTTATACGGGTCTGTGGGTTTAGAGAGACACACAGACAGCAGGGGACTGGGACAATTTAGAGTTGTGCAGTACTCACTAACTTTTATATAATTTAAAATGAGAATAACTACAATTACACGACTAGAATTATACCAGAACAGGTTTAAAAATCTACTCAGAAAGTACAGCTACCCCAAACATGTCCTCAATTACACTAACATGAATATTTGTAATGAGTTATTTTCCAATCATCTTCTTGCCATAAATGCACTCTCTCTTCCCTTCTACATCATTTCAGCTCTGTACCACAGTCCATCTTCACCTGTCCATGAACCGCAGCAGCAGAACTATCAGCCTCAACAGCATTTACACATTTTTGCTCATTTTCAAAGACTGTTAACAGTGTTTTATTAGTAAAGCTCTATAACAGGATAAATTGAGGGATTATGGAGGTTTTAAGTCAAGCCCAGAACACTATTTCTTTAACTGTTCCTTCATGGCTGTATAAAATAATTGGCGGATACGTTCCAGCGAGGCTCCTGCTGTTCTATGTGGTCCTAATTGGCCATAGAAAACCGCAGGTCTATGGTAGATTCTAGTGGAACTTAAGGTAAAACAGATATGCTTTGTGTTGTTTTCAGCTAAAGTACAAATCCATTTCTTTCACATGACTCTGATGATAGGGATAAAAGATTACACACTGGAAGAAAAACTGTTCATGCGTCATTTGGGGCTGTTCAAGTTTGGAAACAAAAAAGTACATTTTGATTTTTGCCTTATAGGGCTGTGCAGTTAGTTTAATTTAAAATCAACATTGATCAGCTTGGGCTTTTTTAATCAAGAGTCGATCAGTAACAGCAGTGGACTCCCTGCTTAGGAGGAATAAAAAACAGTTGCGAGTCAAAGGTACAATAGGAGATTTTGCTGGTGGAGGGTCAACCTGCTAAGTTTGTCAGAAGCTCATTTACTTACTCATTACGCTGTATTAGAGCAAATATAAAACACACAGGCTAGTACATACACCCTTGGACCACTATGGAACCTACCTGGACGACTGAAAGATTACGCTGATATAAGACCACATGGCGATATAAAATTACATTCTACTGTCTAAATAAAGAGTCTTTCATTGTGGTATCGGAATCAGTATTGAGTATCAATTCTATTACTTAGTATCAAAATTCAGCTTGAAATTTTAGTATCGTGACAACACTCATGGAGGCAAACAGATGACTGATCAGGTTACAGGTCAGAGGTGAGTCCGCTCACGTAAGAATGCATGTTTTTCCAAAGTATTTTTAAGGAATAACAACACCTGTAACTGAAAACAAGATATTACTGTGGGAAACTCCAGCCAAGAAAAGCAGGAATCAGACCCTCCACTAGAAAAGCTGTTCATCTTTAAATTCAACTGATCTAAACTGAACTCAAAGTCTGATTCTTGAAAGTCATATTTTTTCCATGTCGTCCACCTTAGTCTGCAGTACATATTTGATGCTCAGTTTTAAGTGCACATTTTGCAGATCTCGTGACAGTTTAGATAAGACTGAAGCTCCTCAAATAATATAATATCCGTTTGTCTTTGAGAATGTTTATAGAGCTCCACAGGCAGCAGACAATTTAAAGGCCCCATATCATGACTCGTGTCAGTAATCCTCCATGTTTAGGTCATCATCTTTTCTAGGGCACAACAACAGTCTGTCCCACCAAACTAAAACGTATCGATCTCCATGGAGACTAAAGTATGGTTTTAATTCTCTATTTCCATGGAATCGGGCAGGCATCTCTAGAAAGTTACATAACATACCTTTAAATTGCCTTACCTCACTTTTTGGTCATTTTTAAACATATTGTCCTCCCAATACTAGAGGAGGCAAAAATTTTGATAAACGACAGTAGTTTGTATCTACTTATCTGCTTATTTGGCCAAATCCATAGTGTGATTTTGATTTTATTTCAAAGCACCAGCACTACTAGTACCCGATTTGGATATCCAATAAACAGCCACTTGTTGCTCCTATTCTTCAGGTGGTGCACTAATGCTAACTGCTTTATATTCTTCACATACGACTCTCATCTGCCTCGGTGACACATAATCATACAGCCATTAGCCTGGTGTGTGACAGGCGTGGACAAAATGGTGCTCTTCCCACGGACTGGCGAAGGCGGCTAATCACCACAAACGCATTCTGCTGTCTGAAAGCATAACAAACTGTCAATCAAACTGACACAGGCTTTTATGCGAGCACTTATCGCACAGCTGAGGCCCGCCCACCTTAACGCCTACGTCCAATCACGTATGACAGTCAAAATCGTATTACTTTTCTTTTTAGGCCTTGTGACGTAACATAGTGGCTTCTTCATCAAATATATCTGGTTATTTTGTTTTATTTATACATGTCATTTATGCCTCTGCCTATCAGTGCCTAAAACTAGATAAAAAATACTACTAAAACTTGACTAAAACTACAGTTAAGATTATATACACTTCCATTAACTAAAACTAGAGTTATAAACACTTTTATTGATTAAAACTATGGTTACGATTATATACACTTTCATTGACTAAAACTATGACCAAAATATTTCAACTGATGTAGGCCTGAAGTATCTTGTTGCAATTTTTCTGACAAGCATTGTGACAATTCGATTTATGATTTATAATTCAATTTAATTAAACAAAAAACACTGAAATATTAACTAACTAATACTAGAATCACATTGAAGAACAGAGCTAGGCTACAGGGTTAGCAGTTTTATGCAGTATAAGATATAAATATGGACAGTTAGTTGTCAGAAATTGCAGCCTTTGCGATTACGATAATAAAAACTAAACATAAATGAATGAAAGGAACTAGCAGAAACCAGATCTATTTTTCACTTTTCAATCCCAAGACCATAAACTCAACGTCTGCTCACTACTTCTGAGGAGATGCCCCAGCGCCACTGAAGGATGGGTCAAATCCAGAGGACACATTTCCCTACGGGGACAATTAAGTGTGTCTTAACCTCTTATCTTATCTTTACCTTAATCTTAATCTAAAACAAATGTAATTCATCTTATATTCGTTTTTCTTGTTAACATGAACCCTGCTGCCGACCGTACTCCTACCTCCTCACAATCCAATAATCACTGACCAGTCATGACCTCTAAATCCAGCAGCTTTCATGGGTTAATCTTTTACATTATGGACATTCAACCTATTTCTACACAGGCTACAACTGAGAAATTAGTCATTTACAGCCATGGTGCATTGCTACTGAAGCATTGAGAGGTGCATTCAAACGTGGAAATACTACTACTTTTCAAAATATTTCTTATCAGTAGTAAAAAATGTGTGTAATGCATTTTCCTATCCATGGCTTTGTACAGGGCGGATGGGGCATTGAGGGAAATGGCTGTGGGACAGCGTGAGCCTTGTTTTCATATATGTGAGTGGGGGAAAAAAATCAAAACATAAAAAAAATACAAGTGCAAATGACAGATTGAAATACTATTTCTCTTAAACATACTTAACATCAATATATTTAAGATTTTACTCAAAATCTTGCCTTGTCTTTTGTTTTGTAATTTTGGTGAAGTTTATAATGTCACTTCCTGGTTGGACACAGGCAGCAGATATGACATACGTACAGGTATGTTACCTAGCAACAATAATGTTAACAAGGACCAAAACTTGGGTAAATTACACAATAGTTATGATCTGACAAAAAATAATAAATGGCCACGTCTTTATTTTGTTAAAACAATGTTTAACCTGTCAGAAAAATACCTTCCTTAGGCAAAAATTGTATTGTGCTTTAGAACTCAGCGCTGCTTTCTGTATTTTCCAACTTTTTCACATTTCTTCACAAACAATGTAAAATTAAGATGAATATTACCACAGGTATTATCCCACCAAACCATGTCATAATTAGAAAAATATGTGACTCTGTCAAATGCAATTTAAAGGTCCTATATTACACAAAATTGACTCTTGTGAGCTTTATGCCATGTTATAATTCATGTTTCATTCACACATGTTTGAGTAATTCTTTATTATTAGTCTGTTACATCTCCAAAGCTCAAAATGCTCTGTTCCACCTTGTGATGTCATGACGTTAACAGCTCCTTTTACCTTTCGTTCACTAGAGGTTGGCAGTTCCAGGGGTGAAATCATCCAAATGATTCTAGTGAAGGTGTATGGAGTTTACAAACACGGTGGAGCACTTCCTGTGTTACCTCATGACATCACAAGGTGGAACAGAGTATTTTCAGTTTGAGAGAAGAACTCAGCCTAAATATGCAGGGTTTGTGTTTTAAACATGTGTGAATGAAACAAAACACAATTCTGGGTATGTTTTTGCTGAGGAAACAACATTATAAAATAGAGCAGAAAATAGGGTTACGTAGGCCCTTTGAAGAGGAATTTGAATCATTTCCAAAGAGGGATTTTGTGTTGATAGCACGTCGAGTTTTAACCAGGATTCATCTTCTCTACAGAAGTGCATTTTACCTCTTCTCGATGTTTCTGTAATCATGGCAACAGCTTCATACAAGGCCAACGCACACGCAGCACTGCACACCATGTCTATTCTCTGCTCCTAACACTCACATGGACCATTATTTAACAAGCAATTCTGCAGCACTTACAGCAAAGTGAGGAGAACGCAGCATCTAGTTACTACATCTCTACATCAGAGTCAAGTCATATCAATATTTGTTCAGCTGTGACCAATCAAGCATAATCTACAAGTACCCCTGACGCCCTCCCTTACGCGGTCTTCTGCATCTATGTCAGGCGGCCCTCAGACAAATTTTTCTTGGCCCTCAAGTTTCCTGGTGAATTGGCCCATATTACTTTAAACAGTACTTTTGACTGTACATTTCTGAAAATCTACTTTAACAAGGTCATATCAAATATTTAATGTGTCCCACTGAGGATGTGAGCATGAATAAAGGTGGTTCAGTCTAACTTGTAACAAACACACAGATTTGAAGTATTCACTGTATTGGCGACCCGTCTATGGCCCTCAATCGGCCCTCAGCTTTGTCTGTGTTTTTATATGTGACCCTTAGTGAGAAACGTTTGGACACCCCTGATCTATGTGGATGTGGGTCCAGATTTTACACTGATACAAACTATATTGATCCACAAGAGCCATTTTGGTTGGACAAAATTAATCAGTTAGTCAATGAATTTATGGTATCATTGTTAAAATATGAAGTTGAGAATTAAAGTGAACCAGTGTGTATGCTATGCGTAAAGGGGAAATCATATGGAACTTTTCTTGTGCTTGTTTCCACGGAGATGACATTCCCTCCGAGAAAAGACTGCCTTTGTTTTAAACTGTAAAACTGTATTGCATTTACTCAAGTATATTTTTTTAACTGCTAAAAACATTACCTTGCAAACAAACATTGTTACTGTGTGTGGGCTCGCCTCCATAGTACTGACCCGTGTCTCACAGTTTTTGCCTCCATGGAGATAGCGAAGTTTAGTGCCATATTGTGGAACATTCCAGGTAAAGCAATGACGAAGTTACTCATGGAGGCAAGTAGGTGGCAGACCCTTCAGAAAAGTTTCATAGTTTTGTGGTTTCATAGTCCTAGTGCCATGGTCTCATCACAGTGTTCTCTCTCTTTACAGTGGTCCTAGTGCCATGGTCTCATTGCTGTGTTCTCTCTCTCTCTGCAGTGGTCCTAGTGCCATGGTCTCATCACAGTGTTCTCTCTCTTTACAGTGGTCCTAGTGCTTTAGTCTCATCACTGTGTTCTCTCTCTTTGCAGTGGTCCTAGTGCCATGGTCTCATAACTGTGTCTCTCTCTTTACAGTGGTCCTAGTGCCATGGTCTCATCACTGTGTTCTCTCTTTGCAGTGGTCCTAGTGCCATGGTCTCATCACTGTGTTCCCTCTCTCTCTGCAGTGGTCCTAGTGCCATGGTCTCATCACAGTGTTCTCTCTCTTTACAGTGGTCCTAGTGCCATGGTCTCATCACAGTGTTCTCTCTCTTTGCAGTGGTCCTAGTGCCATGGTCTCATCAAAGTGTTCTCTCTCTTTACAGTGGTCCTATAGCCATGGTCTCATCACTGTGTTCTCTCTCTCTTTACAGTGGTCCTAGTGCCATAGTCTCATCGCAGTGTTCTCTCTCTTTACAGTGGTCCTAGTGCCATGGTCTCATCACTGTGTTCTCTCTCTTTACAGTGCTCCAAGTGCCATGGTCTCATCACAGTGTTCTCTCTCTCTTTGCAGTGGTCCTAGTGCCATGGTCTCATCACTGTGTTCTCTCTCTTTGCAGTGGTCCTAGTGCCATGGTCTCATCACTGTGTTCTCTCTCTTTGCAGTGGTCCTAGTGCCATGGTCTCATCACAGTGTTCTCTCTCTTTGCAGTGGTCCTAGTGCCATGGTCTCATCACTGTGTTCTCTCTCTTCACAGTGGTCCTAGTGCCATGGTCTCATCACAGTGTTCTCTCTCTTTACAGTGGTCCTAGTGCCATGGTCTCATCACTGTGTTCTCTCTCTTTACAGTGGTCCTCGTGCCATGGTCTCATCACTGTGTTCTCTCTCTCTCTGCAGTGGTCCTAGTGCCATGGTCTCATCACTGTGTTCTCTCTCTCTCTCTGCAGTGGTCCTAGTGCCATGGTCTCATCACAGTGGTCTCTCTCTTTACAGTGGTCCTAGTGCCATGGTCTCATCACTGTGTTCTCTCTCTCTGCACAGTGGTCCTAATGCCATGGTCTCATCACAGTGTTCTCTCTCTTTACAGTGGTCCTAGTGCCATGGTCTCATCTGTGTTTCTCTCTCTTTACAGTGGTCCTAGTGCCATGGTCTCATCACAGTGTTCTCTCTCTCTTTACAGTGGTCCTAGTGCCATGGTCTCATCACTGTGTTCTCTCTCTTTACAGTGGTCCTAGTGCCATGGTCTCATCACTGTGTTCTCTCTCTTTACAGTGGTCCTAGTGCCATGGTCTCATCACAGTGTTCTCTCTCTTTGCAGTGGTCCTAATGCCATGGTCTCATCACAGTGTTCTCTCTCTCTGCAGTGGTCCTAGTGCCATAGTCTCATCTGTGTGTTTCTCTCTCTCCTTACAGTGGTCCTAGTGCCATGGTCTCATCACAGGCTGCACAGATCAGAGCACAGAGAGCAGAATGAGCTCCCAGGACAAGTGGGTTACGCTGACCCCAACTGAGTTCGCCCTACTGCAGGAGTACGCACACTGTAAGTATATATACTCCACAATGAAACTATTTTGTGTGTACTTTACTTACCATGAGTGGATATAGAAGTCTTAAATGTGCTGTTTTGAATCATTTTTGTTTTATTTTCACTCCAGTAGGGCTGCATGCCTTTAGTTCTTAAGTTGGTGGCATCTTAGTCAATAAATGATTATTTAGAGTGAAAGGATTGATATGGGACAACAGCAGTAAGGAGAAGATTTGTTATCTGCTGATATTTATACATAAAATATAAAAAATATACTACTGTAGTCACAAGTTTAATCTGTCTTTACATAGATACATTGTTTCCTAGTACTTTTTTCTGCATGAACTGTTGTTTTTGCATGAACAACCCTGCAGATGTAGTCTTATGAGTGCAGTTTGGGTCAGATATGTAGAGACAGAAAATAAAAATTCATAATATATAGTTTCAAAAGCTTTTGCCACTCCCCCTTTTTAGCCAACTAATCGATCGGCTGAACATGTCTTTAATCAACCAAGAATTTCTTTAGTTGACTACGGGCCTACACTCCAGTAAATATGAAAAAACCCGAGTTATAAAACTGCACTAAAGGCAAACATGATAAGGGCATTATGAGAAAAAACAATAACAGAAGCCTCCCCATGATCACATAAGTGCCCTGTGAGGTTTGGATACAGTTACCTCCGTGATAGCTCCTGTGTGCGCTGTGCTGGAGTGTGGCCCACAGAAGTCTGTAATCTGTTTTGTTTATGTATGAGAGTGATAGCCCCTCTCTCAGCAGTATCTGTGCAGTGTCAAATGTGAACACAGACCGTCTCAGATTCATCCATTATCACAGCTGTGTTTCATTCGTGTCCAGAGAGTATCCATTACAATCTCCAGTTTATCTCACTGTGCTATGGTCTCTACTGGTAAGTGTCTTCTACAGCTAAAGTAGGCTGTTTGTGCTGTTTACAAGTTTAAGAGATATTGACCCAGACCGCTCGACATTACATTCTGGCTTATTTCGTTTGGAGCCTCTCTTTAAGGGAAATGCAACAAATTCTGAGGTAGAACTAAATAGATGTGCATATGTAAAAGACCACATATAAAATGGCTGGACTTTCTCATTTCTACTTATGCAAATGTCATTTTCACTATTAAGTTGTTAATGACCCAGACATGTTTTTAATTGGTCATCGTGAAAAATGAATAGTTAATATACTCACCTCACTGGAAAGTCTTGGGCTCAATTCCGCGGTATGGACTAGGTGTGGTCTTGGAGTTTGCGTCACCATGTGTGTTTCGAATCCCTCCACCTATAAAAACATGGACAATTCTGACTTATCTTGCTACTTTCACAGTCTAGACTTGTAATCCATCCTTTCTGTTTCTGCAAATGGCATTGTTAGTATTAAGCCCAATGATTAATCAATAGTGAATCTCAATCAAATCTAAATCGCAAAGGCCACAATTTTCATGTCTGCTCCATCACAAACTAGTCTTATTATGAAACCTATGTCCTGTTGGTCAGACCTTTGTAAACATGGAATTAAGATTAAAGATTAAGATTAATAACAATTCAATGAAACACAATTTGACTGGATGCAATTAACAATCGCAAAGTAGCATAATTTCCATCACAAACAACAAAATATCCGGTCTTATTCTGCATAAAAACTGCTAACCCTGCTGCCTGGGATCCAAAATACACAATTCACAAAGACATGGGTCTGGTCACAGACGGTGAATCTCCCCGTTTTCAAATAGGAGTGATTGACAGGTGGATTAGCCAATGAGGACACATATGGTCCACCGTATGGGAAAAATTAAAAGAAACAAATATCAAAGGGGACTGAAAAACATCACAGATTTCTGCAGAATCAATGAGCAAAGCACTGAACTGTTAAACTGAGGTGAGAACAGTTTTATTTTAGTTGTAAGTCAGTCAAGTGACCAATGAGCTCCTTTGTTTCAGATGTGTCACTGAAGAAAAACTAAACTGTTGGTACGATCAAGTTTGATCGGGCTTGAGACACAGCGGAGGCTGTGGGGACCAGACTCACATCAATTTGTATAAAAATACAGACAGATATCAGTCTGGATTTGCCAGGGACTAACCCTGTACTTTGGATCTGAAATACATGTGATTCTTGTATTATTTGGCACTTCGTATTTTAGTATTTATATTTAATTCTCATGTATGCGTATAAAATGTAAACTTTGAACCAAATCCTATTGTTAAAACATAAACTGCAAATGTAATTGCAATTGCAATGCTTGTCAGAAAAAAGTATAAATATTTTCCCAAATTGTTCAGCCCAAAGCAAATGTTGCACCAGTCACCTTAGTCAAGACAAATAAAACATTCAAATACATCCTTTTTAGAGTTCCCATCATGCCCTTGTGCATGTGCAGATGTGGCCGTTCAGGCTTTAGTGCTGGCGTTAGCGCTCTGAATGATTCATTGGCTGCTCTACAAATGACCACTTAGTGCTACAGACTGCGCTCCCCGTGCCGTGAGTTTATGTTAGGACACTTTTAGATCACTCTGAATGAATCCGGGACGGAAAACACGGGCGCACCTGGCAGGACATCAACTGTGCCACCCACGCATTACTAATCCTACGATCAAAGGGATAAAACCAAGCTGGAATATACAGCTGGAAGTCTGTTTTTAGACTGCAAGTGTTCAGACATAAATCGTACTAGAAGATGCAGATGATTCATGACTTAAAAGGGGTGGGGGGAAGTATTAATGTGGTATTATGGGTATTAATTGCCTTAAAGTTTAATAAGTTTCACTTTCGTTTTTGTTACAAAGTCCCCCTGCCCTTTGCTCTTTGCGATAAGTCACTCCCCTCCATAGCACTCACAAAAATGTGCATTTCACTGATGAAACAACTGCACATAGCATCAGGTTTGTGAAGGTGTAGTGTATTGTTTTAGTTGACCACTGAACTAAAGATAAAAAGCAGCTGTTAATTTGAAAAGTATCAGTTGAATTTTAATATATTTTTGGTCACGTATCAGTACATTTACTTACAGTTCTTAAAAAAACAAGCTAAAATGAGCGTATATGGAAGTATTCTCAGATGTTAAGTGCTCTGGGTGAGTGGTATTGTAAAGACACAATGAGCTCAGAGCTATTGTAGAACCAGACGTGACGTGTACAGGAGTGCCTTTAATTTGCCCCAGCTCAGGCCAAGTTGGATGTTAATAATTCATACAGACAGCAGAAGCTTTTGTACTGCGCTTACACAATTGTTCCTGACTTTAATGGGTCTGCATCTGGTGATTTTCTAACTTCCACAAGATCAGCATCATCTGTTTTCATATTAAAGTACATATGACAGGTTAGACTACTCATTTTACTAAAACATAGTTAACATCACTATATTTAAGATTTCACTCAAACTTTATATCATATTTTAGGGGCAAAACTTTTTCCCAATTCTCCACCGAAATGAATGGGATTCCCACTTAACCGAAGGTGCCACCACAAAGAAAGTGCGTTTTAGTCACGTTTATGGCAAAAGAGAGTGGGGCAGAATAAGGTCAAGGGTGAGGGTCAATAGAGGATGTGCAAATATTACCTGTGGTGAACTAGGTACGTGCAGATCTGTCACAATAACAGCATTTGAAGTACACTATATTGCTACAGAAACTAGAGAAGATACTTAATACCACTGATGCAATAACCCTAAACCAGGATAATACCAGTGAAACTTTTTCCAGCTGTAGTATCTAATATCAGCCAGTGGTTTGTCTGGATTCTAAACATCGGTATCAGCATAGGTCATGACAAAAATCCATTCGGTCGATATGTACATAGAGGTTAAATACTTGACCAACTATCATACAGGCCACAAACTACAAAAAAACCTAAACTTCCTTAGTGCAAAGAATTATTGATTATAGAATTAGAGCGCCTGAATAATATAAGTCCGTCATATGCTGATCGATAAGTCCATGTAGTAATTGTCATGACATTCCTATGGTACTTTTTACTTCTAAACTGTTGTAGTAACTTTGCAAGTGTGTATGAAGATAAAAACAAGTCCATCTGGCTACTGTTTGTGACACAGTGCAGGTCTGCTTCTGTTACAGGGTCACATCTGTGCTGAGTCAGGCTCCGATAACTACAACTTTTACTGCAGTACGCTAAAGGAATCGCACGCAAATGTTCATCACGGCTCATCTGCAGACTGTGAACACTAACACTCTTTTTCACTTCTGTCCTGTGAAGCTGTTTAGAAGTAGCACTATTTTAAAGCACGATATATCACTACAGAGAAATACTGTGATAAATGGTAATAGTGACGCTACTTTACGCCACTGTTACAAAGCAGGATAATCCCTCTGAACCTATTTTTAAATATACTGTATCATCAAAAGGCCTGAGCTGTAACAAGTACATAGAAGAATGAATCAATAATTTGCCATAGAAGTTATGTATTCAACTCTCTACAGCTCAAATGTTATCGTTTTACATAAAAAATGGCTAAAATCTCCTCACTATTGGCAAGAAATTGTACACGTGATAAATACTGATTCCCAAAATATATGTTCCAGTTTTCAAATACTGAATGATAAGTCAATATTATCTACTATCGTAACAGGACTAAGTAGAACATGTAGGATATTTAGTTAATTTCCAAAACTCTCTGTTCATGTTATGGCTCAACTTAACTTAACTTAATAATAATTAAATCAGAAAACAGGATCAGTTCCTAACGATGGGTTGCCAGATCTTATAACAAAAATCTGCATGTAATAAAGTCAAAAATGCTCTTTAATATGACCACAGTATAGGTATTGTGTATATTATATTATATTGATGCTTTTAAAGATGCTGTCCTTGTTTTACGGTCTCACAAACATGAAAAACAGAACTAGTTCAGTAAAACGGTTTGCAGTGGTTATTCCTCACTTACCTCACGCATTCTGAGCATCCTAATTATTCACGGCAATGAGTTTGAAAGAGCTTTTCACAGCTTTCAGAGACCAGTGTGGTGTTTTGCCATCATAGTAAAGTGAACAGCTAAATGTTATTACGATACTGCGGCTTGTTTTAATTATATTTTTGTTCTTCCAAATGTTCTTAAGCTTTGCCTGTGACCCCCTCGCTGCCTCACACCTACAGCGGAGACGTTCTCTTGTAGGGATTTCACATAAGAGCTCACAGAGGGGCTGCAGAATGGTGCGTAGGACTCAAAGGCAGGAGCAAGTGGGAGGATCCAAGTTTTTGTACGTTCGGATAATAGCGTTTCAATAAGCAGGCCAGGTTATGAAGTATTCAGCAGTACTCTCCTGTGTGCTCAGAAATTCAGCTGTTTCATAAATGTTATAGTCGTGTGGAACAACAATTTAAAGAGGTTTGAGATGCCATCCATGCAAGTTTGGGTAATATAGTGATCTCTCCGTGACTCCAGTCTACAAGCCTATGTCATCCATGCTCCCACACAACAATTCTCCATAAATATACAAAGGCATGATACAAAATAATACACTACAGCTTCACAAACCTGATGTGATGTGCGATGTTTAATTTTTTATTTTTTTTTGGTTGGGATTAGCAGTTGATTCATGCTGATTATATTGTAAATAGCGCTCTAGCAGGATTCAGGGGAGTATATTGTGATAGCGCTCTGAGCAAAGGCAGGGGAGACTCAGAGTCGAGGCAGGGACAGAAGTATTTTTAGGTTTTATACAAATACATTTTTTTTTTTACATTAGATTAGAAACACTACATAGGTGAGTTGACACAGATTTCTCATCAGTGCTGCCATACTGCGGCACAGCAAAGTGTCATATTATATTGCGTATTACAGTATATATATTGAACATACTGCAGAGTTTATTTATATATTTAACTTATAATCAGAAAAAAAAATATTGTCCACAGTTTGAACCAGAGTTATTTCTATGTAAAATGAGTTCATGAGACAAATCTCTGTGGAGCTTCTGTTTGTGTGTGACAGAGAGAGTGCGGAGGGGGCTGGCCTGTGTCACTGGAGTAGCACTACTTTTATAGATGTAGTGGAATATAGAGCTGCCCATGTGCTCTGTGGGTTGGTTGCTGAAGGCTGGAAACTCTGGGCTACAATGTAAAGAAGGAAATCAAATCCAGTAAATCCAGTCTCTGTTTAGCTGTGAATATGACGGAAAGGATTTTATCTGCACTCTTCTCTTTTAAGGTTAATTTTATTATGATGATGCATGTTTTGATTAGCTTGTATTGTAATTTTAATGTGTTTCTTATTCTGTAAAGCACTTTGAATTACATTGTACATTGTAGTCTACAAACTTGCTGACGAGGGAGAGCAGCGCGGACGCAGGCAAGTGAACATAGTGAGAGGAGAGTCAGACTCAGGAGGAAAAAAATCCAAATAAATCATCAAATCATCATCCAAAAAGGAAAAGTCTGATGTGTGGAAGTGGATTTCCTCTAGCAGCCATATTAAGAGTATACTATAAAACAATATTGTTCTCCTCAGAAAGCACTCTTCTTTTCACTGTATGTGTGCTAATAGGTATGAGAGGACGCATTAGGGACCTGAACGATTATGCAAAATATGAGTCAAGCACAGTTCACACTTAGTGCCGCTCAACAGACCAAGCTAACAAACAGAAACTGTAAATGAACTGTAAAACATGTAGTCAGATAGTGTCCAGAAGCAATCTGACCAGAACTGAAGAAGTGGCTTGGATGAGCAGCGAAACATCTTCACTTCAACAACTTCAGTTGACAGAACTGAATTTTTCTTTTACTATTTATGAAAGATTATGCAAACTGTATATTTATATTTTACTCATTAGCAGAAAATCATCACCCATGTATCAAGATACGTATTGAATAGTGGGAAAACTGTATCATTGTATCCCTAATATCCATATTTACCCAAATGAGTATCTACTTTCGATACTAGTGCTAAGATTGCTTAGCATCTGATTTCTGATATTTTGGACAACCCTAAATCATCTTAAATCGTATCCTGAATTAAAGTTTTGTATCTATTTTGATGATAGCATTTCAATAAGCCTGAGCCAAGTAATAAAGTATGCAACAACCCCCTCGCTCTCTCCTATTATTAAGGCCAGTGTAATAGCGGTGTACCAGGAGGACTCGGAACTATTAGCCAGCCTCTCTCTCTCTTGTGAGCAGCGCAGGGGACCAGCTTCATGTCAAACCAGTGATGTATGTGTAATAAACTGTGTTACACAATACGCTGGTGCGACATAAACGAGCAGTAATGATGCTACAGCTATTAAACTCAGAGAGGCTTATTAAAATGGATACAAAGGAAGTCTCATAACAGCACAATACACCTATTTCCTTTCAAGTCCATGAACAAAGCTCTGGATACTATGCAGATTAGGTTTTGCACATCCTAAGCCAACAATGGTCCAAATTGTCTGGGGCAGGGTTTGAACCACCAACCACCTAGTAAAAGTGAAGATAATATCATCATAATATCTAAAAGTTTTCATCACGGCGCTGAGTGAAAACAGGAGGCAGGTAAGACTGTGACAGTCCCTGCATTAGTGCTGTAGCTTGACATAGATGCTATTGGGCTAACAGGCTCGGACTATGGGAGAGTCTAGCTGTATTTCATTTTAGTTCTCAATCAAACGAGAGGAAGCGTGGTGCAGTTGAGAGGAGTTTGCCTGTTTGAGCCACTGATGTGACCATGTGAGCGTGTGCTCCATGTGAAGATGAGAAAACATGTGTGATGCAGACACGTTTTACTAACAACCCAATGCAGATGGACTGTGTATAGGACTGTCTGCGTCTGCCTCTCTCTGCTCACTTTATTTTCACGTCATGGTCGATATTTACAATACACAGCAGCTGCTTTGAGCTTGTGTCACTCAGATTCCATCTCGTGTTAAAGGAGCAGGTGCTTCGGCCCACTCCTTTCCTTCTGTTACACAAAGCATGAAAGTCACAGATAGAATATGACTTATCCAAAGCATAATGTTAATAATGAGGAAAATAACACAATAAAACGGCACTCACAATGTGGCCAGAAGAATTAATGTGGCCTGTATGAAACATTATCAGGACATAGGAAGTTTATAATATAATTACCATTTATTGATCTGAAAATGACATACTCACTGAAAGCAACACATTAACATGTTTTAACATGTTTTATAAGTTTCACTTTTGTTTTAGAGTCCCCGCTTCCTTTACTCCCCATGTTAAGTCACTCCCCCTTCAGACCACTATCACAACACAATCAGCGTGCATCCTGCTAATTAAACTATTGCCCATCACATCAGGTTTGTCAAGTTTATGTGTTCAGTTTTGTATTATGCTTTTGAATATTTATGTTGAATTATCGAAAAGGGCCTGGGAGAGATCCCTAAAATACTGTAGCATGCATGCATACAAGCCTAGACCTCATCAGGCATGTTTTTGATGAGGGAATGTTATAACATGATAGAAAGCTCGATTTTGCATAATACGCCTGTTTTATGCCATAATGTGGAACAATCCACAGGCCTCAGGCAAAGCAGCACAACATCTCCATCTGGACAAGCAAGCAGTGGACGCCCAACTGTAAGAGCTAAAAAAATACTGCACTTTTGTAGTATAAAGAAAAGATATCCCCGAGTCTTTATTATAGAAAATAGGACTGGAATAAATTAGCATACAAAATGTACCTTAAATTACTGATCACATATTCTTCCTCGTGCTCAGTCGTACCTCCGGTGCTGCCAAGCCTAGTGCTCTATCTACAACGGCAAGGACATGGTGGGAAGGAAAAATATTAACATTACAATTCAAAGTCTTAATTTACCAGCCTGTTCCAGTTTAGACAAAAATTCATGAGCTAGAAAACTGCCTCACTGGAGCTCTCACATTACTTTAATGGCAGTGCAGTATATTGGACTGCAATAACTGCAGCACATTAAAAATAAAACTAATCTTTCTAAGTAATTAGTATTCAAATAGCCTAATTTATCATTGTGAAGCTGCATGCTCTCAGATAATATTTACATTCTAAAAACATCAAATCTGTTGTATAGACTTAGCTTTAGCCAGTTAGCCTACATTTACTACATGTGAATAGCCTGTATGAAAGAGTACACTGAGGAACACACTATTTCAAACAAATGTGCAACTAATA
The DNA here is from genome assembly GCA_019594935.1 of Periophthalmus modestus. Lineage (NCBI taxonomy): Eukaryota > Metazoa > Chordata > Actinopteri > Gobiiformes > Gobiidae > Periophthalmus > Periophthalmus modestus. The sequence continues at coordinate 25,839,758 of JAIEZT010000124.1, read as the reverse complement.
CGAGTCTAGTCTCCTCAATAAACACTTCATAGAGCAGAGTCACACTCAGTTTACCCGGGGGCCGCTGGAGGCAGAGTCTGGGGCTGGGCCGCATCAGGTTTTTCACAAGAAAAACTGTCAACAAAGCTTACGCGCTTACGTCACTTCCGGCGCGACAAGCACTGTCCCATTTCATGAAACCGACGAGTGCGGCCGAAAATGTGTTCTGCGTTTCCATGGAGATCGACCGTAGCCGAAGCGCGCACCCATGCACACTTCGCGCACTGCTATATCCCATCATGCACCGCGCTTACGCAAAAAAGAGACGAAAATGTTCGTCCTTCACGCAATACACGATTAAATGTAAGTACTGCTTTACGTCATCTACAACAGTGCGACCTGTAAAATATGAGTAGAAATCTGTACAGGCCGCGTGTTTGCGGATTAAAAACCTTTACAGCTCTGGCACACTCGGGTACAGAAGAAGAGAGACAACAGCGCCCTCTACTGGTATTAAAATGGTTTAGCCACAGAAATTAAACATGTCCAAATACAGAACCGTTAAACTGCAAAATCACACTTTATGTACAACTAATCAGTGTCCTCTGGTTTATAGACTATGAATGTAGAATGATATTGTTACCTCTGTCTCTGTTATTACGTTTTAATAAGGTATATTTTGTTACAATTGGGAAAATATCACCTCGAAGCTTATATTTGTCTATTGATATTCAAAGAGAAATATTAATTCTTTACTAGGTTCTTTCAGCTCAGTTTACAGTGTTGTGTATTGTCAATATAATCTGCAAAAACATGGACCTACCTTAAGAGAACTATTCTAGGTCAAACTTTCACAATGCCACAAGAACTGGAACTGTGCTGAAGAGAAAAAAATATTTCAGTAAAATTAAATGTAATTAAACGTTTTGTGTACTAAACTTAGTAGTTGGTACTAAACGTTCTAATTGTAAAACTGTAGTACAAATTAGTATTCAAACAGACTCGAGAATTTATCATTGTCAAATGGTTGATTTTCAGATGATATTCCCATTCTAAAAATAGCTTCTTTAACTCTCCTCTCAAACCATTTCTTTTCTCTGGTCTGATCTGATCTCACTCTTCAGAGGAGTGTTTAGTGGCTTTGAGATGGAGATGCACAGCAGACTGGGGTCCTGAGGAGCTCTCACACCGGCGTTGTCGACACATTCTGAAATTATTCATCAAATCTTTTGTAAGGTCAAGGTTTTGTTCTAGGTATTTACTTTTATTTTATTTATTATTTTTTTGCTCCAAAGTCAAAATGTATAGCGTTATGATGCACGCAGTAAAGCTTACACTACACTTTCTTGAAATAGGCAAATAACTAATGTCAGTCCAGTCTCCTCAAAACAGAGTGCTGGTAATTATATGATTATATATGTTTGAAGGAATTACAAAATATGGATAAGATCGATAAATAAACAAAAATGTAGGCCAAGACCATAGACTGTATAAAGAATGTATATTTATGTATACAGTCTATGACTGGACCGACTGGACCTAGAACTTCAGCAGCTACGAGCTGGAACAGGCCTGAAATACAATATAAAACATGTAATTACATGTGTTTAGTGTTTTTAATGAATAGTGTTGTGTAACTTATTAAAACTATAAAACAAATTGGAAACAGGAAGCTAAACTGTTCATGTGCTTGATAAAGAGAAGAGCCCTCTTAGTCACTCCCAGCTGTGTGCTGCCCCTATGGCATCATTTCACTGTCTTTAAGTTTAGGCACGTGGACAGAAATCAAGGGCACAAATTACGCCATACTGCCCCGCCTTTGTTGGTGTGGAGGAAGAATGGCAACAGTTCAAGAGTGCAGTGGTTGGATGTGCGGAGGAAGTATGTGGTATGAGACGTGTTGGGGGTGGTGTAAGAAAGGGAAGTGAATGGTGGTGCGAGGATGTTAGGTTGGCTGTAACTGAGAAGAGACGTGCGTATGAAGTATGGCTGCAGAGAAAGGACAGGGAGTCGTATGAGTGTTATAAGGAGAAGAGAAGTGATGCAAAGAGAGCTGTGCGTGAGGCAAAAGTGGCTGCGGACGAAAGGTGGGGCAGACAGTTGACTGATAATTTTCGGGAGAACAAGAAAATGTTTTGGAAGGAGGTGAAAAGAGTGCGAAAGGGAGTGGCTGGGAGGGAGGAGAAAGTGAAAACAGAGGATGGAAGGATGCTGAATGAGGGAAATGCAGTAAGGAAGAGGTGGGCGGAGTATTTTGAGAGGCTGTTGAATGTGGAGGAAGACAGGGATGCTGTGATTGTGACGGATGGAAGGGAAAGCAGATTGAATGTATTGGGAGAGTTGAATGAAGCGTTGATCACGAGAGAGGAAGTTGAGCAAGCTGTGGGAAAGTTGAAAGCAGGAAAGGCTGCAGGTGTGGATGGATGTACTGTGGAATGTCTGAAGTGCGGTGGAGCGAGTGTGATTGAGTGGTGTGTGAGATTGTTGAATGTGTGTTTTGTAAGTGGGCAGGTGCCCTGTGACTGGGAGAGTGCGTGTGTGGTTCCACTGTACAAGGGTAAGGGTGATAAGTATGACTGTAGTAGTTATAGGGGTATTAGTCTGTTGAGTGTTGTAGGCAAGGTGTATGGGAGAGTGTTGATTAATAGGGTAGTAGAGGGGACTGAGTGTATGATTGGTGAAGAGCAGTGTGTGGTTTCAGGAGAGGTAGAGGATGTGTGGACCAGGTGTTTGCTGTGAGACAGGTGTGTGAAAAAGTATTTGGTTAAGGGGAGGGAGGGTGTTTTGGGCGTTTATGGATTTAGAGAAGGCGTATGATAGGATTGATAGAGAGGCGTTGTGGTTTGTGTTGAGTTTGTATGGTATCGATGGTAGATTATTGGAAGGTGTGAAGAGTTTTTATAGAAACAGTAGAGCGTGTGTGAGAGTGGGAAATAACATGAGTGAGTGGTTCTCTGTGAGGGTTGGTTTGCGTCAGGGATGTGTGATGTCTCCGTGGTTGTTTAATGTGTATATGGATGGTGTGGTAAAAGAGGTGAATGCAAGAGTGTCAGGTAAGGGGTGTGAGGATGGTGAATGTTGATGGCAGCGAATGGAGTATGAATCAGTTGTTTGTTTGCAGATGATACCGCACTAGTGGCTGATTCAGAGGAGAGCCTGGCACGTTTGGTCGAGGAGTTTGGAAGGGTGTGCGACAGAAGGAAGTTGAGAGTGAATGTGAATAAGAGTAAGGTGATGAGGTGCACGAGGTCAAAGGATGAACGTAGGTTGAATGGGGCACTAAATGGGGAGTTGTTGGAAGAGGTTAGAGTGTGTTTTCAGTATTTGGGGTCGCATGTTGGTGTGGATGGTGGAATAGGGGGTGAGGTAGAGTTTAGAATGAATGAAGTACGAAAGATATGGGGGGGGATGAAGAGAGTGTTTGAATGTAGGTCACTGGGAATGGATGCGAAAAGGAGATTGTACGAGGGTGTGGTGGTGGTGCCTGCTGCGTTGTATGGGGCTGAAAACATGGAGTTTGAAAGTTGCAGAGAAGAGGAAGCTGAATGTCGTTGAGATGAGATGTCTGAGGAGTATGTGTGGTGTGACGCGCATGGATCGTGTGAGAAATGAAGAAATCCGAGAGAGAACTGGTGTGTTGCGAGAGTTGCTGATAGAGCAGAGCAAAAAGGCTTTGGGATGGTTTGGGCATGTTGAGAGAATGGAAAGGGAGCGGCTGGTGAAAAAGGTGTATGAATCTGATGTGAGTGGAGTGAGAATGAGAGGAAGACCGCGAATGGGTTGGACAGAGGGTGTAAGAAGAGCGTTGAATGCAAGAGGGATGACTGTGGTGCAAGGGAGAGAGGCTGCTCAGGACAGGGATGAATGGAGAGAGTTGGTGTATGAATGAATCAATGGATGGGCGTGGTTGAGGACTGGTCTTGGTATGAAGCGGCAGGGGAAACCAGCTTCGCTGAGGCCCTGCTGTGGAAGTGCCCACACTGGGCTGTGCAGCTGACCCTGGTGCAGTGTGGTGGGGGTTAGACCAGTCCTCAATCCTTAATCCTTAATCCTTAAACCTTAAACCAAGGTGTCCGTTCCCCAACATCATCACAACTATATTGGGTGTTGCCTCTCCGGGGACGTTGGGTTTGTGCTGGCGTTGGCCCGCGTGTCCGTCTGGGTGCAGGGTTGTTGGGGGGGTTGTTGGTGGGCTTGGGTGGTATCACCACCAGGCCTGGTCGTGGGGGACCGAGGGAGCGGCTGGCTGGTGCTTGGGTGTGTGATCCGGATGGCCATCTGGATCCGGGGTTCTTTGGGGGTTTGTATGGTGGACGGGGGCGCTTGGACGGGGGCAGCATTGTCTGGGTGCACCTCTGGTTTTGCTGTTATTGTTGCTGTAATTTGAACCTGGTCCTTCTCCCAATGTTTTTAGTTTGTTTTTAATGCATCATTTCTTAGTTAGGGCAAGCTGAATATCTACACTTAGGCCTGCAGGACAATGTCCTCCTTTTTAATGCATTTAGACACAATATATATATATACATATATATATAGCATACACATATACACAATATAGGGCAACACAGGATAAGAAAAAATGTTGGGAGAAAGGGGAAAATAGGACAATAGATCAGCAGCGGTGATGGTGATGGACGGGAGGTGCGCCTGGGTGCTCGTTGTCCCTTCTGGGTGCAGCGGCTGTCCCTGTGTGGTCCTCTGGAGGATTCCTGGGTGCTGGTGGTGGTCTGTTTTTGCACTCTGAGTCTGGCCGGTTGCTTCCTTCGTGTCGCCTATGGCGGGTCCTGGGGGTGTTCGACTCGGGTACGCTGGCTGCCCTTTTCGGCTGTCCGGTGCATGGATGGGGGGGCGGGTGGACGTCAGTGCGGGCTTGGCCTCCTCGGCAGAGGTTGTAGGCAATGAGAGGAGAGTGGTGATGGTGGTGGGGAGGGGACGCTGGTGCAGATGGGGGAGATGGAGAGTCGCGACGAGGGAGGGTTTGGGGAGGGGAAGGAGGGAGGAAACGGGAGTGTGTGCCCTGTCTAGGCTACCCCACTTTGTGGGACACAGCCCTGGTATATAGATAGATAGATAGCCCCGCCTCCAGAGGAGACAGCCCCGCCCTGATGCACGTGCAGCTCAGGTCAAAGGCCTAGTGCTCAGTTTGTCCTCTCAGTTTGTCCTCTCAGTGTGTCCTCTCAGTCTGTCCTCTCAATGTGTCCTTTCAGTCTGTCCGCTCAGTTTGTACTCTTTAGTCTGTGTCCTCTCAAATGTGTCCTCTCAGTCTGTCCTCTCAGTGTGTCCTCTCAGTTTGTACGCTCAGTTTTTCCTCTCAATCTGTCCTCTCAGTGTGTCCTCTCAGTGTGTCCCCTCAGTCTGTGCGCTCAGTGTGTGTCCTCTCAGTGTGTCCTCTCAGTTTGTACGCTCAGTTTTTCCTCTCAATCTGTCCTCTCAGTGTGTCCTCTCAGTGTGTCCCCTCAGTCTGTGCGCTCAGTGTGTCCTCTCAGTGTGTCCTCTCAGTTTGTCCTCTCAGTCTGTACGCTCAGTGTGTCCTCTCAGTCTGTCCTCTCAGTCTGTCCTCTCAGTCTGTCCTCTCAGTCTGTACACTCAGTCTGTACACTCAGTGTGTCCTCTCAATCTGTACGCTCAGTGTGTCCTCTCAGTCTATCCTCTCAGTCTGTACGCTCAGTGTGGCCTCTCAGTCTGTCCTCTCAGTCTCTACGCTCAGTGTGTCCTCTCAGTCTGTCCTCTCAGTCTCTACGCTCAGTGTGTCCTCTCAGTCTGTCCTCTCAGTCTCTCTACGCTCTGTGTGTCCTCTCAGTCTGTCCTCTCAGGTTGTACGCTCAGTGTGTCCTCTCAGTCTGTCCTCTCAGTGTGTCCCCAGTGTGTCTCTGCTCAGTCTGTCCATCCACATTTTACAGTACTTTTGCAGCTCGCTGATATGAAGTTAAGTGGCTGCAGCCTCTGTTTGGCCCAGTGCCGGCGCTCGCTGTTTAACGATCACTTTCATGTTTGCCAAGAAATTATAATTTATATCAATGTGAAATTAGATGTGAGATTGTACATACTTGCGCTGTGAGGAGAGTGCATGTGTGTGCCATGGCTCTGTAGCTTCAGTAGCCTCTGAAACCAACTAAAACATAAACTCACATCTCTAAATACGATTTGGATGTTTTTCAAGAGCCACTGTCCACACTGCAGTGTGATCAAACTATAAGCTCTGAATATACTGAAAGAGGTTATGTTCAAAGTGTTTTTACACTTATGCAGGCTAATAGATCCAGTAGAAGAGTTCAAACAGTAGTAAAGTAGACTAAATGGTTCCTGTATTCTCTTTATTTATAGACCTGCTCTGTTAAACCGACACAAACTAATGCTCATACAGTGTGTTAGTCCCAGTCTGGTATGATTCTCTAGAGAAGAGCTCATCTTCTGTAATATCAGTTTTAATTTTTATTTACTGAGAAGTTAAAAAACATTTGCATCTAAAATGCAGGGACAATGACATGTTTTTACACCTTCATCTAACACAACAAAGGGGTTGTCATTTATTTTTATTTTCAGTTAATAACTATTGCGTAATGGACACTGTGTGGCCCTTGTGAACATTATGGTTTCAAAATAATATTTATAGAAATACCTCTGTGTACGACACTAGGGAATCACCTATCTGATGCTGGTAATACAGACGCTGATACTGAAAAAATTTGGTGCATTGGCTCAGCTGATATCATGACTGGACATATATGTATTAACATTTAGGTCGTAGTTGTCCCAGAAAGTCTCAGGATGTTTGAATTTTCATTTATACAAAGTTGTTATGTCGTTACTTGAGAGATAAATAGCACATTTGGATCAGTTTTGTCTGAAAATATGCTGTTTTCAGTCTCTGCACCAGTATCAGTTGATATTGGTATCGTCAGGTACATAAAGCTCTAGTATCGAAATTAAACTGGAAAAGTTGGTTCGGTGCATCCTACATCCTAAACTTGACAACATTTACTGCACATGTTCAACCAAGAAGTAAAATTATAAACTTGAAACCGTTTTAGTAAAATCTTAAATATAATAATGTTTATGACATTTTAGTGAAATGTGTCGTCCACTTTGTCTTGTTCACTTTTTTTAAATAGCTAAAATAAATCATAGATGAAAGTTTGGCGACTCTGATTTCGTGTACTTTCTTTTGATGTTCTTCCAGACTCCACCAAGAAGCTGAAGGATGTGCTGCAGGAGTTCCATGGTGACGGAGTGTTGGCCCAATACAACCCTGAGAAGGTATGTAGCCCGACACTGTGGACTGTCTAGTGTCTTTAGTAGAGATTCTGACACTACAAAGCAGCGTCTGTCAGATACTAAACATACAGCCAGCCAGTCAATACAAGTCAGCTTTTTATGGCCACACACCTGCCTTTGTGTTGTACTATGACATATTTTAAGACAATGGTTTATTTCAGATTTGTCACATAAACTCTGAAAAAAACCTAACACTTTGCATTGCATTACTAAGAAGGATGAATTCTGCTTAAATGACTAAATAAACAAATGTAATTATCATGTTCATTTGTTTACAGTGAACATGCATTTGATTCACTGTGGTATACACGCTATGCACTGACATAATTTTATTCAAAAAATGGTATGACAAGTCGTAGGAGAGATGCTGGTGCCAGGTTATAGCATGAATGCTAATTTACACCTGTGGTCCCCGAGCAGGCTGTGGAAACACTGAAAATACAGATTCATGTAGACAGATAAACTGACCACAAATGAATGAAACAGATATTACCTGGGGTCACAGTTTTCAAAGACTATTATACACACACGCACAGACTCGCAGACACACACATGCACACACTTGCACAAACAGGCACGCATGGACACACACACACACACACACACACATACACACACATACACACACACGCACTTGTAGACACACACATGCACAACACAAACAGACATGCATGCACACACACTCACACACATTCACTTCATGTGCAAACTTCTGCAGGTTTTGGCTCTGTTGGAAAATTATTCCAGTGACTGAAAGCAAAAGAGGAAAAAGCTGATTTAGTTTTACATTTGGGCCCCTGAACATTCAAACTGAGCGGCACTGAGGCAGAACTATGAGCAGCACAGACAAAAAGTGTTTCTTTACTTTTTACTGCCTCCTTTTTGTCCATGATGCGATTTTTTTTCACTCAATTATTATTTACTCAACACTCACACATGTTCTTTAAGGAGAGAAAGGCTCAGTTCACTGGTGTCTGATCAAAGTCAGTGTCAGTGATAAATGTGAGTGTAGTCTGCAGTGACGAGGTGTTGTCTGACCTTTAAGTGGTTTTCTATTGTTAACTTGATTTTCTGCTTTTAGAGTCTGGTACAAACTAAACATTTAGCAGAGGTGAGGACTTTTATATTTGTTATTAAACTGTAGCAGCTCCGTCACATGTTTGGAGCTCTTACAGAAGAAAATGTCATTACTCACCATTGACTCTCTTATACCTTTGACACTCACTAATAATGTTCCAAATGTTGTGATATCATCTGCATAACCTCTACACCCAAATAATAAGACTTACTTAAATCAGAGAGTAAAATAAGTCTATGAACAGGTGTAGGCAGAAGCTAAAGCTTATCGTGCCTTCCCATGTCTCTTTTTACATTACAATGTGGAAAAAAAAAACAAAAAAAAAAAAAAACACAGAATACTGTTCTTACTGTTATTCGGTCAAATAAGTTCCCATTGCTATTCTTAATTATTGTGATCATTAAATTATTTAGATGACACAGCACATCACGGCAGCATAGAGGTGTGATGCTGCACTGATGCGACATATTGATGTTCAGATGTTTCTTACAAATTTAGAAATGCAGTTACACTGTTTTGAGAGTTTAAAATTACAGATCTTCATAATATGTCCATGCCTTATCCAGTGACATTTGAGGTGGTTACAAAACATGTACAAGCACACATGTTCTGTAGATATATGACATGCACGCTTGTACATGACCTCTGCGCTGTGCTTAAGAACAGAACTCTATTAACAGTGTTTTTCTGTTTCTGTCTTTCTCGTTCCATGTAACAGAAGCAGGAGATCCTCAACCAGGTAATGGCCAGTCCTTTATAGTCTCAGTATCGTCCAGGTTTAGCTCTGGGTTGACGCTGTTAAGACCCAGTTTTGATGTGGGGTTTGGGTCAGTGTGAATGGACCCTGAAGCTGATATCTGACTTTGGAAATGTGCTGCGGTGTTTCCCTTTTCTGAAAATGGATGAACACCTGTATTAAACGCACAGACCAATCTGGAGATTTGTCTTAAGTGAAACAAACTGTAACAAACACTGACCACACTGACCATTCCAGTGTGGAGGCAGCAGTGGAGGCACTCTGTACCAGTGTAGACAAGCTGCAGAGGAGCAGTTTTGGGCATTACTGTACATATAAACAATACATATAAACAATGTTAGAACACAAACACATCCCTGGACTTGTGTTTGGCATCATTCATGCATTTTTCAGACAATTTGAATATGTTTCAGAGCACAAAATGCTTGGGGCGTTCTAGTGTCCAACTTTGTTGTTATCTGTGACATTTCGTTGTTTTTAAGTTCATACACTGTAATTCACTTGTATACACAGAAATATTATGGTTTCTCTATGTATGTTAAATGTATAAGTTGTGTGTAAGTAGTTAAGAAAACTATCTTTCTGTAATAATTGAAATACAAACTGTAAACTGTACTGTACTGTAAACATTTGATAAAAAATTGCATTTACATATTATGAAGCTGTGTAGCCTGTGGACCGGGACATGTGTGACTGTGGTCTGTCTGTGCAGGAGGTGGACTATGAGGGCTTCCGGGTGTTCATGCAGACGTTCCTGGAGAGCGAGCTGCCGGAGGACTTCTGCCAGCACCTGTTCCTCTCCTTCAGAGACAAGGGCCCCAAACCCAGCCCCTCCACCGCAGACAAGCACAGGGTCCCCGGTGGGTACAGCAACTTCCCATACGTTCATACACGGAAACAGAAGTACCCACCATATGTACTAAAGAGTAATGTTATTAGAGATCGACCGGTATGATTTGTTGGTGCGTTAAGTGTCTTGTCCAAGGACACAATGACAGCATTCATCTGTGGGAGCTGGAATCGCACCGCCAACCTGTGGGTCAGTGGACAAACACTCTACCAACTGAGCTACTGTCGCCTGTTTTCTTTTTCTCTTTGCACTTAAGTTTTCAAATACAGCTTTGTGTGTACTCTTAAAGCACTACGGTGACTAAAACAAAATATCGGCCTGTGATATGGTAAAAAGTGCGAATATATCAGTCCATCTCTAAACGTCATTACACAAAGCATTAAATATAGCACATTCGGGTATTTCCAAAGAATAGGGACAAAATAACACATTTTAAATAGCAAATCAAATCTGAAAATAATGTGCAAGAAACACAAATGATCAAAACATGAAATACTGTCAAAGCTTTTGTCCCTTACAGACTTACTCACAGGGGGCAGAGTAACAAAAACTTAGATTACACACTCAAGTACTCAAGTAGAAATACAAACTAGCGGACCGAGAATTTATTTATTAAGTAGGGTTACAGAAGTATTTGAAAAAAAAAGTAAACTGGATGTAACATTTGATTTACAGTTTGAATTTAATTTGAATACAGAACAAATATTAAAAAACGAATGCACAAAAACTGATCTTTTTCAAAACACGCACCGACAAATGGGGAAGTGACATCATATGTAAAAGAATGGTTCAAGAAACGCAGATGTTCGAAATCATGTCATATTTTTAACAAGCGTAAACAAAGATGAGGAACAGCGATGATAGAACATTATAATAAATAAATGTAATAAGTGAATACACGTTTCTCAGAGTCTTGGCTCAGAATGAACAGTGGAGCTAATGTGTCCGCTCCAGCTCTTTAATTGTCCCGCATGTATCAGCTCCTTGTGTTCTCTGGGTTGTTTATGTGATGCTCTGGCCGACTGGTGCCAAGTCTAAACACAAGACTGGTGCAGGAGTGCTGTTCCACGCTCTGTGCCAACAGCCCGGCTCTGGCTCTGTGTGTTTACTCTGAGCTCGTTCTGCTCATGATGCAGAAACGCCACACAGGCAGACCAGAACTCATGTCCCCAACAGAGAAGAATGGGATTCATGTGAGACAGTAATCTTCATCTTTCTCAAGTTTACAGGTGTAATAGTGTAATCGGGCCTGTCACGATAACACGTTTTGAAGTTTGATATATTGAGTAAATATAGATGATAAACGATAATATTGAAACTAATTTATTTTTATTTATTTATTTATTTATTTGATAGGGACAGTGCATATTAATGAACATCTGTAAACACAGTGTAAATATGCCAGATTATAGCAAAAAATACAAATTTCCATCTGTTGTCCCTAGGCAGCTACACAGACAACAAATACAACATAGACATTACAAAAATACAATAAAAGCAGCTAAAAGTGCTCACAGACCTGGTTTTCCTTCAGCCACAGTTTAAGGTGCAGTTTGAATGTGGACAGAGATGAACATTTCATTCTCTTATTGTCAGAGGAAGACTATTCCAAATATGAGTCCCTTTAACAGAGAGCCTAATCCTGTCCTAATTTAGTGCGTCTGTGTGGTACATCACAGTCTCCTCGAGATGTGGCAGTTAAACCACTGAGAGAGTAAATAACAGCAGGTTTAAACCACAAAAAATATTCAAAATCTACAATATTGTTAAAAAAAAATTATGAGCCGGAATAAATAAACAGCAGAATGAAACAGTTAGTCGTCAGTTTGCGTCTTTAATGGGTCAAAGAAGTAATTCATTCAACCTTTTATGGCTTAAATCATATCATATAGCCAAAAAAATACTTCTAGTAGTAGTAGTAGAGCAAAGAAAATGTCTATCTATCCTGCAGACTAAGCAGGGACTCCCAGACTTCCCTCACCCCAGACACTTTCCCCCAGCTCCCCCGGCTCAAGTACACATGATAAATATTGACACCAAAAATACATTGTTCCAGTTTAAGATTATATAGTAATTATCGTGACAGGCCCAAATGTAATTGTATATGAACAGTTGTAATTAGCCAATAGTAATACACATTCAGTGACATACACATACTGAGCATAGGTACATAATGTAGTAATAATCTAGCATAACATAGGATTTTCTATCTTAGCCAAACTTCTTAACTCAACCTTGTACATTTTCAGCCACACTTTTAAATAATCTTGTTAGCGTTAAACAACTGTAATACCTTTTAACACCAGATATGCTGTCAATAAAAAATAAAAGGGAGAATTGTGAACATGCCGATTGTTCTTAATAAGCTAATGCATCTTAGAGTAAGGATTGTATTGTTTATTATATGTTTAAGAAGCTTGTAATAACATATGTTTTGTGGCCCTGATCAGCTGTATGTGCATCTGGACTACAAGAATCTGAATATAATTTTATATCTATAAATGATCATTTGAAGATGGGGTACCCAACTTTACACTGGAAAAAGAGTACATTTAGATCTTGTAAAAGCAGCATTTAGTGACAAAATCAGACTTCTGTGCACTGTCTGCATCTAACTGTAAAACCTTTTAGCAAATGCAAACCCAGAAGAAAGTACCATTTAAGAGTGTGTTCACGCTTACACAAAGACTGCACCAAAACTGCCACTAAACTGAGACTAATGCTGGATCCAAACCTGGACTAGAACAGGATTTAACCAGGACTAGGAGAGGAGTAAACCGAGTCTAGATCAAGACTAAACTCATCTCAAGTCAAAGCCAAAGAAGAAGAGAGTATTGTGTGTGAGGGATGTCCACCTCTACTTTTCTTCAGCGCCTGAAAAAATTATTTTAAGCCTAATTCTTGCCAAAAAAATGTGAGGGTTTGTGAGAAATAAGAGCGATACCACTTTAAAGAAGACCTATTCTGCAAAATCAACTTTTTAGAGCTTTTAACCATGATATAGTTCTTTCCCCTTCTCATCATTTACTCAAAGTCGTATTTAGAGTGATTCGTGCATGTTTGCTCTTTAATCGCTTATTTTCAAGACGATCAACTCCATTTTTCATCGCCACAAGTACACACACACTGTGACGTGTTTACTTCATTCTCCAGTTTTATTTTCTCAATCTGTGATACGCACTAGATTCAGCAGCGTTGCGTAGTCATTTTGGTGGAATTTTTTTTTTTTTAATCAGTCTAGTGTCATGTGCGGCTGTCCATGTGTGTACAGCAATGTCAGCTCCCATTGGGCACCTTTTGTTGTTTGAGATGAATATTACAATTTAAAATGTCCAAATTATAGCATAATCATCCATGGGTGTCACAGATTTTAACTATATAGCAGACACAAGCACAATATGTCCTCTTTAAATACCTACTTAAGATACCCCAGCTTTAGTTATTTCACTGTTTCCCATAATTACATGTTAGATTTTTTTTTAAATTGGTGATCAGAGTGCTTTTCTGTAAACATAGGATTATTGTGGTATTTGTTTTGATGTATTCTTTCTAGTGACCACTCTACCAGCCCCTCCTCCAACCTCAGGAATCTTATTAGTGAAGATGGCTGTGATCTAATTTGCAGAACGTTGTATAAGGACAGAGCATTGATCAGGCCAGGCCAAATGTCAGGCGGGCTCTGTCTGCTGACCTTTCTGTGCTTTGTCCCAGGACTGAAGCTGATAAAAGGCAGCTCAACGCCCCTGAGGACCCCCACCACGGGCCCCCAGACCCCGCAGACTCACCAGCCCCCCCCGACCCGGGACACTGTCCAGCTGAAGGACATCGTGTGTTACCTGTCCCTGTTGGAGGGAGGACGGCCGGAGGACAAACTGGAGTGTGAGTGCGAGAGACACACTGCAAGACATGAATGAGTTAAGATGATTTCAAATTAGAATATAGATCTGGATTTCATTTGTAGTTTAATATATGCTTAATAGTGAAACTTGAGTGTTAAAGACGCACTGTGGAACTTTTGTGCCTACCTGCCCTTCTCTGTGGAAATATATTACAGTATAGTGTTGTCACGATACTAAAATTAAAATCAAACTCGATTTTAATAGAAATAGACTCGACACTAAATACAGATTCTGATACCGCAATGATTAAAAAAACACTCTTTCTTTAGACTAGGCACGTCCCAACTATGGCCCGGGGAACAAATGCGGCCCTCAGACCAATTTTTCTTGGCCCTCAGGCTTCCAGTTAAGGAGTTTTTGATAACCTACATTGATAAAACCAATGTCAATTATTAAGTCTGTCATTTTGAGGATATAAACATGGATAAAGATCTCTTGGTACATTTTGAGCTGTTATAAATGCACATATTTACTTATTCACTGCATTGACCACCAGTCTATGGCTCTGGATCAGTCCTCCGCTTTGTCTGAGTGTATTGATTAGTGTGTGATTTTTGATACGTTTGACAACCCTGTCGCAGTAAGATATCGAACTTGCTATCTTGTGCCAGAGGTCGATGTTTAGTGCAATATAGTAAACATTCAAGACAACACAATAGCATCTCCATGGAAACAAGCAGGTGGCGGGCCCTTGACTAGAAAAGTTACATAGTGTATGTTTAAACAGTGACTGGTGATTGGAGAAGGGCAGATGCGCATATTGACAGCCACATTCCAGCTATATACAAATATTGCAAGAACTTGGCATTTGGAAAAGGCAAAAAGCAGAAAATATATACATTTAACTTCAGTCACTGAGTCAAAACTAATACAATTCTATGGTAAAAAAAAGTGTTCTCTTTTGCAGAATTTTGTTCAGATTTGAACATGAAATTAGAAAAACAATATATGCAATTTTTTTATTGCACAATTTTGGTTCATAATAGATAACATTTATGAAGAAAAATTAAAGACACTGTGTGATTTTTACTGTTTTAAAAACAGAACTAGTTACTGGTCGTTTTAAACAATTTGCAGTGGTCCCGAGTTATTCCTCACTTACTTTATGCTTTTGTACCATAATTATTCACCATGATGAGTTTATAAGAACTTTTCATGACTTTCAGAGGCCACAACAGTAACGCTCACAACAACTAGCATGCTTATCACACACTTCCTGATTACTGGAGGCAGAAAAGTACCTTTTATAATTAGAACATTTTTGCTCAAATACATGGCAAAAAATCCGGCACATGCTCTTTAAGACGTGTTCTGTCGGTAACTCCTAAGAGGTTGTATTCACTGCTCAAACTATTTCATCTAAACAGCAGAGAGCCTTTGTTTACAGCGACAGCTCCTGAAGCTCAGTTGTGACGGTTGCTGTGTGTGTGGAAACGGGACAGTCGTTGTGTGACTAGTGACCTATAAACAGATCCAAACAGAGACCGCGCCCTCGCACCGATCCATAGACAGCCCTGCAGGGACCCAGCCGCTGTGAGGTCAGCCGAGGATACAAGCACTTCAGACTAAGGAACAAACTGTAAACTGTAGAACAAACCAACCACTAAAACTGCTATTTACTCTAAAGGTCCTGTAGCTGGTTCTTGTGGTTTGCAGGGGTCCAAAGTTATTCCTCACTTACCTTATGCAATCAGAGCGTCCTAGTTATTCAGTCAGTTTTTTGGTTTTTTTTGGTCTATTCTTCTAGATGTGTTTGAAATGTGAACTTTGAACAGAATCATATTATTAAAACCAGTGGTGGAAGAAGTACTCAATTCTGTTATTATAAGTGAGTTAAATATAGATATAAGTACAGATATTGAAGTAAAAATACTCAAATGTTACATAAGAAAATCTATTTAAGTAAAAGTTTTAAAATACCTGTCTAAAAATACACTTAAAGAGTAAAACTAAAAGTATTTCAGGCGTATTTTGAGTCTTATAAGGCTTCAAATGTAGTGATTTTGATGATGATTTGTGCTGAATTTTGTTAAACAGAAACAATATTTTTTTCTACCGGATTTTATTAGTATTTTTGTGTTTGCTCAAACTATGAACGTGTTAAAAATAATCCCCTCAGCCTTTTTTACTTTTACTTTTCAATCCAAAATTCAAAAAGGCAGTGGAGCAAAAAGTACAGATACCTGCTCTCAAATGTAGTGAAGTAAAAGTAAAAAGTGTATACTTTAAAATGTACTTAAGTAAAGTACAGATACCTGAAATGTATACTTAAATACAGTACTTTACTTCTTTTACTTTGTTACGTTCCACCACTGATTAAAACATTAATCGTGAATCTAAGTGGAATCACAAGGCTTATCAGAAAAATGGGACAATCTGAATATTTCCCAAATCCTGCTTTAGCTTTAGCCAATAAAATGTTGCTAAAGTTGAAGGGCCCATATAAGACTATTTTTCTGATCTGTTCTAATGTATAATTGTTTCCTCATCGCAAACAGACCTGGAGTTGTGTTTTGTTTTATTCACACATGTTTAACACACAAACTCTGCATATTTAGGCTGAGCTCTTCTCTCAAACAGAAAAGACTCTGCTCCACTTTGTGATGTCATCATGTGGTAATACAGGAAGTGCTCCACAGTGTTTTTAAAATCCACACACCTTCACTAGAATCATTTGGACAATTTCAGCCCTGGAATTGCCCATCTCTGCTGAACAAAAGGTAAAATGTAGCTGCTAACCTGAAAACTACCACTTCATGACATCACAAGGTGGAACAGAGCATTTTGAGCTTTGGAGATGTTACAGACTAATAACAAAGTGTTACTCAAACATGTGTGAATGAAACAAAACACAACTCCAGGTCTGTTTTTGAGGAGGTAACATCATTATAACATGGCTTAAAGCTCACAAGAGTCAGTTTTGCGTAATATGGACCCTTTAAAGACGTAGAGTAACCTGTTGAGCAAGTCAAAGCTACATCAGCTACATAATATCACTTAATTCAATGGTAAATGTAATTCTCACAAGAAACAATAGACAGTGAAAGGCAGTCTGAGGTCAGTAGTTTAAATCACTCCAGTCGTCTGAGAGCTGTAGGTGAAATGCCCGGTGGTCCTGTCCCAGACGCTGAACAGCCCTCTGCCACAGGGGCTCACTCAACTGGAACTGCTCTGGACAAGCAACACACAAACAGCAACGCACAGTACTCAAGTGGTTTGCCTTGGAGTAAACACTGCCTAGGCTTTAGAGCACTGACTTATCGTTCTATAAACGATGGATGGAACTATGTATTTTGGGGCTCAATATTTATCATGTCTCCTAGGGTTGTCAAAAGTATCAAAAATCAGATACTAATCGATACTAAAACTGGTATTAAAACTAGATACTCATTTGAGGAGGTATCGATATTTAAAAAGTCACATTAACAGGACAGAAATGAACCTTGCCTGAATAGCTTTAGAATGATCTTGAGCTGTATCAGAACAAGTATAAAACACATAGACTAGTATAAACACCCATGGACCACTATGAACCTACTGGATGACTGAGGGATTACACAGATATAAGGACACGTGGGACTATAAAAGAAAGTACTATGATTTAATGTTGAAAATCACATTTTATTGTCTAAAAGTGTTTTTTAGTATCATAAAGTGTTTTTTAGCATGGCATCGAAATCGGTATTGAGTATCGAGTCTATTCCATAGTTTTGAAATTGAGGAATTTCAGTATCGTGACAACACTAGGGTTGTTTAAGTGGCTTCTATGACTAATTCATTCATTCTCAATTTTTTTGTTGCAGCTTCAGCCTTTTTATGATTCTGTCTATTTAAAAATGGTTTACTGGGATTATCCTGCTTTATTATTATTGTGTCAGTGGAAAGTAGTTCCAATATCATCGTTTTCACAATGTAGAATATATTATGCTTCAAAATGTGGGTGGGAGATGTATTGAACAATAGTCCCAGTGTCTCAAATCAGACGCATCATATTAAAAATGGCTTCTGGATGGAGCTGAAAAACAGTGTGCTCTGAAACATTTTAGCCAATAACGCAAATTTTTAGAAATACAGAATTACAATATTGAGAATATTGTCTATACGTTCAATAAAACTATTAAAAATGACAGAAACGTCCAGTTTAATCTTGAAAAAAAAGGGTATAAAGAGATATTTTTGAACTTTTGTGGTTAATTTCATGGTCCATCCACATTTTGTGCGATACTTGAAGCTCAAACAAGACAAGACATTTTAGCACATTGTTATAAAAAGAGAGATTTGTCAATATCACCCAGAGACTGAGCAACCAATGGCTGATAAGCTCTGCTGATATGTTTGAACTGATGTAGGGCCAATTTGTATTATTTTCATCAAATTATGTTATTTTAATTTACGACAAGCTGAAACTCACCTGCCGTCCCTTTTTTAGCACAAACCTTCATAGGAGCAGTGTAGACATGTTTTGGCCGATATATGAGTCAGTGTCTCTCCCAGCCCTTATTGACATTGTGTTAAATACATGTCCCATAATCAGGATGTTAGCATGATAGTTGTTGTTAGCTTTATCATTATGGCAAAACTCCGCTCTGGTCCCCAAAAGTTGTGAAAAATGCTGAAGTCATCAGGGAGAATGCTAAGAATGTATTTGGATTAGAAAAGTGAAGAATAACTTTAAATCACTGTAAACTGTTTAAAATGAACCAGCTCTGTTTTTCATGTTTTTAAGACTCAGTTCTGTCTGAGTAGAATCATTCTGGAGTTGTTCAATTAGCTCTTTCTATCAGTGATCTTTAATGATGTAATGACAGAGTGGTGGTATTTGCTCTGCTGCTTCATCCACACAGGAGATCTGCATTATTTACACCTGTACAGCTCATTAAGCTCAGGCCCTGTGAATAATTCACTGTCTGTATGTGCAGCTTTATGAAGCCTGCTGTGAGCAGAGCCCACGATAAACTCATTACTGATGGAAACAAACAGCGCCATCTGCTGCAGCCTCTCACCCCCCTACACATGTCTCCAAATGAAAGTCCTTTTTAACAGACCAGTCTGTTCTTTACACATGTACACTCACTGGTCTGTTAATATAACTTTGGAAATAATATTATATAAATAATGTCTATAAGTGCATATTTTATATATATATATATATACAATATAATATATGTATATCTTTTTTATAATATATATATATATATATATATATATATATATATATATATATATATATAATCTTTTCTTTCACCTTTATGTAAATTTAATTTTTTATTTTTTCTCTATATATATTTCACTTCCTAAAAAAAAAAATTAAACTTCCTGGTTGAACACAGGCAGCAGGTATGACATGAGAAACACAGAGGTAACGCCACACCCTTACCTAGCAGCCATAATGTAAACAAGGGCCAGAACATGTCAAATTTACACAATAGTTATGATTAGACTAATAAAAATAAATAATGCTTTTATTTTGCTAAATGAATGTTTAAACTGTCAAAAATTCTTTGTGCAAATAATGTAATTTTTTTGATGGAATTTTCTGTGTTGATGACTTAAGTGGATCTCTGATCTCTGTTTTATCATCATTGTGGTACAGAAATCAGTATCGAGCCTTTCCAGCAATATTATAGTAATAGTTTGTAATTATAACAACACGACACTGTTTTCCAGATTGTGATGATGTCATTCTCTCATATGGCGGCAAGAGACAGTTTTTCATATTGATTACTTTGTACTTGTTGTACAGTGTTGAAACTGATTATTTTTTTTAGTAGATAGACCCTAGACCTCACTATATTACAACAAAAATCTGCATTTTAACTATATATATTTTAGTTGCCCCCATTTGTATTACATATCATTGGCCTATAATGTGATGTCATCTGAAACAGTGCCATAGACACTTGTAAAAGAGGCTTGTGACAGTAGTGACGAGAAGATGGCCGTTTCCATGGTTTCCGGCGGTGAGCGGGACTGGGGATTGGCTGTGTGCATCTTCAGTGAAACATGAATGACACATAAACACGCACTAACATGAGCTTTGTGTTTGCAGTCATGTTCCGCCTCTACGACACGGACGGGAACGGCTCTCTGGACAGCTCGGTAACCACTCTGCACATATACTCCACTACACAAGTGCTTCTCATATATTACCATATCATCTCAGGGTATTAGTGAAGTCTAGAGCCCATGTCTGTCCACAGTCATATACTGTGGGAAGTACTGCACCAGCCAGCCAGCACACCAGTGAGTTTTGTATTAAAATAGATAAAGTATACTAAAAAGAATTTTACTTTGGCGTCATAATTCTCCACACCAGCTTGAACTAATAATAATAATAATACATTTTATTTGAAAGCACCTTTCAGGACACTCAAGGACACTGTACAAGACAAAGTTAAAAACACATATTTACAAATAAAACAGAGATGCAAAACTGGATGATGGTGAGAGTGACTGATTATATAATGCAGGATTGTGTGAACAGGTGGGTTTTGAGTCTGGATTTGAAAAGTGGAAGAGAGTCAATGTTGCTGAGGTCAGGAGGGAGTATAAAAATAAATACAATTCTGAAAATAAAAATAAGTATGTCTGTATGTATGTAAACTACAGTACAAACAATGTATTAAAAAACATGATTAAATGTATTTTAAAAATCAACAGTTTTTGGAGAAATTAGGAATGTTCCGATCCAGGTTTGTTTTTTTTTTGGCTCCTGGTCCGATAGGAGCCAATGATTTTATTTACATATTGTAAGCTGTGGCTTTAGAAATAATTATTAAGTATTCCATGGTGAATGAATTTATCCCTAATTGAATAAAATTATTACCAAATATAAAAAGGCCTATGCCCAATAATTAGTTTGATATAATATTGTACAATAATATCTTAAACTCCTCCACAGAAACTGCAGCTTCAGAAAAATAGTGACAGAAAAATAAGGTGATGTTTTAACCTCAGTTTGTAAAGGCAGTGCCTGAAGCACATGGATACTTAACTTAACTTAACTTAACTTATATAAACACAAGTTTCCTCATTTGGCTCTGCTCTTCTGCCGATTTAAAGTTATGTTTTCACTCTTAAGGCTCCAGGAAGAGCTCACAGAGGTAAATAAAAATGCTATCTCTGTCATTAATCATGTTTTTAGCTGTTTTCGAGCCTCTTTAGTCTGTGTTTAAGCTGCTCTGGGCGTCAGCTGCAGTGTTAACAGAGACAACTACATGTGGAAAACTCCATTCACTGTATCGGCCGATCTGTTCATCAAGTCTGATCCAATACTCTAAAAATGCTGATATCAGTACCAGTATCAGATCTGGACATCCCTAGGAGAAATGTCAAGTATATTTTTGCTTGAGAATCAATACTTCCATCCACACATTAGTAGTATAGGCTCTTTTGGGATCCAGGGCCACGCTCTGAACGACCTAATGTCCCTGGCACGATCTTCTTCTTCTGCTATTATACTTAAGAAATCCTAGGCTTATTGTGGTTTCTGTGGAGGATTTTAATACATTATTTTACTATATATTATAACAAATTGTTAGGCTATTTTTAAGTATTGGCCTTTTTATATTTGATAATAATTTTACTGGAAGGGTGTAAATAAAATCATAAAAGAAATTTGACTGCTATCGGATCAATATCAGCAATCACAAATATTTCAAAAAATCTGACTGCTCAAACATGCACAAACACTACAAATACAACTTTGGGTGAGTAAATGATGAAACAACTATAACATGGTAAAAAGTCTAAAAAGTAAATTTTGTGTAATAGGTAAAAGGTCTTTTTTTTCCTTGAACAATAGATAAGTTTGGCTTTGTTTACTTGAAAATGAGTCTGGTGTGTGGGTGCGAATCACATAGTAAATTTAGGAGTGCAGGGCTCGAGAGCAGAGCCGGGTGGGCGGTGGGTTGTGTAACAGATCCTATTATTTGTAACCTTTTTGGTGGTGGGGGAGTGCGATAGCCTTATAGCTGCACGTATTTAAAGACTTGACCTGAATAGAGACTGTGAGTAAATTGAAATGACCATAATGACTCAGGCTCTCATCACAGTGATTCATGGGTAATTCTGTGGATAATGTCACGGAGCAGAAACACAAACATAGTGATTAGAGCATCAGCCTTTGTCTCTGTGCATGTGTGAGGAGAGAGGCTCTGCACCCTGCCATTTAGCCTGCTGCTGCTGCCCCATTCACTCCACTGTGCACTGCACAAAAGGGCTATCTGAGCAGGACACAACATGTCTGAAATTAACAATCTTTATTTTTGTAGTTTTGCGTGGGTAGATTAGCTTTGCTTATACCATCTAGATCTGCGTAGAGTAGTGGAAAATTGTTCTTGTAGTGAGAGCCACCGTGCCTATTCATGTAGTGGTCCAAGAAGGTGCTGAAGTAAGAGTAACTCATCTTATCTTAACTGTCTGGATGTGCAGAAATCTAATTCAACTGACAAAACATTAAACAATGCACAAAATCTCATAGACCAAAAATAAGAAAAACTACATCAGATCTCAAGAGTGCAGTACAATATTTAAATAGCTGCATATAGTCAACATGCAGCTTTTGTCACTTATTTACATTTTACACTGTAAAATATATAATTAAAATAGGAGGAAAAGCTGTTTTAGAGCCTTGAAGGTGGAAAAGTGTAAAAATGTGATAATTTATTTGCCTGGGAACCAGAATACACACATTTTTACGAAGATGTGAGTCTGGTCACCAGTGAATGTCCATTTTCAAATGGTGGAGTAGCTAATCAGGGACACACACGGTCCATTCATATCAGAAAAAAAGAAATATCACAGGGGGCTGAAAAACATTGTAGATTTCTGCAGAATCAATGAGCAAAGCACTAAACTCTGTTAATCTGAGGTGAGAGGAATTTTATTTTATTTATAAAGATGACCAGTGAGCTCCTTCGTTTCACATGTATCACTGAAGAAAACAAATTTGACTGATTGATGACGCTTGACCAGGCTTAAGACGCAACGGAGAACGTGAGGATCAGACTGATATCAGCTTGAAAAAAACAGTTTGGATTTGCCAGGCAAACCATTTACTCCATATTTAAATCAAATGTATTAAAAAAGTAAATGTAACTGAATATTATTCACCTTTCGATATGTATGATTTAATTTGTTTTACAGTATTTAAGACTGAAGTCTCAAAATGTAAAAAATAATTTGAGGTTATAAAATCCTACTTTCCACTTTGGCAATGAAGTTGACTTGAAATAAAAGCAATATATTTAAACCACTCTGATACATCTTCAGATAGGTCCATTTCAAGAGTAAAAATGTGTCTAATGAGTGTGTGCTGCCTCCACAGGAGCTGGAGCACATCATTTCACAGATGATGCACGTGGCTGAATACCTGGAGTGGGACGTGACCGAACTCAAACCAGTAAGACTTCACTCGAGGGACACTGTCATTATTGTAGTAGTACGGTGAGATTTGAGCTGTTGAGGGTTGAGTAACTTATATAATTCTACAGTAATGAATTAACTGCTTAAGTGTTTCAATAAACTATTTATTCATTGCAGCCCATGTTTCTTCAGCAGTTTTGTACATTTAAGGATAATGTCAGTGGAATGTAGTAGTTTCAATAACAATGTTTATGGTGACTTTTTCTATAACAATATATCAGACTAAATGTAAATGTAAATAAAAAATCAAAATCCTTCAAGTTTTCAGAGCACGGGTTCCCAATAATTAAATTGACTTAACATATTACAGAATAGACAGAATTGACCTCATTTGCATCCCCCTCACAGGCAACTGCTCATAGTAACTGTTTGTTGTTCTGTCAGATCCTCCAGGAGATGATGCAGGAGATCGACTATGACCGAGATGGGACAGTGTCTCTGGAGGAGTGGATCCAGGGAGGAATGACCACCATCCCTCTGCTGGTGCTGCTGGGCCTGGAGACGGTCAGCTCTCACAAACGCTATCATTATTATTATTATTATTATTATTCATGATTGGCTGCAGGTTCTGGGGTTTAGGCAGTGACCATTCAGACCAGAGAGAGGCATTTTAGGTTTTTAACCAACGGGATTTCAGCATTGAAACTGGAAACACAAAAGAGAGACTCACGTGAGGCCATAATCTCCAGTGTTTTTTGTCATTAATTACAGATCAGCATCACAGGTGTTATCAGTAAAAGCCATGTTTGATTTGGACATGTCTACATCATATCAGTCGACAAATCAAGATCTTAAATGTGTCCCTTTAAACTAAACATGAGTTAACTTGCGACTACCAAACTGGATCAAAAACATGACTCAATACTTCTCTAAAAACCTGAAGCATCTGTATAAATATGTTATGTGACAGAAAAGGTACCAAAATGACAAGGTCTTAACTAGGTCTAAATCCTGATAGCCTTTTGGCACAGATATTGGTAGACTAAAATGAAGCAAAACAGCACATAAATATGAGATTTGAGAACAATGTCAAAACGATCACACTGTACGGTCTAGTCTATCTGAACATAACAGTCTTTTCTGTCCTCTCTGTCTCACCACAGTACCACAGAGGTTACATAGGCCTAAATTGCCAAGTTGAATATGATTGTAAATGCATATTGTAATGCTAAGTAAGATTGTAGTGTTTTCACTCTTATGGTATTGTGAGATTATACAGTTATTTACGATTAAGTGACCATCTTAATGAAATCAAACTTTTTGGATTAAAACTGTCTATGCTTAAGTTGTACTATTATTTTGTGACCTGAATCATCTTTTTTGACATCTCTTAACCCCTCCACATCTCTGTTGTCAGCCAAACCTGTATTACATTATCGTCATGGTGATAGCTCGTCTGGCAGGAGCTCTCGTTGTGGTAGTGAGCATAAGTGACAGGTGCGGTCACTGTACTCCTGTCTGGGCTTAAATGACTCTGACTCACTCTGAATGACCCAGCTCACAGTGACATCATACCATCACACACTGCAGCACTACTGGGGCTTTACATCAGGGTTGTATGTGTTTGGGCCTTTAAGTCAGAAAACATAGAGTAAATAAGTGATATAGACACAAATGCTGATTTATTTGTCAGATTCAGTCCCAACAACTACATTTTTTTACAATGTAATCACTTTGCCACGTCTGATTCGGCTGCACTCCATCAATCAGGTGCTTTTGTGTTGTCAGTCATTTGAATATGTAGTATATATATCAAAAAACTGACAAACTGACTGTTGTGTCCTTGGGCAAGACACTTAACCCACCTCACCCCCTGCGTCTGTGTACACTGGTGTATGAATGTGTGTGTGTGAATGGGTGAGTGGTTCCTTGATGTAAAGCGCTTTTGAGTGTCTTGAAGGTGGAAAAGCGCTACATAAAAATGTGACTATTTATTACAAAAATTAAGTATATTGTCTAATTTTGTGGTTAATTTTGTCCATTCTCATTTCACTCGATATGTGATCCTCAAACAAGACATTTCCAGATACATTTTAGCAAATTTCTGATGCATTGTTCAAATATCACTTCAATATTGTGATTGAGGTAATGCAAAAAAAAAAAAAGATACAAATTTTTGTCCATCTTACTCACGCCTAATGTAAACTCCCATAATTTTCAATAATGATTATATTATAAGCTGAGAAACAGGTGTTAAATGACATATGCTGTAGTTCACAGTTTCACCACTAGATGGAACTATTTACCCAGTTTTAGCAGCTCACTCTCAAGTCATTTTTTTATGAATGAAGTTGCTACTCAGGGATATTATAATGGCCCTCTCCAGATTTTAGAGGTAAATTGTCCTACTTTGTACAATGTTAGTGAAATACACACTTTTTAATTTACAAGCTCATTATTGAAAAGTAAAAGTATACCTACATATATTATTTTATGAGTAGCCTGAATGAAGAAAGTATTTAATAGGGCTCCACAATGCAAAATACAGTGATATGTCTTTTAAGTACTGCGATAATGATATTAGTATTGTGATATTTTCATAAACTTTTTTGATTCAATTCGATGTAATTAAAAAAGTACATAATAAAGCACAAGATTTTTTTTTTTCTCCCTTCTTTAAAATGCAATTGAAATTCTGTAAAATAAAAGCTTAAGACAAAGACAAAGCTAATCATGGAAAAGAAAATTCATTAATAATAAAATCTGTAACAAGTTTGTTGCAGTGTAGATATTTAGATTTCGATTCTACGGCATTGCGATAAACTGTGAGATTTTGAGGATGCTTCAGTATCGCCTCGTGTCTGATTTGACTTGGATGTTCTGAGGTTTGGGCTCATTAAATGTTGACGTTTTGATTTGTGCAGAATGTGAAAGACGATGGGCAGCACGTGTGGAGGCTCAAACACTTCAACAAGCCGGCCTACTGCAACCTGTGTTTGAACATGCTCATCGGGCTGGGCAAGCAGGGCCTGTGCTGCTCCTGTGAGTCTGCAGTCACTCACTACTATACAGCGATATTCTGTCATTCTGTCTCATATAAAGGTGCACTATGTAACTTTTTAGTGGAGGGTTTGCCAAATCCCTCCACTAAATTCAAATCCAAAAGTGCTAAACACACAGAAAAAAGTCAAACAAAAGATCATTATAAAAAACATCAGTTGAAAAGGTAATATAAGAGGCAGAGTAGTGTAGATGTAAATGTCAATCTCACTTGTGGCTCAGTGTATAATCTCTGGGACTTCTATCGATGCATTTTTTTCCTTATGCTCATTTTAAAGCTGTATTTTAGCCAAATATATGACAATATATTACCCGCTTTACTGTTGGCTGGGATCATATTGGTCAAAAATAGGGACGCCTGAGACATTTCTTGTATAAAACTTGGATAAATCACTGGTTTTGGATAAATCTGCTGGCACAGGGGACACAAGGCTCCAAACTGGGACTGTCCCGGCTTAATAGGAACGTCTGGTCACTCTATCTTAAGGTGATTTTTGAAGCAGTCCACAGTTTGAGGTGCCTCCAGTGCCTCAGGGAAGGTGCTACAGAGGTGAGGAGCAGCTGCTGAGAAGGCTTTGTCACCATGAAGCGGAGTTTGGTCTTAGGTGGACAGAGACCGTAAGTAGTGGAATGGTGGAACGAAGGGATCTTAAGCTGGACTGTGTGGTGAGGAGGTCTTTGAGATACGGGGGAGTGTCTTCATAGATGCTGTGGTGAGTGAGCAGGTAGTTTGTATTCAGAATGGAGATGTTTAAATCTGTCAGATAGTGAGGTACAGATCTTAGCCAGAGAAAAGAAATGGTTTGAGAGGGGAGTTAAAGAAGCTATTTTTGTTAGGAAAGAGAATCCTTCCTTAAACAGGAATGGGGGCCTGAGACATGATCTCTCACAGATCTATGATTCCATCCTCAGACCCAAAGCAAACAAAAAGAAACAAAGAGAACAATAGGAGGACTAATCACAGGTTGATAGGGTTGTTTAAACTGTTAAACAACAGTTTCAGTGTAGTTAGCCTCTCCCTTCAGATAGATATAAGACAGTGTCCACCAGTAATCTGACCAGAACTGAAGAAGAGGCTTGGATGAGCAGCGAAATGTCTTCACTCTTACAAAGATTTGTCCAGTTCACAGATTTAAACTTTATCTTCTGCTATTCAATACAGAGGTTTATGGAGAGTAGGGTTACTACAAAATAATACTGAAAATAGATATTTACTTGACCAGATCGATACAAAAAAAAAAATCACATTCACACGACAGAAATGAACTTTTCCTGAATAGATTTAGAATGATCTTTAATGCTGAAAATTACATTCTATTGTCTAAAGAAAGAGTGTTTTTTTTAAATTATCATTATGGTAACGTAATCAGTATTGAGTATCAAGTCAGTTTCTTAGTATCGAAATTTAGTTTGAAATTTTACTATTGTGACACTAATCGGGGAGCCAGCGCTTTATCTATCTTGCACTTATTCAATGAATGAGTTACTATTGGTAAAATGCCTTGAAAAACCTCCATTCTTATTCTGAGCAGGGTCTCCTCTGACTGTAACTTGGTGGCAGGCATTAACTACTTGTCTCCATTGAAATAGATAATGTACTTTAAAACATTCCAGGCAAAGTTATATAAAACAAAAACAGAATGGGAAAAGATTTATGCAAAAAATTATCTTGTGAGGCTTTTCAACCTTGTGTTTAAATTTGGACACAAAAGGTTTAAGTGCTGGTGAGTAACATTTCTTGAGAAGCAGTAGTTTCAAAATATTAAAGGGTGTATATTGCAGTATTTCTGATTTATGTTATAATGTTTCCTCATCAAAAACATATCTGGAGTTGTGTTTTGTTTCATTCAAACATGTTTAACACTCAAACCCTGCATATTTAGCCCATGTTCTTCTCTGAAAACTAAAAACACAATTTTTCCTTGTGATGTCTTTAAGTGATAATACAGGTAAACTCCAATTACCTTCACTTGAATCATTTAATTTCACCCCTGGGTTTGTCTAACTTTTGAAATTACAGCTATTGTTTTAGCTTCAATGAAACGGTTTCACTTCTCGGTGCACCAGCGGATATTGGACACACTCAGCTGAACAAAAGATATAAAAAAATAAAAATTCAAAAACAAAAGGTTACAACTTCAGGTTATTCTAGTGAGCTGAAGAGGAATGGCGTAGTTAAGTTTAAAACTATCTCTAAAGGACGCTAAACAAGATGGAACTGAGAATTTTGAGGTTTGGGGATGCAGATAGCCTCATAATCCAGGGTTACTCAAACATGTGTGAATGAAACTCAATCTCATGTCACGGTGTCTTGTACCATCCCAAACAAACATTCATTAGAATAACCTTATGCTCCTTATTGATCTATGGAATATCTGTGTTTGTGTGTTCCAGTCTGCAAGTACACCGTGCACGAGCGCTGTGTGTCACGAGCCCCTCCGTCATGCATCAAGACCTACGTCAAGTCCAAGAAGAACACCGAGGTGCGTCCGATTGGAGGGTTTAGCTGCGGGCACGGTCGGATTACTGCCAGGGCCTCTCTCCTTCTGATGGAACTAAAGCTACGGAGTGTGCCTCAAAGCATAAGGAATCACAAGAGCACTAGAGAAGCGCAACAAAGACACAGCAAAACCAAACAGAAGCAGAGATCAGCTCGTGTCTACAGTTTAGAGTTAAAGGCGCTCTACCTGATTTTTACTGTCTTAAATTTTTTTTTTAAATGGTTTGTCCAATTTATTCATTCATTTACCTGATGCATTCCAAACATCAAATCGACACGATGACTTATATTACTATAATTGCTTTTCACAGCTTTTACAGACCAGCGCGGAGTTTTGCTGTGACGTTAAGGTTAACAACAACTAGCATGCTAACACAGACTTCCTGATTATCGGACATAAAGAGGCTTTATAATTAGATGCAGACAGCACGCAGCAGACATTTTGACCTCAACAGCTGCTTATGCAATATATCTGTACTGGGGAAAGCCACATTTTGCGCAAATCCTTGGGAAAATATTGTTCTTTTTCTATTTTATTTTATGTTATTCAATTAAAAAAAAGAGATACATGAAAATAATTGACATTTAAATTACAAAAAACCCTGAGTGTACAGCAGTTTGGCATTTAGTATCCCAAAATTGTATTAAATAAAAAAAAAAGATAAATAAAAATGATTCGCTGTTATATCACAAAAATTGACTTGAATATAAAATATATATATAAAAAAAAAAAGATTTAACTTTTTTTCTTTGCTACATAATTCTATATATCTTGCTTCATATATTTATGTCTAAAATGTAAAAAGTAGTAAACATAAATAAAAAAAAAAAAAAAAAACACTGAATGGGAAGGTGTGTCCAAGCTTTTGACTGCTATTGTACATATATATATATAGATAAACATACTAATACTACATATATATACAAAACCTTGGAGTACAGCAGTTTGGCGTTGGCTCACTGATTGGCCTGTCTCCTTGTTGTTTTGGCGCTGCACACATCTTGTTTTTCTCCAGCAGCTCTCTCTTTTCTCACCTGCTCCCCTCACCGCGCACTCTCTCTCTCGCTCCGCAGGTCATGCACCATTTCTGGGTGGAAGGGAACTGCCCCACCAAGTGCGACAAGTGTCACAAAACCATTAAGTGTTACCAGGGCCTGACCGGGCTGCACTGCGTGTGGTGTCAAATCACGGTAAGCGCCTCCCGGGGAGAGCCAGCCACCTCTCATTATAGTCCCACTGCTCCGGCTTGTTTAGGCTGCAGCGCTGGCACCTCTCCCACCGCACTAGCTACCCCACCAATTTACACTCACAAAACACGTATTTGTTCTTGAAAATAAAGCCGAGACAATGCATGCAAATAAGTAGCGGGGTTGTAGCTAAATGCTGATGACAGGGTTTTTTTTTTTTCGTTTGTTTGGCTGTTAATGATACCTGGCGCTTTCTCTCACTCTGTATCTTTCTGTCTCTCTCGCAGCTCCATAACAAGTGTGCGTCCCACGTGCGTCCAGAGTGCGACTGCGGCCCGCTGAAGGACCACATCCTGCCCCCCAGCTCCATCTGCCCCGTGGTTCTGGTAAGGGCACCGCCGCGGGCACACGAGAGCAGCCAATCATCACCCACTGTGCCCCCAAATAACGAGAAGAGGAACAGAGCGGGGCCCGACAGCGTCCTGCAGCGACAGGGACACAAAACAATTAGTCCATATGTTTTACCTGGGCTCTGAGTGGTGAGGGGGTTTCAGAGTGGGATGACAGATAATCTAGTTTAGATGGTGTAAAGTATGGGGTGGGAAGCAACTAATTACAAATACTCATGTTACTGTAACTGAGTAGATTATGTGGGTCATTGTACTTTTTTAATAGATTTTCAAACCTGTACTTGTAACTCTTGTAACTGAGTAACGCTCTATGTAATTGTAATAAGTTACATTTAAAATCATATAACAGCATCACCTGCTCTGATTGGCTGATCTAAAATGCTGTTATAAAATCTGTTAAAAAGTAACTAATAGTATTTTTCATGCGTACCTTTTACTTAAGTACAATTTTGGAACTCTTTCCACCAAAACTGCCTTATACTGCAGAAAAAGTGAATTTTTTCTTCCACTCCCGATGAAATTACTTGAGTACTGAAAATGTGTCTTGTTTTAAGGATTTTGAGACTAATGTTGATTTAGGTGTTGATTAATTAACTTCTAAGGATGGTGCCATTATGGAATCACATGTATATATCAAAACTCCTCAAAATAAGAACAATAGTAGGGCCATTAAAGGTTGAATAGGGTTGTTAAGGCTGAAGCTGGAGACAATAGTTGTTAATAGTTTCAGTGTAGTTGACTCCTCTCTTCAGATAGATATAAGGCAGTGTCCACCAGCAATCTGATCAGAACTGAAGAAGCGGCTTGGATGAGCAGCGAAACGTCTTTAGTCCTACAGATTTAAACTTCGCCTTTTACTATCCTCAGAATAAGGATTTTCTGCTCTTTTTGTAGTGTACATCATGAATGGTGTTAAGAGAAAATTATTTTAATCTAATTATTCAAATTCTCTCAAATCAAGGTTTTCTGGTAACTCTGAATTACTGTTTGTTTGTTTGTAGGAAAGGCAATCGACGCTGAGGAAAGACTCGCGCTCCAGCCAGTCCAGCAGAGGAAAGATGCAGCGGGCCAACTCTGTCACGGTGGACGGACAAGGCCTCCAGGTGAGCCGGCTTACTCCATGGTCACTCTCACAACAACAAGTTCAGTTCTTGGACCAAGCGGAGCCTTTCTGTTTGAGTGGATTTCTTACGTATATTCTGGTTTCTGCCATCAACCTCGTGACCATAAAAAAGTACTCCTTTATGGTGTGTATGGGAATTCCCACTTGGAAAATCCGACATTGAAAATATTGCTAGTGCTTGTGTAATTTTCCTTTTAGCTGCTCCCTATTGTCCATCTGGTCTCTATGAACTTGCTCCTGCACAGTTGTTGAGGCTCTGCAGTTAGAAATGCACTGTTATGCTCTGGTATGCTAATGCTGCTAACGTGTACACTGAGCTAATCTCAACAACAAAAAGTCACTCTGAAATGCTCCGGTGTTATAACTTGCCTCAACAGCAGATTATTTAAAGGTACAGTACATATATATCGCTATGTAAAGTGCTTTATCCTCCAAGAATCCACATGTGCGTGGTTAGCGTGCTAGTTGTTGTTAGCATTATCATGACAGCAAACTCAGCTCTGGTCTCTGAAAGTTGTGAAAAGCTCTTATAAATTCATCTTGGTGAATAATTAGGATGCTCAGAACGCATAAGGCAAGTGCAGAACCAAACTATTTAAAATGAAGAAGTTCTATTTTTCATGTTTTACGAAAAAAAAAAAAGTAGGTACAGTGCCTGTGTTTAGGCAAATGAGACTCCAGCAGACTCTGTCGTTGCCGATGGAAACCTGCCGTCTTCTCTGGCGACTGCTCCAGAGACACAAGACAAATCACACCCCGGAACATTCATCTCTGCCCCTCAGCGCCTAACCAGTGTAATATTCAAGATTATTATTTATAATTACAGGAAGTAATGCATCAGTCAGGCTGGACGGGGGTCATCAATCCAGGGCTGGTGCTGGGACGGGGGCAGAGCTGGAGGAAGGCCCACACTCAGACTGTTCTACTGTAGAGCTGTGGGTGTGTTCACGTGGGTTTATTGTCATTGGCCATTATTTGAAATATGACTGACTCGACTTCTTTACTGACTGGGCCACTGTTTGTGGTCTGTATGCTCAGAAATCCTGAATATTTTGTTGGGATAGTTTGTATTTGAGCTGATAATTTAGCTTTTAAAATCTATAGTCCAGTAGTAATTTATGTAAAGTTATAGCAACGTTTACAAATGAACTTATCACTTTTGTATAGATGACATTATTTTTAAGTTATACAATGTGAAATGTCAAGGTTGAGGTCCAAAGTGTCATTATCAGAACTTCATTATAAAATCAGCTGAAATTTATTTAATATTTCTGGTAGAAACATCATGGTTAAGATTAGGGCAGCAACACACTTTTATCTAAAGCCCTACTGCGTAACATTTCTGGTGGCAGAGATACTTTGGGACACTCTCCACAGAAATTGAGATAAGTTTTATGCCAAATTTTAGAACATCATGGAGACAAGCCAAATTACTAATCAGGTCAGCGGAGAGGACGGACTAATGTTACTCATGGTAGTTTTGAGTATTATTGTATGTTTTGGTTGAAATGTTACACGGTCGGTCTTAAGTGATTAATCTGATGATACATTTGCAATTATTTGACTATAATTCAGACAGCCCTCCTTGAACCGCCACCTTAACATGGTGAAGGGTTTGAGCGCCCAAATAATCCTGGGAGCTATGCTGTTGGGGACTTCATGCCCCTGGTAGAGTCCCAAAGCAAACTGGTCCTAGGTGACAGATCAGACTAAGAGTGGTTCAGAAGTCCTTTATTATGACATCAAGGCCAGTTACATTGCTTGGATTGGCATCACTGGGGCACCATCCTGGAGCCAGGCCTGGGGTGGGTGCTTCACGGCAAGTGTCTGGCACAGCCTGAAGCAGCGACCTGGGGCTGTCCATCTTTTTCTGCTGAAAAAAGATGGATATTTCAGATAATATACCATATATTTTCCTGTACATGAAGTGCAATAACACAATAGAACCATACGTCTCTCCTCCGTATGTGCGGGTGTCAGAGGCTTCCACACGCCCGGCACTCAGCTGCTCATATCTGGGGAGGAGCAGGGCTTGAAAGTGGATCCTGTGAAGCTTCCTGCCGTCTCCAAACACCAATGCTTTGTTTTGACATCTCTCATTCAGATCACAACAATAGAGGGCACTCATCCTCTGCTCGTGTTCGTCAACCCCAAGAGCGGGGGCAAGCAGGGGGAGCGGTGAGTACACACACACACAGACGCACACACACACATAGACGCAGGTTTCCATGCTGCTCGGGGACATTACATCGACTTACATTCATTTCCTTAGTGGCGTAAATCCTTTATTATGAGATCAAGTTAAGATATGGGCTAAAATAGGTTGAAGTCAGGGTTTAGGTTAAGTTTAGAAAAGTGGTGACTATGGTTAAGGTTAGGGCCAGTCTCCTGGAGATTAATGTATCAATGTAATGTCCCCAAAAGACATGAAACCCCAACATGTGTGGGCAGGTATTTTTCACATTGTGGGGACCAAACACACGTACACACTTTCACATCCTGGGGACCTGATACATACACACAATGTCAGGTAAAAAGGGTTATTTTTAAAATGTATAGTATTTTGTCTTACATTTGAGCTAAACATGAATAATTAATAGCATGATTTACTGTTCCAGGTCATTTTTGGGCAACTTTAGTGCAAACTAGGTAAATTTTCTGCATTCTGGTCAAAAATGTGTAAATCTAAATGTAAGTATATGCTGCCTCCAGTGGCCTCTGCAATTTCAAGTAGTTGTTGTCATCACACAGAGCTGCCCAGATTACACCCAGGTGTTTGAAGTGTGGATACCTGTTAGAACTATCACAATTGCAGCTTATTCGTAATGCATTTGTACATTTATGCCTCTGATACAATTTTGCTTGAATCTGAAATAAAAAAAAAAAAACACTCATAAATAAGTAAAGTAAAAGTAAGTAGAAAATAAAATAATAAATGTGCTCTTTGAATTTACACCATGTTAACAGAAGCAGTAATTGAAGTAGCATGTTCTGAATGTCTTGAGAGTCAGAGGTAGCAGGCTGTCACTGTGAGCACAGCCCCCCTCCCCTCTGCGCTGTCATGTGCGGCCCGGCCCGAGCCTAACCCAAGGCTAATTGGCTTATTACTGAAACATATTCATTCACTGCCTATTACCCCCGCCCTCATCTGTTTAAATTATGAGATCAAAATACGACTTCAGCCAGTTGATATAATGGAATTGAAATTAAAATATATTAGTCTTTCTAATGGTTAGTCCTGAGGGGGGCCGGAGCTGCTGTCCACTGCACTGGCCTGTCACACGGGTGGGTCTACAATCCGCCTGGAGCAAAAGAACAACTTATAAAGTTTTTTGTTTTTTTTTTCTTAATGCAATACTAGATTATGAGTTTAAATTAAATTAAAATGAGTATGTTTTATAAAGTTTGATTATATGAATGATGTTTTTTAAATGTTTTATTTTGTAGGATTTACAGAAAGTTTCAGTATCTGCTGAACCCAAGACAAGTGTACAACCTGGCCAAGAACGGACCTATGCCTGGGTATGTCCAACATTTAAAAATGTTTTCAACAAGTAAATGATGGATCATAAAGGATTAATACATCATCAGTAATGTGACAATGTGCATTTAGAAAAAATAACAGTTGAGGTTGTCGGCAAAATGTCTATTATAGATGTTGTGGTTGGATAATGGTTGATAACAAAGGGCTGATTAAACATTTTTAGAAACTCCTTTTGGAAATTAATCTAATTGAATTACAGGAACAGTGGCTATGTTCACATGCACACGAAAATCTCATTATTATGGTAAATGGTCACATTTTTATATCACTCAAAGCATTTTACATTAAGAAGTCTCTTCCCCATTCACACACACATTCACACACACATTCACACACACATTCATACACTAGTGAACGCAGATACTGGGGGGAGATGGGTTAAGTGTCTTGCGCAAGGACACAACAGCATCATACACAGTAGTTGTACACAGCTGGAATCAGATCGCCAACCTGTGGGTCAGTGGATCTTACTGCTCAACCAATGACGTTTATGTTGAGAGTGGGATTCGAACCACCAACCTTCAAGATCAGAGGACAAACACTGTACAAACTGAGCTACTGTCGCCACTTATTTGATTTCTGGACATTTAAGATGATTTAAATTACACGTAGAACTACAAAATCTGATGTGAGTGATCAGAGAGACCATGATCTGAAAGAAATTGTTTTATAACTCAAAAAATCTGATAAGCGGATTTAGAGTGGTGCATGTAACAACATTTACAATGGTTAATGTAGAAAATATAACGGTAATACCTTACTACACCAAACCTAAGAAAGTTACTAAGAATGAACGTTTATAAAATACTACTGGCTCCTTATTAACATGTGAATCCTGCATATAAATAACTACTGAAATAACATAGATCGAAGGGACAGCCAGACCAAAGTGTTACTCCTGAAGCGTCCCCAGTCCTCTGAAGTAGTCCACAGATCCTCCCTAATACCAGCGTGTTTACAAACATGCTTCCTGCCTCCTTCGCTGTAATAAGAGATATGAGATGCAGAGCCCTCTCTCCATATGCATCAGCTCCGGACAGCAGAGCCAGAGCAGAGGCAGAGGCATGTCCCTGCGCTGTCATTAACCGCTGATGGATCATTTACATGCAGAGGCCCTCTCCACTCCGCTGCCTGCGCTCGGGATGTCCTGGCCTGTCTTAGTGCACAGGCTGAGTGGGGCTGAGCGGTGCCGTGCCGTGCTCATGTTTGGCTTTGATTAGACCTCGAATGTGGGCCTTATCAAAAATGAATGCCCTGCGAAACATGCAGGATGCACAGGACGGGACTCACCGCTGCTCCGTTTTGGGGGATGACCTTGTGTCCTGCACTAAGTTGTTGGCAGAAGTTTTGTTTTGTTGTTTTGTTTTCTATATTAAAGGAACACTGTGAAACTTTACAACCTCTGCCCCTCTACCTGCTTGTCTCCACTGAAATAACTTTGGCATTAAATCAATTTATCTTACATATCTCAAAAGCTCAAATGGGCAAAACCACCCAGAACCTTATAATTCTAAGGGGACAAAATGAATAGTACAAAAGAATCCACAAATTTAACAAAGATCTTTACTACCATGAACCCTTTTGCTATTATTTAAAGCCACAGTATGTAACTTTTTAGCCAAAAATAGTAAATGGTCACGTTTGTAATATATTGCGTTTGAGCTTCAGTGCATTCAAAGTGCTTTACATCAAGGAACCACCACCATTCACACACACATTCATACACCAGTGTACATAAAGACTGGAGGTAAGGTCGCTTAAGTGTCTTGCCCAAGGATACAACAACAGCATTCATATATGGGAGCTGGAATCGCACCGCCGACCTGTGGGCCAGTGGATCTGACCGCTTAATCAATGATTTTACGTTGAGAGCGAATTTGAACCACAAAACTTTGGATCAGTGGACAAACACTCTACCAACTGAGATCTTGTTTTTTTTGTGTGTTTACAGTCGTCCCTCGTTTATCGTGGGAGTTACGTTCTAAAAATAACCCGCAATAGGTGAAATCTGAAGTCGTCAGCTTTATTTTTTACAATTATTATATTTGTTTTAAGGCTGTAAACCCTTCACCACACACTTTATACACTTTCCTCCGACAGGCATTAACATTTTCTCATTTCTCTCTTTTTTAAACACTCTCAAAATTCAAACCTTCGTAGATTAAAAAAAAAAAAAGTACAGTATTATAGGGGCCTTTGTCGATGCAGAATGTTTTCATCGTCATTGTGCTAAAAAAATCTGCGAGTCCGTGAAAGGTGAACCATGTTACAGCGAGGGACGACTGTACTGTACTGCACTTTACTGCAAAACATAGAAAAACATGCTTGCATCTCCACAAACCTGACTCTTCTTCTTCTTTTCATGCAAATGTTGTTTCTTTGACCATAATCTTCTACAGTATGGCATAAAACATATCTATCTCAATGGAGCATGTTCCAAACTGTGGTTTTAATTTTATATTTCCATAGAATCATGCAGGTAATGTTCATTTAATCTATATTTTACACTTTGTTATATTTTCTTAAG
The DNA here is from genome assembly GCA_019594935.1 of Periophthalmus modestus. Lineage (NCBI taxonomy): Eukaryota > Metazoa > Chordata > Actinopteri > Gobiiformes > Gobiidae > Periophthalmus > Periophthalmus modestus. The sequence continues at coordinate 25,802,202 of JAIEZT010000124.1, read as the reverse complement.
ATTGTGTTTAGGGACCTGTCCTGTAAATGACCCCAGCCCTCATCACTGCTGCCCTCCCATTGGCAACACTCCACACACACTGCCCTCCCTCTAATACCCTTACCCCAAATGAAGTGTTGTTTCTTGGGATTCAAACATGGCCCAAGTTGCCTTTCATGTGAGCGGCTGTCTGTTCTGTGTTTAATGCGTTTACAGTCCCGGTGGAGAGTAATTGAGTGAATGATTTAGGCTCCCATACAGGCACACAGGGTCCTCATCCAGTTAGCTCGGGGCTCTGGTACAGTGAAGGAACGGAAGAAGACGGCCTCAGCAGTGGTCCTAATGATCCGATTAGTCAGGCCAACAGGACGACAGAAGAGCATGACAGTAAACGTGTTATGTGCTTACACTTCAATATTTTACTTTAAAGGAGACATATTTTTTTCTTTTCTAAAAAAACATTACATACATTTCATTTTACATTTTGTCAATTAACTGAAACATTGATATAAAACGGCTTAGTAACAGAAACGGGTCCATTGATAGTTAAATATGGCTACGAAATATGTATACTTTTAAAAAATAAATACAAGTTTGTATAAAGAAGTGGGCGGAGATTGGGGGTTGGTGAAAACAGACATTTTCTGAGCACTTAAGCCTCAAATGCAGGATAATACTGGATTACTCAGACATGCATAGTAAAAGCCAAAGTTAAATCTGTCAACTGGACAAAAAGTTGTAGGAGTGAAGACGTGTTACTGCTCATCCAAGCCTCTTGAGTCGTTTGAGAGGGGAGATAAAGAAGCATTTTTGTTAGAAAAGACAATCCTTCCTTAAACAAGAATGGGGGTCTCAGATATCACCTTTCGCCTATATACAACTTCATCCTCAGACCCAAAGCAAACAAAGGAACAAAGGAATCCAAGAACAATAGAACCAGCCAGGGCCATTAAGGTTGAATGGAGCCTCGTAAAGGCTGAAACTGGAAACAGTTGCTGTTTACAGTTTCAGTGTGTAAGCTCCTCCCTTCAGACAGATATAAGGCAGTGTCCACCAGTAATCTGACCAGGACTGAAGAAGCAGCTTGGACAAACATAGAAACGTCTTCACTCCTACAACTTTCTGTCCAGATGACAGATTTCACTTTGGCTTTTACTCTGGATCAGACCTGGACGATTACGCAGACATCTTCTCAGACATGCATGAACAAACATTTTCATCATCATGAAGGTGTGTTCATACTTCATGATTTGGTCTGAGCTCAGTTTAGTCCTAAAGTAGTCTTGGTTCAATCCTAGTTTAGCCCTGGTTTAGTCTAGGTTTAGTTACTAATTTAGTCCCAGTTTTGATGTGGTGTATAAGTGTGAACGCACCCTACAGTATATGCATAGGGCTACCTTTTGGAGCAGTGACTCTCGATCAGCTCAGTGGCCAACGCTTTCGCCTCTCAGCAAGAAAGTCAAGGTGTTTGTTTTGCTGTACAACTACTGTGTATGATGCTAAATAAAACACTTCCCTTTACTTCACTAACTTCCTTTTTGGCTATTTCTCATCAAAGTACCAAAGTATCATTGATACAGACTCGCTACTGCCCCTATATTCTTATTCTTATTCAAATCGAGAGTATACACGTATATAATTCTGATTCACACAGTCCTCACACATTACATACACGTTTATTCTGTAAATCAATGACATGATGGCATTCGTTAACAATTTTCTCATTCAAAATGTACTCCTTAATGTCCCTGTCTGCAACTATAACCTCTTGTATGTTATATATTTACGGCAGGTTGAACTTCTTCCGTGAAGTCCCTGACTTCAGAGTGCTTGCCTGCGGGGGGGACGGCACCGTCGGCTGGATCCTGGACTTCATCGGTACATTAAACACATCCAACATTATCATTTCTTGTCCATACCTTTTTCAATTACACGACTTATTGTACATCATTCTTTCTTTGATCAGGCTTCGCGGGGTAGAAATAAACCCGCTTTCTATTTTGGGAACTAGAATTGCGTGTTTTATTGGTTCCAGAGACGGCTACACAAACTGGAACTCCTTTATAGCTTGTACATAAATACTTTGATTTGGCTTTGGCCTGCCTATTCAGGGAAAATGGAATGATTGCCCAAGTGGGAAAACAACAAATTAGTCATCATTTGAAAAAAAAAACAAAAAACATAGCTGGTTTTGTGTATCTGGCCTTGAAGACACGTGTTGCTTCTTCAGGCGCTCAAAAATTGCGGCAATTTTTTATCAATCAAAACAAAGAAAGGTAATAATGGTGGGGCCAAATGCAGAGCCTGAAATAGCTGTTACCGCTGGGCATTCAGATGACTACTGGTCCTTCTACTACAGCCAAGTGAAAATGGATTTAGGGACAGGCTGGAGGGTGGGTGGCAGAGGCGTTGTGAGACACTTGGACGGGCTGTGGGACAGAGGGGGCACCGAGCAGGGATACAACTGTGCTGCAGTATGGCCTTTGGGTTCCTATTTTGGGCAATTTCAGTATAAAGGTTTCTGGACAAAAGCAGCCAAAACCGAGTGTGTCTCTGTGACCTTCACGGGCCACTGAAATTTCAAGTACTTGGTGACATTACGCATAACTAGCCTCATTAAAGACAGGTGTTTCTGATTACAAACACCTGGCTGCAAGGGCAGAGTTTGTCATGTCGATACACAATAAAATGGTTGCGGGAGGAGTTTAGTCGTGTATTTCCATTTTAATCACGTATTCTATTCACGTGCTCTCCCATTTTCTAAAATCAGTAAATTACATCGACAAATTATACTTTTTGCTTGTGTAATTTTCATAATATCATATAAAGCTGTAGCCTACTGTAGATAAGGGCCACTTGTGCCATCATAGTGTCAGCTGAATACAGTGACTCAACAGGAGAGGGACAACCTGAAGCACTACAGTGTTTATTATCATAATTTGAATGAACAATTACTTGACTAAATCTTCATTAGAACTTTGCAAAAGCCTAAAACTACATGAACAGTGATTGTCAAATTTAAACTTACTGTCCTGTCCAATAAAGGCAGATTTCTGTTAGTGATCAGAGTCAAAAACTCACAACATTTTTATAATATTCATGTCAGCTGCCCCCATCTGTTCTGTATTAAATATTATTGGTCTATAGAATACTGGGATGTCATCTGAAACCCAGCAATACAGATTAAAATGAGGACTATTGAGAGTTTGAGTAGCATTACTTCCTGGTGCGCAGCTGATAAAAACACTTTTCAACTTGATGCAGTCTCATTTTTACTGCTGCTTTTTCAATATACTGTGTTACAGATATGTATAACACAAATGTACTTTATTATATGAAAAGAACATTGGTTACAGCCCTTTAAACATATACTATTTAAGTGGGAACATATGGCATGGTGCATCTATTTAAAGGAACTCAATAGTCCTGCCCGCTTTAAAGTCTTCTCTGGTGGTTCCGTAAGTAAACGTCACATTTATATTCCCCATAGAAAATATTCAAATGTTAAGGAAAGTCTATGGGAAAAATGAATGGGTGATGTACTTCCGGCGAGCAGTCACTGTCCTGTTGGCTGGTGCGTGGGCTTGGCTGTGTTGATTTGCTGTGTTTTGCTTTGCCGCAGATAAGGCCAACCTGGAGCGGAACCCCCCCGTGTGCATACTTCCCCTTGGCACGGGCAACGACCTGGCACGCTGTCTGCGCTGGGGAGGAGGTACCCGAGCACACTGCATTTAGACACACCGGGTCATGGGGAGTCAGCGCAGGTTACCTATTTTTAAGCTCCGACCTTAATATGGCAGTGATTAATCAAACCTGGAACGTACTGAAGTCAAAATATGAACAATTAAAGGTCCTATGTTATGCAAAAATGACTCTTGTGAGCTTTTAGCCATGTTATTATGTTGTTACCTCCTCAAAAACATAGCAGAAGTTGTGCTTTATTTCATTCACACATGCTTGAGTAATCCTGCATTATTACACTGTCCACATCCCCAAAGCTCAGTATGCTCTGTTCCACCTTCTGCTCTCATTAAGTGGTCATTTTAAAGTTAGCAGATACTTTAAGCCTAAATTGAACTGCTCTACTCATTACTCATTTATATACAATATCTATATCTATATCTATCTATCTATCTATCTATCTCTATCTATCTATCTATATATATATATATATATATATGTATATATATATATATATGTATGTATACACATTTATACTAGAATAACCTTAAATTGTTGCTGTTTAATGTGTTTGAGATTGCCACAGAAAGTCTACAAGGCTAAAACAATAGATGTGGCTTTAAAATTTAGCAATTCCAGGGCTGAAATGATCCAAATGACATCCTGCTCCAGAAGTTTACACAACTCCCTTGTGAGGTTGTGTCTCCCAGCTCATGGCATGTTTTGGAAAGTGTGTATAGAACAGTTAACAGTTACTGAATTAATTAATTATTAATTATTTACAATTATTTCAATAAACGATTTGCTGAGATTAACCAATGAACTTGTTGCAGCCCTATTTGTGAGGTCCTATTACAACTATGGACAACTGCCGCTACCCCTGTAGTGTTGTCGATACTAAAATTTCAAATGCGATTTGGATACTAAGCAATAGACCGGGTACTCAATACCGATTCTGATACCACAACATAGACTGTATAAAGAAGTGGACTAAGGGAGTATAACATCACCCAGTGTTTCAGCTTCAGTCAAAGCTCATCGAGGCCAGCAGTTATAGGGGCAAATTGTGAATGCGAGTATCATCCATAGTAGCTCCACAATGTTCCTCCCACCATGCCCTCTGAGTGTATGTGTGATTTGCCCAGGCTACGAGGGGGAGAGCCTGCTGAAGATCCTCCGTGACGTGGAGAACAGCTCGGAGGTGTTGTTGGACCGCTGGAGGATCGACGTTACCCCCACAGATAAGGAGGAGCAAGGTGACCCCGCCCCCTACAGCATCATCAACAACTACTTCTCCATCGGAGTGGTACGAAACCTTTTTATATTTCAACACAGACACATAAGGAGGTGAGCTGATTAGTTGGTTCAGTACATACATTAACGATCGACAGGTATGGAAGCAAAATTCACTTTGCACCTTGTAATGATTTGAAGAAGATGGGTCCATATTAGTGGGTCATTGATTTAGGCAGGGTAGGTAGAGTTTTTGTTTAAAATTTGATAAACATAACCCTAACCCTGACATAATATAACCTGTGCATTTAACAATTGTAATGTCGATTTCTTCTTAACATCATGACAAAAAATTGGTCATGATGAACAAGTTTATGTTGCCATTTAGTGTTTTGTTTTTTAACACAATTATACAATCAGAAAACAGAAAAAGTGAGCCTCACGTGAGTCTCTCATTCGGGTTGCCAATTTCAGTGCCGAAATTCAGTTGGTTTAAACCTAAAATGCCTCTCTCTGATCTGAATGGTCACTACCTAAACCTTAGCACCTGCAGCCAATCATGAATCAGTGCTAGTGCAGCCTCTGCAGCTCAGTGAGTGCATTCTGAGGTGAGGTTCTTAGCTTTCCCAAGGGGCCTGTCCATGTACTGTGAATTAGAACTTGTATGTGTCCTCTATCTACAGGTGAAAGCACCCAGGTTCAGTTGTGATTGTAGTACCTTTATGCACCGGCAAGAGCGCAGCTACATAATCTCTCTTTTATTTTTTGTAGTGTATTGTTTTTATACACAAAAAATCTTTTCAGTAACAATATCAAATATTTTCAGTTTTGGTCATATTATGTAAAATAAGTTTAGCTCATAAACCACACCTATGCAGATACGTATTTCAAGTTGAAAATAATTCCAAAGCCTGATTTTCCTAAATCTAGAGATCCTAACAAGGTAACAATACTCCTTCTAATGAATAATGGGAGAGAGACACACAGCTGCACATGCTGCTGAAGACAACACCTTCTTCAAACTTCACACCAGATTCACTTTATGTATGCTAACAACCAGGCACGCTGCACCAGGTGTGGATAAACAGCCTCTGCCAAAGTCAGGCCCCACCAAGTCCTGCACAGGGAACTCAGCCTGGACCTGGAGGACTGCATCATAGATCCTTAGAAAAAAGTTTGTAGTTTAAACATTTATTCTGTTTTTTAACGTTTGTAAGTTTTAGGTATATATTCTGTCAAAGAACCAAACTCTGAAATGTACAGTATAGAAATCTTCCACTACAGGCTAATCTGCTGACCAGGTGTTAAACTATGCTGCTCACATGTTTAACACCAGGGGCACTGTGGCCAGGGATGAAGAATATACTTCTCCAATACTTAATGAAGATGTGAATCTTCCAAACTTCAGATAGGCATGATTGACAAGTGGATCAGCCATTGAGGGACACACATGGTCCATCCTTATCGAAACAAATATGGCTACAGTACTTCGCAGGGGTCTGCAGTAACAGGGGACTGAAAAAAAATGTTTGTTTGTTTGAAATAATGTGTGAAAAATGAGAAATAGAAACTGATTGGACGGCCGTGTTTGAGCCTGACTCAAGGATCGATGGAGGGTGTGGAGACCAGACTCATGCCCCGCTGTATAAAACATACAGAGATGTCATTCTGGACTAGATAAGGGGCACAAAGTAAGCCACCTTACTTTACCTGCTATATTCAAAGCTACACTCCACACTCACGCACAACTCATAATTAGAATTCAGGGCGTTTTAATAAACAAAAACATCCCTGGTCTGCAAAGTACCACCACATATCCCCATTCATTTGCCTTTAATCTCATCTATATTATGCACTTATTGAAATGTACTTGTACCTTAATAGAGTGCCGTCGATAAACAAGTCCCCAGCCCCCGCTCCCTGTCCAACATAATGACACTGACTCCGCGCCGCTCATGTCGGCCATTACACACAAATGTCAGGGGGAAATGCCATAATTGACATTTGCAGGCGACATGGACAGAAGTGACACGGCTTTGTCTACCTGTGTGCGACCCGAGTGATACATGTCCCCTCAAATGTTAGCGGAATAACAGCTCGGAGGTGTTAGCAAGCCGATTTAAGATATTAATGCGGAGGTTAGCGGATGTTAGCGAGGGATCTGGTTAACATTGTGACAGAGGAGGTTATGCGCGGCGATAGACAAATGGTTGTGTACAGGAAGCGCAGCGGGTGGAGGCGAATTGCATACATTGATGAACTACTGTGTGAATGCGTTAGGCATGTGGGAATGGTGACATTGTTGATGAGTTTTAATATGCTAAGAACAGCATGATATACAGAGATTAAGATTATGGACAGTAAAACTCTTTTTAATGAGATGCAGACAGCACACAGCAGACTTATTTTGACCTGAAGAGCTGCTTGTACAATATGCACTGCCCAGACAAAAAAAAGTAGGCAAAAGTAGCAAATAGGTTGGGGTTGCTGCAGTTGGTCAGGTCTAGATTCAGCAACAGTCTGTGCTCAAAGAATGAGGTCAGCTGACGACCTGAATATGCTGAATGACCAGGTTATTCCATCAATGGAGTTTTGTGGGCATGGGCGTATTCCAAGATGACAATGCCAGGATTCATCGGGCTCAAATTGTGAAAGAGTGGTTCAGAGAGCATCATTTTCACACATGGATTGTCCACCACAGAGTCCAGACCTTAACCCCATTGAGAATCTTTGGGATGTGCTGGAGAAGCTTTGTGCAGCGTCAGACTCGACCATCATCAATGTAACATCTTGGTGAGAAATGAATGCAACAGTGGATGGAAATAAATCTTGTGACATTGCAGAAGCGAAATCGAAACAATGCCACAGCGAATGTGTGCTGTAATCAAAGCTAAAGGTGCTCCAACGAAATATTAGTGTGAGAGTGTGTGACCTTTTTTTTTTGGTGGTAACTTTGTTTTTTGGCCAGGCAGTGTATCAGTATTAGAGCAAGACCATAGACTGTATATGTAAATCGACATATAGGCTGTCGCGGTCCAAATAAGAAGTGAGCATGGCCACATTTCCAGCTCCATCACGTCTGGCTCCAATTCACTTTCTGTTGAAAAATCTTGGCCCTCCTCTCCGTAACTGCTGCTGGCAGGTCTTAAAATGTTCATATTAACCTGTGCTACATGGTCCTTGTTTTTTTTTTGTTTTTTGCTATTTTGTCCGGAAAGATATGAACAATAATAAAAGACAAATCAGGCGCCTTATTTCCCCAAGCACTCTCGCAATAGCATTAGCAACAGGTTTGATTGATAGCATTAGAAAGCGCCCACTCCCTGCCAAACCAGCAGTGCAGGTGGGAAAGGGTGTTACCTTCAACAGCCTCTCTCCGGATTGGCTCTTTGGTGCTATGAGACTTGCGGTCGGAACTTGGCTCCAAATTCACCCCTATAGCCGCTAGCCTTGATGAGCTTCATTTGGCTATGGGTAACGTCACACTCCCATAGAGAAATGGTTTGAGAGGGGAGGTAAAGAAGCTATTTTTGTTTGGAAAGACAATCCTTCCTTAAACAGGAATGGGGCCCTGAGACATCTCTCTCACCGATCTACAACTCTATCATCAGACCCAAAACAAACAGGAACAAAGAGAACAACAGGAACAAAGAGAACATTACAGGTTGAATAGGGTCGTTAAGGCTGAAACTGGAGACAATAGCTGTTTACAGTTTCAGTGTAGTTAGTCCCTCCCTTCAGGGCAGTGTCCACCAGTAATCTGACCAGAACTGAAGAAGCGGCTTGGATGAGCAGCGAAATGTCTTCACTCCTGCAACGCTTTGTCCAGTTGACAGATTTAAATTTTGTCTTTGACTATGGATCAGACCTTGACAACTGAGGAATTACACAGACATCACGCTCCCTTAGTCCACTTCTTTATGCAGTCTATGGACAAGACACTTTTTGCTCAAATATATGAAAAAGCTCAGCTGCAGCCCCTTTAAGTCCTGATTAAACAAACTGAACATGCCTAAATTGTATTAAAATGTATCCAATGTCACTGACCTTTACCATGAAAACAAGAACGCAATTAGTATTTGTCCATGTGGTTCCCATGACGATGGTTGGTGTGATGGGATCAGGAGTCAGTGGGCGTGATGATGACAATGAAGCTGTTTGTCAGGGATTAGGACTTTGAGCTCTCTATGGGCCCAAGTGTCGCACAACATTTTGGTTCTTTTTAGCTTTCCATTGCCGCCATGGAAAATTAGAATAGAGGTTATGCGACAAGTCAGGCTTATAATTAGCTCAGAGATTATGCAGATGGACTAGATTGTTTCTGTAATGACACCAAGGAAAGACAAAGATCAGCACTTCGGCAGACGCACACAATCGGACTGTCGTCTTCTTGAACAAAAGTTTAGAGGGAAGTCAGTAATGTTCAGAGGTGGGTAGAGTAGCCAAAGATTATACTCAAGATTACTGTAATAATATTACTCAAGTAGAAGTGCAAAATAGTGGTTCAAGAAATTAATCAAAGAGCAAAAAAGTATCTGTAGAAACTGCTACACAAAGTTAATGTAATTGGAAAAACAAAACATTAAATAAAGCACAAAATCTGCTATTTTCAAAGACACAAAGTACATTACAAACAACTCAAATGTTCAAATCATCTAATATTGTCAACATAAAGCTGACGTAAGAGTACTGTTACTTCAATAAAACATGTTACTCAAGTAGGAGTAAAAGTATGCTGCTAGAAAAGTACAATTTCTTCAAAAAGTTACTCAGATAAATGTAAATGAGTACTACCCACCTCTGGTAATGTTGATGTGCATTTGGGGAACGCTTTATTGTTTCATGTGACATTTCTGTTGAAGGGTTTGTCACCTTTTTGTTTCCATGGAAATGTTATTGTTTTGTCGAGAATGTTCCAGAGTATGGCATTAAACTTAATCTGTCTCAGTTAAGACAAGGAGACACCATTAAGTTTAAGTTCTGAGAAAAGGTGAACCCGCTCATATAAGTATTTTTAGCATTAAAAATTGAATAAATGCAAAATAGTACAATACTGTGTAACATTTCAGGCAAAGCAAGAAAAGTTATATAGTGAACCTTTAAATATAACGCTAGATGTGAAGTTTCAGAGGGGTGTTGATATTTTTAACTCAGAAATTAATGAAATCAGAAATCATTATTATTATACCCAAAAGCCTGTTTTCTTCTATACTAGGGTTGTCAAAAGTATTAAAAATCAGATACTACTGAATACTAAAATTATATCAAAACTAGATACTCTTTTGAACAATTATTGATACTAAAAAAGTCGCATTCAGAGGACAGAAATGATCAAAATCAAGTTTAAAATGAAACGACACTATTCTACAATGAAACGACACTATTCTACACGCATTAACTCAAAAAACACAGTGCAGCATAATTATTTGTTAAGAAGGAATAATCACTGATCAAATACAATGTACAATATTCTAAAACTAATACAAAAGTTTCATGAGAAGTTGTGGAAGTCTAAATTAAAGGGGTTGTAGGACATTTTCTTCTCTGCAAAAGACATTAAAGGTGCTGTACCTGATTTTTACTCTCTCAAAAAACGTGATTCATTTTCAGCCGTTTGCAGCAATTCAAACTTAATCCTCACTTTGCTAACACATTTCTGCCATCCTAATTAGTCGCTGCAACAAGTTTATAAGTGCTTTTCACAACTTTCAGAGCCCAGAGCTGTTTGAGTTTTGCCATCACGGTAATGCTAACAATAACTAGCATGCTAACATTGTACTAGTGTTACTTCTTGGTTCGCAGCTGATAAAAACACTTTATAATTAGATGTAGACGGCACACTGTGGTCTCATTTTGACTCAAGAGCGGTTTTTACAATACATCTGTACTGGGGCTGTACAAATTACACTATATACTTTATTGGATGAAAAAAATCTGGTAGTCCCTTTTTAATTGAATTTGCAATTTTAGTTACATTAAAGTGGGACTATACACCTAAACTCCCACAACCACAATTCAAATAGTGCTGCTAAACTAAATTGATCTTGATGACATCTTTTAGTGGGAGATAGTAAAGATCGTGGCAGCTTTTAACTTTGTTTTCATCTGGATCTAAGATTTTAACCACTCGAAGTTCGGAGTCTAAAGTTAAGCCAACCAATGAAAGTGCACCTGTGGGCCCAAAAAAGACCCGATCATCTCTACTCCAGTCTGGCCAGACCCATGGATTGTTGTAGGGGTGTATAATGGCTGTAGGCAGTGGGGTAACTGGTCGTCCTGCTCCTTTTCCACTCTTGACATCACATTGGTGAATAAATTCAATGTCTTGGACCAAACTCACAAGGGCCAGTTGGACTTCACCCGGCTCCACAATCTGATTGTCCCAGAGTGTGAGGTATGACCCTTAACACATCACCACTAGCCTTGGGTAATGAGAGTGAGTTTCCGTTGTTGTGCCAGTCTTTATCCACTGCAGATCCAGTGTTGCCCGGAGGTTGCACAGCGCCTGCAGATTCTACCCCGCACATGCCATGTCTGGCCACTCTGTGTGACGGGGAGGACCCGATGCTCCCTCTTCACATGCGCAACCCGAGTGCTTCACATGGGCCGAAAGGGACCTCCATTCCCTGGTCATGTAGCCACGTGGAACCCTGCCCAGATCTCTGCAGTGCCCTCAGCCCCAGGATCCAGGTCAGGCCCGTCCGTGCTGATCCTCGGCTCCTCCATGGTCCTGAAAGTAAACAAAGGCCATACCTCCTGTCATCCCAAGTGTCTCGTGAGGGACATTATAGATGCCGCCCCCACCACCCTGCATCACCACCCCACAGTGTCAAAGAGAGGGATTCACGTTGGAACAAATGATTTTAAATTTGGCACTCAAGGACTTCAGAATCCTCATTAGTACATTCAGTTTAGGCAGTTTTCAGACCTTTTTTACCACCTCATTTTAGAGATGTGAAGTTCAGCTGCTTAACTCGTGACACCCCAACATCCCTGGATATCTCCTCCTCTCATACAATATTGAACTCACACTAGAATCTGTACGACACTATAATCAAAAACACAATTCATTCCTCTGACTGTGGCTTATGCAGAAAACCCTCCATAAGCCTGCAGCCAACATCACTAATCTCAGATCTCTTCCAAAATGTCCACTCTCTCCTGGACAAGTCTTTTATTGTAAATGACCTGATTTTAAACCACAAAACTTTGCAATTTCCTCAGAATGGAAAGGGGAGGTAGCACAAACAGAAATAAGTGCATGCACAAACACTTATTTTATTTTTAAACTTATTTTTTTGAACAATTTTACGAGTTTTAAATGTAACTAAATAATTTTAGCAACCCTCAGATTTAATTGCAGTATAATCACAGTATACAGACCACCAAAAATAAGTTTACACAATTCTTTTAATATGATTATTTTAACTGGTCATCACCTATGGCCTGTCCACTAGTGTGTTTTGTTATATCACTGGTTTTATTCAGCAGGAGACCTCTGTGAGAACTGTGAGGAAGCGCCATCCCTGAATCCCTGAATTTTATTTAAGTTTTAGATAAAAATCCCTCAATGGGTTTACCTGCCCCTTTCACCTGCCCCTTGTAATTTTATTACTGACTACTTTAGCAGTAGACTACAGCTATCGAACTGTTTGCTCCACTTAAAACTAAAAATACAGAAACCAAAGGCAAGTTTATAGAACAATTCATACACAAAGTACTTTACAGAATAAGAAAGGCATTAAAATCACAATACAAACAGATCAAAACATAAATAATCATCATGAAATGAACATTAAAAGAGAAAAGTGCAGAATAAAAACCTTTCAGTGTGCACAGTTAAACAGAACTGTTTTGAGCCTGGATTTAAACATTGTCAAAGTCGAGGCCTGTCTCACATCTTCAGAACTGTTCTAGGTTGTAGCTGCATAAAACTAAAACACTAATTCCCGATGTTTAGTCCTAAAGCAGGAGGCTGGTCCCTGAAGTCCTCAGAGTGTGAGATGGTTCATGTGGCTCTAACATGTGGGAGATGTTCTTTGGTGCTGGTCCATGGAGAGACTTGTTCACACAGAGCTGCTTTAAAGTCTATTCTCTGAGCCACAGGAGCCAGAGACCTGAGCACAGGACATATGTGTGAAGTACCTGGTTCTAGTCAGGACCTGAGCAGCAGTGTTCTGGATGTACTACAGCTGTCTAAAGGCTCGTTTGGAGAGGCCAGTGAGCAGGCCTTTACAGTAGTCTAACCTACTGGAGACAAATGCATGGATAAGTCTCTCCAAGTCTGGCAAGAAACAATTACTTCTCCAAAATAATCACCAAACACAAAAATAATCCAAATGAACTCTGATTTTAGCAAGTTTTTATCTTACTCCCACACACTTTGTTAATCACTTCATGGGGAAGATAAACACTGTCAGATGTGATATTAAAGCTGAGGGTTGTTCAAATGACCAATGCAGACTTACCTTTTAATCTTAACAAAATTTGTGAAAAATTCCAATCTGGTTTTAAATCCCAGCGCAGTACAGAAACAACTCTTTTAAAAGTTTTAAGCTGACTCTGGAAAATGTGTAGTTCTTTTGCTTTTAGACTTATCAGCTGCCTTTGACACAGTGGAGCACAGCAGGGGTGAAACTGTGCCTGTGACGGTGTCCGTGTGTGGGCTGTGGGTGTAGTTTTGGGGGTAGGGTGGTGGGGTGGGAGGAAACGTGCGATTGCTTTTGAATGACTGTAAAGCGCTTTGTGTTACATTTTTTTATATGATTGGTTCATGGTTTAAACTGGGCACTAAAGGGGAGAGTGAGGGGGGAGGAGGCCGGGTCTGGGGGTATAAGGGGCAGCGTGGTTGGTCTGACAGGTGTCCACACTTCAAACACCAGGAGTTTGTAATCAGAATCACATGGCTGCAATCAGGCCGCTCCTGCGTGATGTCACATAGTACTTGAAATTACAGCATCACAAACTCAGTGTTACCCGAAAACTGTAAATAGATGTAGTTTGTACAAAAATTGCAGTAGACATGTGTTTAGTTCTGCTTTAAAAAACCTGCACTACACTTACTTTTGTGTTATTATGTTGTTCCCTCATCTAAAACAGACCTGGAGTTGTGTTTTGTTTCATTCACACATGTTTAACACAGACTGAAAACACTCTGTTCCACCTTGTGATGTCATCATGAGGTAATACAGAAAGTGCTTCATTGTGTTTGTAAACTCCATACACCTTCACTAGAATCATTTGGATAATTTCAGTCCTGGAATTGCTAATCTCTACTGAACTAAAGGTAAATTGTAGCTGTTAAGTTGAAAACCACCACTTCATGACATCACAAGGTGGAACAGAGCATTTTGAACTTTGGAGATGTAGACAGACTAATAAAAAGGATTACTCAAACATGTGTGAATGAAACAAACCACAATTCCGCATATGTTTTTAATGAGATAACAACATTATAACATGGCTTAACGCTCACAAGAACCGTTTTGTGTAATATAGAACTTTTAAAAACCATTCAGTCCTACTTTCTCTTCACTTTTCTTTTGACAATCACTGTTTTCCACACTGGATTTTGATCAGACAGAACAAAATGTCTCCATCTCTTTGTGAGGATGTGGGGATGACACAGTGTAATAATCTCAATCAGGGCCCATGTGAGAGACAGGCCCCTAATGCAGTGAGTGGCCCTAATGAGGCCCCTGTCACACCATTACTCTCCCGCTCTCGGGCCCCTCTCGTAATTGGACTAAACTTTGAGCTATGACACCACATTACACATGTCCTGCATTCATTCACTGCCACACATTTGCATTGGTAATTATTCGAGAGGAGAGAGGGAAGGGAAGAGGGGGGAGCTGGCACTGTCCCGACTGCAGGGATGGCGAGACTCTTGATGGGAGGTCAATGGTTACTGCTTTATAATTGAATGAGTGAACCTACCATATTTTTACATTTATTTTTGGGTGAAATACTGCATCATTTGAACATTAACTTATTTGACACCTATGTTTTTTTGCCCTTACCAATATCTCAAAACGTTGCCCTAAGAAATATGTTTGTGCCATTTCTGAACCATTTAATTTTAAAGGTGCATTGTGTGACATTTCTAGTGGACAACATGTGACCTGCTTTGTCTGAAATATTCCACAGATTGGCATTAAACCTTGCATGTATTCAATTATTTTATTGCTATTATTCAATACCATGACAAATATGCATTCTTACTGTGAATCGCATCGTCTCTCCATAGATATGATCTGTAAATTGGTCTGTTGGTGTCGACCTGCTATATTTAAATAAATTCTACGTTATAAATTAATACAAATATACAGTATTGCATATCCTAAATAAACTTTAATCAACAGCAAAGTTGAAAAGGTGGGTCTTGAGCCTGAACATGCTGTGCACTGAGGTCCTCACACTCTCTTCCATAGACCAGGACATGTGTAAAAAACATACAGAGTTCACTTTAAAGAGGGAATGTGGTATTTTGGGTGATATATTTACCTCACTTTGATTTTGTGAACATTTTGTTTTTCTCATGTTCAGAGCCAGACCCAATTTCAAAGCCCTCAATCATGTGAAGTAATGTTGATATATTGAAAATGGTGATGGCTGCAGTAACATTAGGCCTGGACACTGGTGTGTTATCACTGCTGTAAATAACTGTCTGAACTTCACTTATCGAGGTGTAGATAATTCATAAAATATAAGAGTGGTACAAAGCAAAATGGGGTTCACATGACAAGATTTTGATATGATTCATTGTTATTCAAACATTTTGTTTTTATTGAATATAATTATTGTTGAATGAATTGTTTCAGTAATGAGGCATTTACAGGCACATTTAAAAGCTGCACTAATGTAGCTATTTTTACAGCATATGTTTTCATTGAAATATAATGTATTTGAATGAATGTTTCAGTAATGTTTCATGGGGGCATTTACAGGCACATTTAAAAGCTGCACTATGTAGCTTTTCTGAATGTAACGTGTCATTCTCCATGGAGATGTTACAGCTTTGCCATGAATGTTTCACAGATTGGCATTAAATG
Organism: Periophthalmus modestus; assembly: GCA_019594935.1. Lineage (NCBI taxonomy): Eukaryota > Metazoa > Chordata > Actinopteri > Gobiiformes > Gobiidae > Periophthalmus > Periophthalmus modestus. The sequence continues at coordinate 25,786,255 of JAIEZT010000124.1, read as the reverse complement.
TGCATTGCATTTCTTCAATTACTTATGTTTTCATTGCAAAAAGCATGTATTTTAGCTGGCACCAACATCACCACTCCACAGATCTGGCTTGTAGTTGGTGTCCATTGGGGTAGCTTTGTTTAATGCTATACTGTGGAACCTTTTAAAACATCTAATAACATCATTACGTGTTGGACCATGACTTGAAAAGTTACATAGTACACCTTTAAATGGTACATCACTAAAAAAAAAGTTAATTTTGTCTATTTCCATGCATTGCAGCCCATACTCTGAATATAACCCATTCCAACAGAGCGCTTGTCTGCAAAGGTCTTTTATTGGCTGTTTGAAAGCTCTTGCTACCTGCTGCTCCCCTTGTACCCAGCTCAGATTCTGCAACCAAACCAAAGGGGAGACAACCTGTGCCCGGCCCGCCTCTCTTGTCTGCACCTGCTGTCCCGTTTGTACCCCGCACCACTTCAACTGTGCACAAAAACATCCATCGCCTCTCTGCTTCTCTCCTCCGGTCTGCTGGGATCTGCCACAAATCGTTTGGTCTTCTGCTCGTAGCTCCTTCAAGAGACATCAAGAGAAACGCACCATTGATTTTTTATTTTTATTTTTTTGTACTTTTTTGACGTCTTCTAAATGTGTGTACAGAGAGCTAGCAGGGGGTCCTCCCGTAGCCCTCAAAACAGGAGTGGAAAACAGATTGCGTGGGGAGGGAGAGAAGTGGACCCAAAAAAGTTAACACGCCGCAACTTCTTATCGCGCGTTCTTCTTCTTCTGCTAAGTTGTCCTAAGAGTGCGGTGTTGCCTCTCCCAGCGTTCTGTGAAGTTAGAATTAAAGAACTGGCTGGCACAGAGATGCTTTGTTTTAGTCAGGCACCTGTTAACGCACTCTTCCGCTTCCTTAAGGTTCTTTGATTTATGTCACAGTTTAGTGATCTATTCTTGAGTGAAAAATTCTCTTTACTTAATTTTTGTAGCTCACTGAGGTAGGGTTGTCAAAAGTAAGGAAACTCTGATGCTAATTGATACTAAAACTTCAAAACTAGATACTCATTTTGCTTTAATGTTGCCCAAAAGTGACCTGGAACAATAGATAATGCTATTAAAACACCATGTATGCAGTTCAGTACCGAAAAAAGTGGATTTAATAATAAAATGAAAATAATAATACATTTTATTTATAATGCACTCTTCATTCCATAGAATCTCAGAGTGCTACAATAAAACAAGAACTTTAAACCAGGGGTGTCCAAACTGTGGCCCGGGGGCCAAATGCGGTCCTCAGACCAGTTTTTATTGGCCCTCAGGCCTCCTGCTGAACTGGCCCAATTGATCATAAGATGAACTTTTATCCTCAAACATCACATTGCAGTGTGATACAGACCTAAAGTGAATGTGTTTCAAGTCTTATTAATACACAGCGGCTCTGTCAAAACTGTGTATAAAGCACCGCACTGTATTGATCACCGATCTGTTGCCTTCCGCTTTGAACATATTTTGAGATGTAGACCTCCATAAAAAACTGTTTGGGCACCTCTGCTTTAAACCAATACTAAATTGCTAAATGCTAAAAACATCAACAATAAGCTTTTCTAAATAAAAATGTCTTTAGATTTGCTTTAAAAAAGTCCAGGCTCTGTGTGGCTCTGGGCAGGTCCAGAGTCGTGGTGCAGCTGAACAGAAGCTCAGTCCCCCCATCGTATGGAGCCTATTGGGGGGGGGGCCTGAAGGAGCCACCTGAAGATCTGGTCTCGCAGATACAGTGGTGCTTGACCAGTGATGCATTTATGGGTCAGCAGAAGGATTTTGTATTTAATCTGTGATGAAACAGGAAAACCAGTGCAGTGATTTGAGAATTGGAGAGATACGAGGGTGAGTAAAAAAGTTCTCAGACAAATGCCAAAATTTCTTTATTTAACAACTGATTACTTTTATTTTTCTACATAAGCTCCATTGTTGTCTATACACTTTTGCAATCTATGTTCCCACCTGTAAATTCCTTCCTGGTAGAATTCTGGGGGCTGTCTCTGGCACCATGAAATCACTTGCTTTTTCGCTTCATCTAAAGACGTAAATCAGGTGCCTTTAAGGTGTTCTTTCAGTTTTGGAAACAAAAAAAAAGTCTGAGGAAGCTAGGTCTGGACTATAAGGGGCATGTGGAAGTGTTTCCCATTGAAATTCGTGCAATAGGGCTCAGACAACTCTTGAAGAATGTGCAAGGGCATTGTCATGATGAAACAAAATTTGACTGTGCAGTTTTCCGCAACGTTTTTTTTGGTGAGGGATGTCTTCAACTAACCCTATGATCTTAACAGGTTTCCAATTTAGTTTAGTTAAAAATTTGATGTTAGCTCTGATCTCAAAATTTGCCATTTGAAGGGTTGAAAATTACTAGCTCTTTAGAGATGACCTGTCTCGGTGCTGACCTTACATAGAATGATATTAAGACAGTTGCAACTTATTAAAAACTTGTAAATCTTTGTTCATTTGAAAATTATGTAAATTTTTCTGAGAACTTTTTGACTCACCCTCGTATGTTCAAATTTTCTGACTTTCATTAGGATTCTGGCGGCGCTGTTTTGAATGTATTGTAGTTTTTGAATGTCCTTGGGAGGAATCCTAACAAAAAGTCCATTGCAATAATCCATCCTTGAGGAGATAAAGGCATGGGCAAGTTTCTGTGCATTTAATATTTAGTTCCACTTTACCTCAAAACTTCAGTGTACTAGATTGCACTTTTCACTTCAGTATTCTCGTGTCAAACTTTAGTCGTTTCGTTTAGTTGTTCATTACAAAGTCACACTTGCACTCTTTCTGTTCCAGCCGTAAAAAACACTCCGTTAAACAAATTCCTCATGGATCTGAACGTGAATGTTTATGAACAACGCCAACGTATGGATTTGCTGCAATTAGCGTTGAATACCTTGGTGTTCACACTCAATGCGAAACCTAGCTGTCTGGTGGGCTGCGATGTTGCTAATATACCACAGACGCGCTTATGTCGCTCACACTATACTCTAGCATATGGAAGCTAACACCCAACCCTGAAATATGGCTGCTCTTCGTGGCCCGGGGTCACAAGGAGGGGGCGGGGCAGCCGATGGGGTCGCCGTTATCCGCACGCCACTCCTCGCGCTCTGATAGGATTTAATGAGGCCGACTGCAGGCGGCGTGCCGTGCTAGGTTAGTGTTGATACCCCGCTAGCTCTTCCTGTGCTCAGACACTGGGGCACAGAGGAAGACACAGCCCTGCGATTGGCTGCACCAGGGCGGGATGTGACACGCGCCTCATGGACTGAGCTGTGAGACGATTTGGAAAGAGTGACATCTGAGGATAGAGCTGTGCGGATGCCATTTTGTGTCAGCTTTATACTGCTCATATTGAGTGTGGAGTCAAGGAAAGAGAACTGGATAACTACATGAAAAGTTATTTAAGCTGTTTATTACTGTACATGTTAGTGCCATATGAACCATCTCACACTCTGAGGACTTCAGGGACCGGCCTCCTGCTGGTCCCAGAGTCAGGACTAAACATGGAGAATCAGCGTTTCAGTTTTATGCAGCTAAACCTGGAACAGACAGACAGATCTCTACCTTGACAATGTCTAAATCCAGGCTCAAAACAGTTCTGTTTATCTGTGCATAGGACTGAAAGTTTTTTTTTATTCTGCACTCTTCTGTTTTAATGTTAATTTTATGATGATTATTTGTGATTATTTATGTTTTGATTTGTCTGATTTTAATGTCTTTCTTATTCTGTGAAGCACTTTGAATTGCTTTGTGTATGAATTGTGCTATACAAATCAACTTGCTTTGCCTACTCAGACTTACCCAAATACCAGTAGCATTTTTTTCTGTTTCTTATTGACATTACAATTAAAGGAAATGTATGCAGCCTGAGCTCTTACAGCTTAAAAAAGGGCACAACAGTCACAACTGAATTTGGGTTGCCAGAGCCTTAACCTGCAGATAAAAGATTGTTTTTTTTTTCTTTCTGAAACAACTAACTCAGACATTCACTTCACTTTGATTAAACTTTTATATAACATTCTTCTACAGGCCATGCCTCGTGAAAGCTCAGAACCTCCAGAATTCACTCACTGAGCTGCAGAGGCTGCACTAGCACTGCACCACCACTGGCTGCAGGTGCTGTGGTTTAGATAGTGACCATTCAGATCAGAGAGAGTCATTTTAAGTTTAAAATAACTGAATTCTAGCATTGAAACTGGCAACCCAAATGAGAGACTCAACAACTTGCCCATCATGTCCAGTGTTTTTATAATTAAAGAAATAAATAATAAATAATAAATCAGCATTACAACAGTTATCGGTAAACGCTATATTTGATTTGAACATTTCTACCTAATATCTGGGACACATCATCTAAATATAGAACATTATATATATTGTAAACTTGTAAAAATGTTTAAAAAAAAAGTTTAGGACTTGGGATGAAAAGTGATGCGATGGTGGTCCACCCTTCTTTACTTTTCTGTCTGCAAAAGCTCTTCTAAAACTGCGAGTGGCCAAAAAAGATCATGCGTGATGTATATACCAGCCATGTGCCAAAGGGTGTCTGAGCACTAGGAACAAGTTAGATTTAAAAACTTCTTCTTCTCCTTTCACAGTTTGACCAGGTAGTGCTAAATATAAAATGTTGTTCAAAGAAAGTTTAATTTTGAGAGCAAATCTATTAAAATTGTATCTCTTTCAGGACGCCTCCATTGCACATCGTTTCCATGTGATGAGGGAGAAACATCCAGAGAAGTTCAACAGCAGGTAGGCCTTTTTCCACCTGCAGTTTACAGTTCTTCCTTGTATTTTACTACAACAGTATACTAAAGATAGTTAGTAGGGCTGTGCTTCTTCAGTCGTTGAAGATGTTTTAGTCGAGTATTTTTGTAAGATTATTATAAGGATTATAAGGATTTATTTGGCTCAACAGCAGAAAGGAGAGACATAGAGTGAGTTATCTGAAGATATATAAGTGAAACTAGTCAAAGGTTTGGACACAATTTCTCATTCATTGTTTTATTCTTGTTGTTTGTTTGCTACTTTCTGCATTTTAAAGATGTATGGATGACATCAAATACATGAAGCAAGATATGTGGAGTTATGTAGCAAAGAAAAAAAGTGAAATAACTCAAAGTATCCACCCTTTGCTTTGTTGACAGAGCTGCAAAACCCTTGGCCTTGTCTCCGTGAGCTTTACAATAAAGTAACCCGAAATGTGCCATGTCAGTGATAAAAGAGTGACTGTTTTTCACAGATCTTAAACAGGTTTTCAGTTATTTTGAGTTTATTTTTTGTTCAAGACATTCCATGGGTGTTCATTCATAGCTTTGATGCCTTTGGTGAGAATCTACAGTGTGAATTTCTCAGTGAACGCACTCCTTGTGCCCCTTGTGTTCCTTGTGCCCTTGTGCCCCTTGTGCTCCTTGTGCTCCTTGTGCCTTCAAAATCCAGCTCGAAGTGCATTTATTCGGTCAAGTGTTTTAAGGTGCAGTCGTTTTTTGCAGGGCTGCTATGACGGCCATGTTGTATTGACTCACTTGTAATCGTGTGTTATTTTTATGAGTTTTAACTTGTTGTTGTGAAGCGTTTTGTGGCTTCCTTGTCCGTGAAAGTTGCTATATAAGTCGCATAGTTGTTTTAAAAGCCTTTGCCACGCCCTCTTTTTAGCTGATGAATCGATCATCAGGACATGTCTTTAATCGGCCAAGAATTTCTGCATACTTTTTCTCATATGCAAACCAAAAAAAACCCCAAAATGAAACCTCTGACCCTGTACCAAAGAGTGTGGCTTGACTCCAGAGCCCACAGCGTGACAAACAGACTGGCGCCATTATGAGTGCGCGTGATTACCTGCAGGAGATGTGTTCACCTTTGGAAAATGAACTAGCATAGCATCTCCTGTATGTTCCCATTCATTTGAGCACTAATACGTCTCCACTAGCGTCAGCCTGTAATTGGGGCCCTGATTGAATTTGCTTGGCTGCTGTGACATCCTGGATCAGTCAGGCTGATGACACCCAGCCCCCTAATAATCCCATTTGTACTCATTATCATATGTTACTGCGCTCTTAGTACAACATTTAGCCAGCCGCGCCTCAGCTGCTCTGTGCTGGGGACAGGCGCAGGGTTTGACCTCAGCAGTACCCTGGTTTAAATGGATATCTTCTACTCCCCATGTATCTGTTGGTCAATTAAATCAAAATCATTTGTAGAGTACATAAAAGTTTTTTTTTTATTGCAGGACCGACAGTAGCTCAGAGTGTTTCATGTGAAGGCTGGCGGTTCGAATTCTGCTCTCGACATAAACATCTTTGGTTGAGAGGTCAGTTCCACTGGCCCACGGGTTGGCGGTGTGATTCTAGCTCCCACAAATGAATGAGCTGCTGTGTCCTTTGGCAAGACACTTAACACGCCCTCGTCCCCAGTGTCCGTGTACTCTGGTGTATGAATGTGTGTGTGAATGGGTGAGTGGTTCCTCGATGTAAAGCGTTTTGAGTGCCTTGAAGGTGGAAAAGCACTGTATAAAAATGTGACCATTTACCAAGGAAAAATACAACTGCATAAAAACCTGTATCTTGACCTGTTTGTCTCCATGGAGAAACATAATGCAGTTCTGTGGAGCATTCTTGGCAAAATGTTATGGCTGACCCTCCATTACATAGTGCACCTTTAAAAGCACAAAGTACTGTATATAATAGTTAAAGTAAGTTAAAATATAATTTAAGTACACACACTTAAATACTGTAGCAAAAATCCCATAACAGAAGAATTGAATACACAGCTCACAAAAACAAAGAAAACAGAAAAGTGTGTCTTAAAAGTGTGTCTTATTGCTCATCGCTACATATGCTATGTGTTAGTTGCTAATACCCCACAGAATTAAAATCCATCCTCTTTAATCAAATTTGCTTTCTTGCTTTACTAATGTGTCAATCAGTTGGCGACCATATTGCTGCCATTTTCTGTTGTTCTGTTTCTTTGGTTCATTTCACTTTGGTTCATTCCCTAGTCAGCAGATGCTAGTCATGGGATTTTAAGGTCATTTTAACAACAAACTGATTCTTGAGTTGGTTCATTGTTAATCAATATAAAAATGAATTCAAATTAGAAAGAAAAAGATTCAGTTCTTTTAAAAAAAAAAATGAGGTCTGGATCCAACAGTTCAGAAGAGCCGACTCGTTCACTAACATCACACCACAAGCAGATGCACAGACTAACTCTGTGGTAAATGGTCACATTTTTATAATGCTCTTTCCATCTCCTAGGTCACTCGCCCATTCATACACCAATGTACTCAGATACTGTTGTTGCCCAAGGACACAACAACAGTAGTTGTGGAATTGTGCAGCTGGAATTGCACCACCAACCTGCTGGTCAGTGGATCTGCCCACGCAACCAATGATCGTTATGTAGAGAGCGGGATTCAGATTAGAGGACGAACACTCTACCAAGTGAGCTACTGTCACCCATTATTAAATTGAACCACGTGCAAAGTCCAAAACATACTGCACGCATCTTTTTTCCTCTAAAGCTGCGTAGCACTAACTTTGTAAACCTGCTTCTAAATATTTCCAAAATGAAAGTTTACAAAAGGTCCCGACAGTCCGACATTTGAAACGGACCCTAACTGTTGTTTTACTCCCTTTTAGGCCTCGGTGAAAAATGATTGAGATATTTTAAGAAAATTATTCCCTCTGTTATTTGAATTCCATAAATTATTCAGAAGGCCGAATGGGTTTAGGATCTCTCTATTACACACTATCCTTGCCGACTCAATAATGCATGATTATAGTTTTTCAAGGTAGCCGGGATTTGGTGGGATTTGTCCGAGGGGCCGTGTCCATTGAAAGTATATTGCAGTCATTTGAGAGCAGCTCCAGGGCTCTTCATCAGGAAGTGTGGCTGACAGTCAAAGGGAGCACGTGTCGGAATCATCAATCTTTCATCACAGGCATTCATATAGAAATCCACTAAGAGCTTATTTTACTGAGATGTTTTGCATTGAGGAGCTTTACCTCCTTTGGCCCTTCTGACTGAAATGGGAGCTGATTTCGCCATCGGAAAGGAACGCAAAATCACAGGCCACTTGTAAATTAGTTTTATTTACAATATTCTGTAGATATATAGTTTAACCGTGTTATTTCTGACAGGGCCTGTACTCGATGTATTTGAGCAAAATGTACAGATATAGTGCCCTGTCACTATAATCACTATATCGACTCAACGTTCAATATATGAAAGCTGGAACTATATATTTTTGCGCTCAATATTTATCATGAATACTTTTTCTTTGCAATAACAGGGAGGTTTTTGCTATTTTAGTTGTAATACGATAAGATTCGAGCTGTAGAGCGTTGAATGAGTCACTTTTCAAGCTGGTCTATTTAAAAATGGTTTACAGGGATTATCCTGCTTCATTGTTATTGTATCAGTGACGCAAAGTAGTTTCAATATCATCGTTTATCCTGATATTTCTCTTTAGCAATAGGTTGTGCTTCAAAGTTTGTATATATAAGCCATAATGACATAGAAGACATAGAAAATTAAATTCAGGGTTAGGGTTACAGTTCGATTTTTTTATCATTTATGTGTTTTTTTCAGTATCATTACTCACTGATATGAGAATTTAGCTCCAATAGTCGTTTTCATATTGATTTGTAGTTTTTTGACAACCCTAGTACTGTTACAGGAACTTTAGGTTAAGTAAAGACATGTCCTGCTAATCAGCTTTTTTTTTTAACATATATCAAATCTTCAGCTAACTCACTCTGTCACTAACTTGTCATTGGGCACTTACACTTAACCCACCTCACCCTCAGTGTCTGCGTACACCGGTGTATGAATGTGTGTGTGAATGGGTGAGTGGTCCCTTGATGTAAAAACACTTTGAGTGGCTTGAAGGTGAAAAACTGCTCTATAAAAATGTGACGATCTTCTATACAAATTTTGATCGACTAAGACACTATCGACCGATTAAAGAACTTAAGGCCATAGAAGCGCCTCTATATGAGCTTCATCGCCATACATCCATAATTTTTGTACCAATGCAAATATGTCCAAAAGGATTCAAAAGCTGCCATAGAATATATAATATGAACCAAGCTGCTGTCTCTCAATTAACCCTATAACATCCAACCTAATGATTTTTTTGGCAAGTATAACAAATTGATATACCTATACGTTGTCATTTACTCCATAATTACTCCTTAATTCCTCAATTGTCCTTGGCCAAGGTCAGAATACATTTATAATTACTACATATAGAAAAATGCCGTACGGGTGTTTGACATACGAGCTTTGTAATGTTCCGGCTGCTATAATGGCAGTTCATTCCCCATATGCTCCTCTGCGTTCACATACATTTTGTCCCTGGTTTGACCTAAAGAGCTTGAATTTTTAATCCCAGCTAATCACCAGCAAACAATAGCGTTAATTAGACGAAAGCAGGTGGGATTTGTTGATCAGAGGTGGGGTCTAGCACTACGTTCACATGCACAGTGAACCCTGAGTCCTGAAATCAAAGCATATTTCCTCCAAAACTTGTCAGACCACTCTTATCCCAGTCTACAGCAGGTCAAAGAACCAAATAGGTGCGAATGAAAGTATCGAACGTCAGATACTAATTGATACTAAAACTAGATCCTTGTTTGAGTCAGTGCCGATACTGCGAAAAATTACAAAGTTTGAGCTTTCCTGAACAGTTTTAGTATGACTTAAAGCTGTGTCAGAAGAAATATAACACCCCATGCTAAGACTTTGTGTATGCTTGAAAACAATTTGTAACTAAAATAGGAGCATTTTTATCTTCATTGCGATAATCGGCATAGAGTATTGAGTCAGTTCCTTAGTATCGAGACAACACCGGCTCCTCCTGTACCTCACCTTCATCTCTCCATCCATCTCTTCATCTCTCCATCTCCATCGTGGGCTTATGCTTATGATTAGGAGGCAGAGGTGTGAAGACTTGACACCAGGCAGATAGATTCATTTACTGCCCCGGCCGGACCCAGAGGTGCTAATGAGGTCGCGGATTAAAAGCAGACAATCATTGGGTTTGGATCAGACGATATAGTACTTCTGTCTTTTTGCTGATCTCCTCGTAGTGATAATCTCCGAGAGGTGAAAGGATGAGGGCTCAATGACTTTGCACAACACACAGGAGTTGTGTGAGTTCAGATTTTAGAATAAACATTTCGATTGGAGTTTAGATCTATTTACTGATTAGTGTTACATTTGTATTACTCTAAATTGTATACGTGCAGTGTTTTCCATTCCTATTCGCTCCCTTAGAAATTTTGAGCAAGGGAAATACCGTGTTTTATTCAATATATTTTATTATTATTATTTTATTTAATTTATTAACAGTTCTCTTGAAAATGAACAAAAATGGAGCAAAAATGGAGATGTCACAAGTCCTGTATGATTCCATAGAAACAGAAAATTAAAACCATACTTTGGAATATTCCCCATGGAGATAGAAAGGTTTTATGCCATACTGTGGAAGATTAAAGCCAAAGGAACAATATTTCCATGGAAACGAGCAGGAAGAGGCCCTCCTAAAGGCAAAGTAAGAGTCAGGTTTGTGGAGAAGCAATCCCACTCACTGTAAAGATGCATTATTTTCTCTGTTTTTCTGTGCATTCACCTTTTATTTTGGTCTAGTTTTGGCTAAAAAAAAAAAGTTATAGCTTTAACAAATACCTGACACTGAAAAAAAATGCACAAAAATATCACCTGGACAAGGACTTTCCAGTGTTCAACCAATCGCTATGAACAAAGTTATCGGGGTCATGTGGTCAAAAAGTCTACTACACACACTACACAAAGCATTATATTGGACCAGGGTGACAATATTAGCTGAAGACACAGTTTAACCAGTGCGGAGAGTGTCGTGAGCGCTGATTGTGAAGCACTAATGAGCTAGCTCCTGTTGGAACACAGCGCCTCACGTGTCAATGCTACGTCTGATCTGACAATATGTGATCTCACTCTGGAGACAAGTGCTAACATCTCATCTCAACATATGGATCCTTTACACTGCCTCATGCGTTCTACTCTACTGCATCGAGCTACAACAATGAATATAACTTCTCAAAATGGTATGTTTTCATGAATGGAGAACCAATACTATCAGTGAGCTTGAAAATCACAGTCTATTCTCTAAAGAAAGTGTGTTTTATTATAATCGTGATATCGGAGTATTTAGTATCAAGTCTAATCCTCAAAATCGAGTTGTGTCAACACGATGATCATCTTTGTTTTGTTTTGTTTTGTTTTCAAAGAGGGCTCTTAAAAGGTATACTATGTAACTTTTCAGAGGAATGGTCCACAACCTGCTTGTCTCCATGGACATGGTATTGTTTTGCCTGAAATGATCCACATTGTCGTTAAATGTATCTATCTCTATAGTGACAAGCAGGTAATGCACATACACACAAGAATTCAGGTTTTTTAAGCAATAAAAAAAAAAAAAAAAAAAAGTAAGATAGATCACTTTAATGCCATATTGTGGAGCTTTCCAGACAAACCTTCAGTCAAGTTTATATATATATATATCACACTTTTCAACAAATTTTACATCATAAGAGTCAAGCTTTTTTGCACTAAGTAGCGAGGCAGGTTAAATAAGGCTATAAGAAGTAGTTGCATTAAAATGTTTTGTCTGGAAAATGAATTAGTACCAGTTGCTTGGAAGATTTTTTAAGCCAGATGCCTTTCCAGCCAAAACATGCCATTATAGTGATTGGAGCAAACACAGAGTCAAGTGTCCCAGAGACACAAGCACAGTCTGCAGTAAAGATTTGCACCAATTACCATAAAGTCATAGGACAAAATCTTTACCAACTGCCCAGTTTGGTTGATTTTAATGTTGCATTACTTATGAATACATTGACATCTGACTGTTGTATTTTGCGCTGTGTTCAGTTACAGAATGAATGCCAGAGCTAATTGAATGTACAGTGAAGTAAACAGCTGTATTTGGCTGATATTAATATTACACTAATGTGTCATTTGGGAGTGTGGCTGTGGTGCGGGCCTCATTTACATCCCCTCACCTGCCATGTTTGTTTACTCCCCTGCCTCTCCACTGACTCCTCGTGCTCCCTTGATATTTGCGCTGCATACCAATCTCCTTTTTTGGGCGGCAGACTTCTGAGGGTGCCGGGGTGCTGCTCCTGTGCCAGTGCCCCGCGTGCCCACCGCCCCGCGCCGCGCCGCATACCCATCCCGAGCTAACCTTTCCCGGAGGCGCAGGGAAGCCGCTCTCCACAGCTCTCTTTAGCATAATGAGTTTGTTCATCAAAGCTGCGTGCTGCACTGGTGGGGCCGCCCCATTCTCGCAGCATGTACGCTGGTATTTCTCACGTGTGGGGACTAAAACCTGCACAAACTCACATCATGGGGACTTGCCTTCCATGTGGGGACACAGGTCCAGTCTTCTTTTTCTTCTTCTTTAATCAACAACATGATTTAAAGTTCAGATATAGGTTAAATAGGTTTAAGTTAGGGTTATAGTTATGCAAGTAGTGCCTAACTGTATGTAGTCTTTTGGTCTTACTTTTTTTTTTTTTTTAAATGTTCTACAATCACAACTGAACCTGTGTGTCCAGAGCCTAAACCTGCAGATAAAGACACATGCAAGTTTTTTCTCATTCTCAGCGTATGGACAGGCCTCTTGTGAAAACTCACAACCTCCAGAATTCAGTCACTGAGCTGCAGAGGCTGCACTAGCACTGATTCATGATTCAGGTGCTGCAGGTGCTGGAGTTTAGGTCATGACTATTCAGATCAGAGAGAGGCATTTTAGGTTTAAACCAACTGAATTTCAGCATCGAAACTCAAACGAGAAACTCATTCTGCTTTCTGATTAGATAATTGTCTCGAGAACCAAATCACCAAATTAAAAGATAAACAACTTTGCCATCAAATCCAATGTTTTTGTAATTAAGAAAAGTCAGAAATACAATTGTCTGTTATCAGTAAAAGCTATATTTGATTTGAACATTTTTACTTTGCATTTAGGAACACAGGTAGGTCATGTTTATAGAATTAAAAAAGAGTTTTGTTTTGTTTTGTATCTTATTTATTCACACATGTTTGAGTAACCCTTTATATATGTCTGTATTCATCTCTAAAGCTCAAAATGCTCTGTCCCACCTTGTGATGTCATGAAGTGGTAGTTTTTAAGTTAACAGCCACCTTTTACTTACCTTGTTCTCGGGCTGAAATTTTCCAAATGAGCCCAGTGAAGGTGTATGGAGATTCAAAATGCAGTGGAGCACTTCCTGTATTACCACATGACATCACAAGGTGGAACAGAGTGTTTTCTGTTTGAGAGAAGAACTCAGCTTAAATATGCAGGATTTGTCTTAAACAGGTGAATGAAACAAAATAGAACTCAAGGTATATATCTGATGAGGAAACAACATTATAACATAGATCAGAAAATAGCGTAATATAAGTTAAATTTAAGGTGCACCGTAGAGAAATTTGTCCTCTGCATTTGACACAAATGCCCTTTAAGGTTAGGATCAGCCTCATGGGTTTGAATAAGAATCAATGTAATGTCCCCTGAAGCATGGAAACCCAACGTGTGTGTATGTGTGTGTGAGAGAGCGCCCCCTGTTGAGCTGCCAACAGGCCCACAGCTAATCCACACACACACACACACACACACACACACACGCACACACACATGCAGGACCTCCGAGCTCGTTTGGAGAGGTGTGCGTTGTGTGACCAAATTTTGCTTTATAATGAATGAGCTCTTGTGTGTCATTTAGAGGGTCTCACCTGTGGCCCTGTTCACAAGCAGCGCAGTGGGACGCACAGGGACACCAGACAGGACCGAATAATCACATCAGCACTTTAGCATCTCGGTGAATTAGGGCTGTGCAGTATTACAACAACAAGTATCACAGTTTTTTTCTAATAGTGATGGACTCATTTTAAATTTGAGTTTTTTTGTGGTTGTAGACAAGGGGTGGCGCCAAGGGGGGGCTTGAGGGGGCACTGACTGGCCGATGCCCCCCCCTCCCATAGCTCCCCCAAAGATTTTTCCTTACTTTCAAACCACATTAAATTTCAACTAAAAATGTTCAAATGGCAAGCGCAGAGTGTTCAAAATGAGAATACAATCAAATAAAGACATGTTAAGGAGTGGGGGGTAGGCTCCATTGTTAAAAGGCTCTAAATTAACATGTTAAGTGAGCGGCCACATTGAGGACCTTAGAACCCCCTTAGCTCCTCTACAGAAAAGTGTCAAGCGCTGCTCCTGGTTGTGGATCTCTTTGTTAAAAAAGGCCCAGTTACTGAATCTTGATTAAAATTTTATTAATTGCGCAGCCACTGAAAGATAAGCTATCGGCCTCCTAAATTTTTTTCAGGAAACACTGATAAAGGCCCAGTTACTGAAAACTGAAAATAAGCTACTCCTAATTTTTTTCAGGAAACGCAAAAAAAACTGTACGATATGTGATAATGCTTTCTTGCAAAAAGGTAAGAACTAGAGCGAGAAATGATAATCTAACACTGTACAGCCACAGAATGACTTCAAAATGACTTCGACCATATTTTCTATGGCACATGTGACACAAACTGACTTGGGCCATTATTTTAGATTTTACACATAGATTATTTGCAAATTTCTCATGATCTGTTTAATTGAAGAGGTTGAGATTTGTACCAGGGGTGGATGGCCTCTGAGCTCTGATTCATGAAACAACAAAAAAAGTAATAAATAATAAAAACTTTTTGTCAAAAAAAAAAAAATGATGCAGGCCCTCCTGATGCAGGACTTTTTTTTTTTTTTTTTTTGTAATTTAGTCCTTTTGTCACCCATATGATAAAAGGGAACTGTGAAGCTCCTGGACATGTCAAGCATAAACACATGTATTTGCATTGTGGGAAGAATCAGAATTAAAACCCACAAATTAAAAATAAGCCTAAAATTCACCAAATTTGAGCATTTATTGAAAAGTCTAAAGGTGAAGCATTTATTGTGATAAATGCTTCAAGTTTACCCTGGGAATTGTCAAAACCCAATAAATGCTCAATCTACTGTTTATCAGAGCATCCCTCCAGACAACAGTAACAAATATTCTTATATTTACCAAAAAAAAAAAAAAAAATCCAAATTTAAATCTGGTGTTCCTCTGTGCGCCGCTTGTTCCCATTTTTGAGAGTCTGCACAAAAGACACAGACAGATTTGTGAAGAGTGAATTTCCCTGGTCTGGGAATAATAAAGTGTTTATCTATCTATCTATCTAGATTTTCTCTGGGGGTCATGTTCTTCAGGTGTTTTAGGGGAAACCAGCCCTTGTGGTCAGGGTTAATATACTGTAAGGTCTACTGTAAGGAATAATAGTGACTTTAATAGAAGGGCTGTTCAGGATGTCATTTAAAGAAACTCTACTCTTCAGGCACTCATAGAAAGTTTGCGGTTCATTTGCCAAACATGCCCTGTGAAGAAATGTCTCAACTTCTGAACTATTTGCATAAGGTGTCATTGTATTTGAAGTTGCAAATGCAGTGTAGTGCCTTTGGGGGGACAGCTGCTAGTCTCTAAAAACACTCCAACAGGAGGGAGGGGCTGCTTCTTTTATTAATGAAGCTCAGGTGACTTCAGAGCACTGGAACAATTGGAAAAATCCACGTGCTTTTGGCTGATGTGTTGTGGGGAGTGCCAGACGACAGTAAACACCTCCAGCCTTGTAAACATTATCAAATAATTAATTAGCACCACTGCACAATGTGGAGGCAATGTCAGCCATGTGAAGTCTATCCAAAGGCATGGGGAAAGACGCACAAAAGCACTTGTTCAGATAAGTCACATATTATATTTAAATCGACTTTTATGAGTTTTTTTAACCATGTTGTAACACTGTACCTTCACCACTGACTCAGTCTGTTTTCACATGTATCCCAGTGCTCTGTGACCCCAGTGCGCCCTAGATTTAGTTCTGTTTACTTCACTTTTGGGTTGGTCTTATTCACATGCATCAAGCATCATTCACCCCAAACACCGCACCATGAGCCATGTGATAGGCCATCAGCTGATCAACAAACTTATTTCCATGACAACGCGCTTCAAACAGACTCAAACAGGATCAGACAAAGCCTCGTGAACGAAGGATAGAGTCAGAATGTGAGTGTCGGGTTCACGCCGACCAAAGCACTGCTCTCGAAGCAAATGCTCTTTTGTGAGAATGACCTTATTCGGAGTTGTATTTTGATTGTTTCATGCATGTTTGAGTAATCCCGAAGCTTAAGTGTGCTCAGAAAACTTCTTTTTTCAACTACCACCTATCCCTGCGTACCTGCTCTGTACTAATATTTAAAAAATTATAATTCTGAATCGTGCATGTGGGACCAAAAATTGTGACGTATACATTTTTTCAACAATAAAACACACTTATGTAACTATGTAGAGACAGGTCCTCTCCGCTCTGCAGTTTTGAACAGGAAGTCAACAATCAACATTGCGATTTACAGTTAACAGCGTGTAAAATAATGATCTATGTTCATTATAGTTTAATTGTAAATACCAGAAAGTGCACCACATCACAAAAGTAACTTCACTTCCTGTTTGAGACCTTTTAGACCTTGTGATTTTCTGGTGCACTCTCAAGTATAATTAAGTAATCTTGCAGAATGATTTTCCACCAGTTTCTTGTGTAAACATATTTAAATAAATATCCTCTTTATTTCCACTGGCGAGTGGTGTTTTTCAGAATTTAGCCTGTGATGATGTCAGACTCCCAGATGGGAGCAAGGGCCAGATTTCCTCATTGATCACATTGTACTTTGCCATGAAACATCCAAAAGGTAAATTCACAAATCTTGAACCGGATCATATCTATAAGTGACTAGACCCAAACTTGCAAAATTACAACATTTAGCTATTTTAACAGTAGTGATTTTAGCTACCTGCTCATTAAATATTATTGGCCTACAGAATGCTGTGATGTCATCTGAAACCCAGCAATAGACAAATCCAAATCAGTCAAATCAAAAACGGCTATCATGCATTTAAATAGACTTTCAGCAGAAATAGACAAGCGGTATCTCATTTACGTTGAGCATTTTATTTTCAAGTTATTGAAAAGCCCTCCGCAGCGCAAATACACATTGAAGATCTGTTTTCGTTTTTAAAATTTCATTTTCACTTTAACAGTGGACCAAAACAAAACAAAACACGTGTGTGCTCGGTGGAGAGGCCGTAGTTTGTCGTTGCTGCTGATCTAAAATGAGTGAGTACATGTGTAAAGTATTAGGTTGTTTCTTACCTCATGCAGTTGAACGCCTCTCCTAGTCTGCGCCTAATGTAAATAGTACTGTGCTGTTACATACAGCGGGTATCCAAATACGTACCGACTTCTCCAGGTGTGTTACTGGGATCTTTGAAATTCGATTCACGACACATGAATTGTAGCTCCTGAGTTTACATTCATTTTGATACATAGGTTTAAACTGGACTATAGGTCAGTTACTTGGTTTTCCTGGCGTGCATGTGAACACTGTGAATGGTCAGTGTCCTGGATTGTCCACACGTCCCACCTCTTCTCTTCCGTGCCTCTGTGCCAGATGCCAGTCGTGTGGTTATATGCAGTGCTCAGTCAAATTAGCGGAGTGAGAGGAAGTAACACATGGATCTAAACAGCTAAAGGCAGCACTGTAGTGTGGAACAGGTAGAACACATCACACTGTAACATCAGCAAACTACAGGAAGACATCTCCCCTTAGGTCTATTTGACTGTCAGTCATGTTATCGCCTGCCTGTAACAGCCTCCATACAGGTTAGCTGCTTTCCTTTGAAATGGTCTAAATACCTGTAAGTAATAGTATCTAAATGCTAAAAGTACAGCTATTTGGTATTAATGAACTTTGGTAAATTCTAATCCATCTCCTGCTCAACAGCTAAGACACTTTATTCCACCTTATGACGTCATCAGGTGGTGCCCTCCAAGCAGATCTTTTATTGACTGGTATCTTTTTTTAATGTATCGCAACAATTCATGTAAATCACAGCTTCTATAACACAGAATAATAATAATACAAATTTATTTATTTTTATTATATGTAGCTGTACAGCTCAAGGATATTGTTTTTAGCCTCACTTAAAGTGCTTTGTAACCTCAGCTTACAACGATGTCATTTTGTACGTACAGATGGGAACAACTTTAAGAACACATATTATGCATTCTTGTGGCTTTACTTCCTTTTTAAACATGCTTTTTGTCACCTTTGCACGTTTTCTAGCTTAAAATAAGGTCTACATTTGGAAAACACAAGTTCTAATGAGATATTTAGGTGTATTTAGGAGCTCCCTCTGCTGTCAGCAATTTGAATGAATGATGGGAAAATAAACAAATGAAGCCATTAGGAAACATGAATGCTACGCTAATAGAGCCATGTGTTTTGTTGTGAACACAATTTGACCACAGAATAAGTCTGGTGATGACTTGTGGGCCTAAAAACACTGCACAAGAGAAGTCTAGATCTTTACCTATGACGCGACTATCCAGGCAAGGTGCAAGGTGCAAAGGATTTTATATATATAAATGTATATATAGTGACCAAGAAATGCAAAAAAAGAACCCTGCATTTAAACTTAAGAAATTCTATTAATAATAATAAAAAACACTTGTACCCTGCATTGTCAAACTCTCAAAGCGCTACACTATAGTCAATTCATTCACTCCACACTTTAGCACATTTACACCAGTTGCGCATTAGGTGGGTTAAGTGTACGAGCTTAGCTTACTTCATTATATTACCATCTTATATTCATATCATTATTATTATTTTATTTTATTAATATTACTTCTCTTTCTCTTCATTTAATTATATCAGTGTATATACCTCTTCTGTTTGTCTCTATTTTATTTATTTTTTTCATGTATTTTATATTTTTATGTTCTCACAATCTTTCATAAAACAGTGTGTCAAACTCAAATGGCAAAAGTAAAACACAACAATCTGCCAAGCCTCATATGGCTGTTTTGCACAGGGTGATGGACCCCATCCCATAAGCTTTACAGCTTCTTGAGGCTCCATGTTTTTCACAAAGTCATTTATATATTGCATGTATATGTAAACAGAAATATTTATACAATATACACTTCTACATGTAGTATGTAAACGCTGAGTGTGTAGATGTATGTGTATGTTGCTACATTTGTCTATGTATGTGCCCTACATATGTTGACCATTGTGAAAAATACTATTTAATTGAATTTAATTAATAAAACAAGTGTAAAAGAAGCAAAATACAACTCTAGGTATGTATCTTAGGAGGGAACAACTTTGCATAATATGTGTCCTAAAAAAGTTGATGTAGCAAACTCTCGTACCCTAACACACTGACTCTCGAGTCTTTTGATACTGCACACCCTCAAAGTAGAATGTGGATCTCCGCACTTTTCAGCTCACAGCAAAACTAATTCCTTTATCATTGTGATTTTGATGTGTGTCTGGTATTCTGCTCGATGCAAATGAAAGAAGCACACTGTTGGAGCGAGCGTCTGCTTCTGTAAAGACAACACAATGCATCTCATCCCTCAAACTGCCAGTCGTGCAGGCAGTGCTCAGGGCGTCGTCGCGGTAACCCAAACACAGCACAGAGACGCAGTGAGGCCCGGGCTGTATTTATCACCTCTCATCAACACAATTAGACTGGAATAAGCCCATAGATCATCACGTGTCTGCGGGCCTAATAGGAATCAATGCAGCAGGACGCATTAGGAGTGTCCAGTAGAGTGGTGACCTAAGGGGACCTCTGCTCTGGGTTACTGATACTGAGACCACGGACCAGTGGGCACAGCGAAAGA
The DNA here is from genome assembly GCA_019594935.1 of Periophthalmus modestus. NCBI lineage: Eukaryota > Metazoa > Chordata > Actinopteri > Gobiiformes > Gobiidae > Periophthalmus > Periophthalmus modestus. The sequence goes on along the minus strand of JAIEZT010000124.1, from coordinate 25,766,416 downwards.
TTAATTTGTACCAGTTAAAAGGACTTGAATGCAGTGTATTAATCATGGTTTGACTTGTACAGAGTAGTTTCACCATAAAAGCAATATATGTGGTTGGCTGCTTTTCCAGCTAACTGGCTGGAACACTGAGCAGTTTTTAAACTTTTTAAGCATTTTTATCTTACATTTTTAACTTAATATTTGGGGATTTTGACCAGCTAAGAAGTGAAGCTTGTGCAGTTCAAAGGACGAAAGTTGAGGACTGTTGGATTGTGTGATTTGAGCTGTTTTTTTCTGTATCCATGGCGACTCTGCTTGGAGATAGCAGTACTAGCCAGCTAGCTCTGAAATGCTGCAGACTTTAAGAACAATGCAAGAGATTTCCTATACCAACATTTCGATGGAGGCGTAGGAGAGCCTTTCCTCTTGTGTCTGCAGAGTTTACCTGGCGCCCCCTGGAAGCTGAGGTGATGCTGCAGAACACAGAGGACACAGAGGAGGGACACTTTTGTCCTGAGGGCTGCTACTCCTCTCAAACTGCTGTGACACTGGATCTAAAATGTGCAAATATTTAACATAATGATCCACGGATGTCATAGATTATAACTATATAGCAGACAAAAGCACAATATGTCTTGTTTAGGCAAAACTTATATCTAAGTTAAAAAAAAAAAAAAAAGCAAAAACCAGAATGATAATGAAACACTCTTTTGTGTACATAATTTGTCTTTAGTAAACTTAATAAAATATAATGCATGTATATATATATTTTACACACTACACTACACAACATAACTACTAATGAAAGACATATCTAAACTAACCAAAGATGACTCAAACCAAGATTAATATCATTTTGACAGTGTAATTAATGTGATGTTTTTCTAGGAGCATGCGGTTGGCCCACTTCGTTTGTTTGGCCCTGTGCTGTACATTTGGTGATTTGTTTGTGCAAATGAGCAGCTTGATAATGGCACAGAAACCTGATCTGCTGTTTTCATTCCTCATCACAGCAGCTGATCTGAGGACACCACTAAAGCATCAGAGCTGTGGACTTTGCATTGATACAGTGCTGCTACAATAACACATCTCAAAACCACTCATTCACTGACCACACGGACTTGGCACAGAACTTGGTACAGTCTGCCCTGTGTAATGTAATGTGTGTGTGTGTGTGTGTGTGTGTGTGTGTGTTAATGGTGCACTGGGTAACTTTTCTCGCGGGTGGCCTGTCACCTGATTTCAACCATATTGAAAATGTATGGGCAGACCTGAAAAGGCATGTTTGAGGAAGGCGGCCTACAAACTTGGCTCAGTTACACCAGTTCTGTCAGGAAGAATTATCTCTCCACAGATCTGACCTGTAACCTGCTCGCCACCATGGAAACATATATGTGTAATGCCATACAAACAGCTGAAACCCGAAGTTTACATACACTATATAAAAAGACAAAATTACTCAAATTATTGTGAGAAGCTTGTGGAAGTATATCCAAAATGTTTGACCAAAGTCATACAGTTTAAAGGCAACGGTACCAAATACTAATGAAATGTATGTAAACTTCTAACTTTGAAGAAAGTCATGAAAAATTATCTAAAAAAAGTAGAACAATATAGGCAAAACAATAATATTTCCATGGTAGCGGACCCTCCAATGCAATGTAAATCTCTTTCGGCTCTTAAGGTTAAAATAAGGCTGATGTGTGCTGTCTGTATCGAACTGTAAATGCGTTTAGAGCACATGTGTCAAACTCAAGGCCCGCGGGCCAAATGTGGCCCTCCACATCATTTTATGTGGCCCTCGACAGGGTAAATTAAAAGGTATGATGTCTTAAAATGTAATTTTATCAAGAGATATGCAGTTGCACAGCCATATTTTTACATCCAGGCAAATACATATGTAATATTTGAGACTTGAATAAGTAATAAATACAGAAATAGTTAATTAACAAGTTAAAAAAGTAGTTAGACTTATATTTACATCTGGCCCTTTGAGAGTGACCAAAAGCCCTTGGTGAAAAGGTTGACAACCCTGGTTTTGTGTCATCCAAGAATCAGGAAGTGCTCTGTTACCATACCAGTTGTTTCTAGCATAAACCGGGATGGCTTAAATCACCCTTTGATGAATAATTAGGAAAGCATAAGGTGAGAAATACATACCTAGTTCAGTTTTTACTTTGTGTTGTTATTTACATTTAAAAAAAAAAGAGATTATTACTATTTGAAAAAAAAAAAAAAAACATGTCTGCGTTTCTGCTCCAGTACCCATCCCTCTCTCTCTCCCTCCCTCCTCTGCCTGATTGATAGTCCTGTCTTTTCTGTACGTCTAAAACCAACAACCCAACATGGCCGCCGTACATTCACTTTAATATGAGCACTGTAAAGCCTTGGCACTCTAGTGGATCTCTATCAATCGTGCCGTGGGATGCCCCCGTGAAGAGGCTCTCCCTGTCAGCCTGTCAGCTAACAAACGGCAGGCGCAGCACCGCAACGGGGAGCTGCTAATCACCTAATGAACAGGACATGGCTGATTTGTTGCCATGGTGAGCTCGTTAGGTTAAGTGGAGCCAATCGACAAGACAGTCAGACCTGCCTGTTACAGTGGACGTAACCTGCAGCATTTGGAAGAGCTGAAGGTACAAGAAAGAAAAACACGTATTTGTGGTGTTTGAAGAGGTTTAATTCAAAATAATAATGCCTAAAAACTGAAAAGTGCAATAATGGGGTATGTTTGTCTTAAGCATTTGGCATAAACCTACACTATAGCAAAAATATGTAAACGTAACTTTTTGCTGGACATGCATGTACATTTTCTAAAATGTTCCACAGTATGGCATCAAAGGGACAGTTTTTCCATGTTTTTGAGTAAATGTTTGCCCCAGTGCAGATATATTGGCAGATATAAGCAGCTCTTGAGGTCAAAATAAGTCCACTGTGTACTGTCTGCATCTGATTATAAAACGTGGTCTCTGAAAGTTGTGAAAAGTGCTTATAAACTCATCATGGTGAATAATTAGGATGCTCAAAATGCATAAGGTAAGTGAGGAATAACTTTGGACCACTGCAAATGGTTTAAATAGTTCTGTTTTAGTAATTAAGACAGTAAAAATCAGGTACTGTATAGCGCTTTTAAGTGGTTATTCAATTATAGATATTTTTGTGCTAAAATTACTTTAAAAGCTGCATTCTTATTTTGAGGGGGCTTGCCTCACCATAGATCTGACCTGTAACTTTAATGCCATACCGTGCCACTACACCTCAGGTTAAAATAGCCCTTTAAAATTAATTGAAAACATAGAGTGGATTCCAGTTGTTATGCCAGTGGACTAAATTGTTTCTATTTCAGTTGCTAGCAGTTATTCCTTATTTGTAGCGTGTTGACTCTAGCAACATTATACTGAATTCTATATATAACTCACAACAGTTTTCCTTAATTAGATCTATCCAGTTTTATTTAAGAAAACTATATGAATATTACAGCTAAGATAACTTCATGTCTTATCGAAAAAAAAAAGAAGAAAAAATCTATATCTGAATCTGAGCTAAAATGAGTCTTAATCCAGCACAAGTAATGGTTTCATCGAGCATAAACAGAGGAATACACTGAAGTAACCAAGGGCTTACTGGACCACAAACTGAAGAGATGATTTGCTTGTGTTGTGTGGGACTAAGGAGCTGTGCATGTCATTTGTACTTTACTCACTGCAGATGCAAACCAGACGCTTCCAGCCCACATGCTACACCCAGAGTCTGTGGAGTCACAATATGTTCTTTTCACCTATTACGTTCTTATTTTTAGCCAGTACAATATCTCACGGTTGTGGTCAATGCTCAGTATTTCCCGATGTGCATTTGACAGGTTTTCATGTTTTTCTAATTCTGACTTGGTTTGGTGGGATAGTACCTGTGGTCAATATGTATCACACTTTTACATCAGTTAAATAGCAATTTACGGAAAAAAGGGGTTGAGAAGAAAAGTACAAAAATACAGCTCTAAAAGGGACTGCATTATTTGATCAAAAATAATGATTTATTTGTATTAGTTAAATTATATGTATTGTGCAATGTGGACAAGTTTTGGCTCTTGTTATATTATGGTTGCTAGGTAACAGTTATGAAATTACCTCAGCATGTCATACCTGCTGCCCGTGTCCAACCAGGAAGTAAAATTATAAGCAGTGGCTGTGTCCGAATGTCCACACTATTCACTACTTTGGGCACTATTTAGAGGTCACTCCATCCATCAGAATTTCCCACAATGCTCCTTGAAAAGTAGCGGGCCATATAGACCACATTCACACCCAGCCCCTATTATCTATAGTCTAACCTGTCATATACATTTGAATTGATTATGGGACATTTTAAAGCTGGATATGACGCTAAATGTCTGGCGTGTTGTCAGTTTAATTCAAGTTTAACACTGTCATACTGCTGTCAAGAGTACAGCCGTCCGCTCCCATAATGATGAATAATGACTCTTATGTATGTATTGTTGTACATATTATGGTGTATTATATTACATATGACATAATTTTGGATTTTTTTTTTCAAATGAATATTAGTATGAGGCCCTCTATCCATGTTAAGTATGTGTGCTGCCTTATAACTAAATAAATCATTAGTTTTTCATTGTGGTGTGTTAAACAGTAGAACAATGAGTGGGCCTACATAACATTATTAGTAAAACACATCTATGGCTGGCTAGGACAGGGCAATATGGTGTTAAAAATCAAATTGAGATTTTGTTCCTGTGACGATCTGCTATTTTGGTCAGATCTCTATTTCTCTATTTAATGCAGCTCTAAGCTCAAACACAGACACGATTTTTCCTATTGATGGGCCTCTATAAAGCTCTGAGTGAGTGACTGATGGATTTAACCAATTACAGAGAAGTGTGATTTTTCAGAAGATTTTCAGCAGATTACTTTATTTACTTCTTAAAAGGCAATTTAAAAATACAAGTTTATGAATTGTGATTAAATCGAAATTGTGATCAGGCTCCAAGAAAATTGTGGTATAAATGTTTTGTGTTTTCCCTGACTCAGTAGCAGGCACACTATCTGATGCAGGTTCATAAGTCAATCTTTTACCTTTGCAACAAACAAAATTTACCTGAATACAGTGTGCACTGAAATATTGGTCCAGTACATCTTGAATTCTTAAATATGTAAAACAACAAAAAAACGATACATCACCAGTGTCATTAGCATTGATATATTGTCCATGTTTTATATGCACAGTGAAAATGGCCACACCCTCACAAACCTGTATATCTGTGTTGTTTTTAAGGTGTTGGCGTGTCTCTAAACTGTTGTAAGTCAAAGCACAGAGTCTCTGCAGGGAAATCCACCTGCGTGAACTTCACACGCCCACATTTAATGTCGCCCGCTGGTTTTGAATATGCATTTCAAAAAGGCCACCTTCATTTGTTTATGTGCAAACTGCCCAAACATGAGTTCATGCTGTGTCCTGGAGTTAGCTGCATCTCTGTTTTTATTGTGTTTTTAATCAAATTTAACAGCACATTTATCTTAGTTTTTCAATAGTTTTTTTTTCAATCTAGAGGTAAATTGGTAATTAGAGTAATTGTGACCAGAGCTCGACCTATGCAGGTTTTTTCATGGCCGATGCTGATACGATTGTTTAGAATAAAGAGCAACCAATGCCTGATAAGATCTGCTGATATTTTTGGGCTGATATTGATCATTTTCCCCAAATTATGTCATTAAAATTTTTTGCAAACTGATGCACAATCAGACTTAAATCTGAGCTTTGTTTTAATGCTACCTGATCAGAAATAGCTGGTTTAATTGGAACTACAACATGTGAGCTGATTCGCGCTCTTAAACAAGCCCCTCTCAAATAGCATTAGTCACTAGCTAGCATTAGCCAATAGTTTGTCACTCTCACCTTTTGTGTTGAAAATCAAACACGTAAACAGGACCATGAATGTTTGTATTCTCGCAGGCTTCTGAAAATGTGTTGTTTAAATCCATTTTGTATTTTTTTTCTCCTCGACTCTGTGTTTGCTAATGTGTGCATTGCATCACCATGGTAACTGCTTAATACTCTGCCATAGACAAAAATGCAAAACCCCTCAGCATGATGTCATTGCAAAGTATCACTTCTAAAGACAAATTTCCACTGGCTGCTTGACTCCAAAACAGCCCTCCTCCTCCTCCTCCTCCTCCTCCTCCTTCTCCAGGCCTTAAGGGAGGCCTCTCCACGGTCACTTGGCGCACTTCACCTGGATCTGTGGCATTTGGTTGGGAGGCAGGCCGGCTCATTTGCATCCACTGTGGGACAAGTGCAAATGGTGTTTTAGGTGGACTTTAGAAGCATTAAGGTAGTGCCAATGTTTAGACTGCAGTCGAACCTGGTGTGTGACTGTCAGGCTGAGGCAAAGCTGCTATTAGCTTCTATAAACAGGAAGCTAATTGTTTCTCGCTAGCTTTGTGGCCATTACGGTAAAGTTACTTCTTGGTGCTGTGACGATAGTAAAATTACAAACTTTTTTTTCAATCCTACACTTTTTTTTTTTTTTTTTTTTTACCAATTTTGATTCCACAATAATTATTTAAAAATATAATAATAGCATTTTGTTTATGTTACTAGGTTACTAGTAATTACTATATCATTATCATTCAGTATATGTTAGAACAATCATTTTTGAGGGTTGATATTTACCGTGGCAACATTTTCTTTGTACTAGTGGGGAATATTTTGTTATTTTTCTGTTCTACGAAAAGATTTGAGCTGAAGAGGGTTGAATACAAAACTAATTATAGATACAAACTAACTACAGTTGTCCCTCTCTATATATCACGGTTCACCTTTCGCGGCCTTATTGTTTCGCGGATTTTTCTTTAGTGCAATTTTGCATGCTTTTTTTTTTTTTTTTACAGCATATGCGCGTGCATTGTGTTCTGCGTCCTGATTGGCTGAGGGACTGTAGAACATTGTCCACCAGTCTCCTCCGTGTCTCTGTACAGTACAGAATGTGTCAGACAAATTTACATAAATGTTCGATCGCAGTGTGACTCTGAAGTGCTGTATGTTTGCAAGTTTTCTCCCCGACAAAACCCACAATGTCGATGAAACGTTCTGCACCGACAAATTTCAGAAACGCTTTGGACTCAAAAGTGTTTCTGTGCACGGAGAGGTGCCTCTGCAGAAACCGCTGGAGCAGAGGCACGTGAACAACACATTTAAAGATCATCGAGGAAGAGGGAGATAATACACAAAGGTTTGAACTTTGAGAGTGTTTAAACAAGAGAGAAATGTGAGAAAATGTTAATGCCTGTGTGAGAAAAGTGTATAAAGTGTGTGGTGAGGTGTAAAAAATAAAGCTTCGCGGATTTCCACTATTGCAGGTTATTTTTAGAACGAGGGACCACTGTACTAAAGTGTTTCTTTCTGCTATTTTTTTTATTTCAACTCATGTTTTTAACCATATTGTATATTTAGTATATTTTTTGTTCATAATACCGCTTTAGGGTTATTTTGTTAGTAGCATAAATTAGTTTCAATATGATCATTTATCGTTGATATTTTCTTCAACAATATATCGCACCTGAAAATTTCTTGTCATGACAGGCCTATATGTTACCACCATAGAGTGTATATATAAATGTGCATAGCTAACCTGCTAGCCTCGTTCTAAATATGACGTGAACATGGATGCACTTCTGGCTCCAATTCACTTTACATTGAAAAATTGTCATCCCTCTCTCTGTAACCGCTGCCGTCAGACTCGTCATTTTGGTCTTAAAATGTTTGTATTGACCTGTTCTACATGATCCTGATATTTTTTATCTCACTATTGAGTCTGTAAATCTATAAATGCGCATTAATAAACGACCAATCAGGCACCTTCTTTCCCCGAGGTCTCACTGTTGAAACCTATATTAAGCAAAAACCTAAAACATACTCAAAAAATTGTGTTTTGTTTCATTCATACATGTTTGAGTAACCTTTTAATATTAATCTGTCTACATCTCCAAAGCTCAGAATGCTCTGTTCCACTTTGTGATGTCATGAAGTGGTAGTTTTCAAGTTAACAGCTGCCTTTTACCTTTTGTCTAGAAAAGATTGACATTTCCAGGGTTGGAGTGGAACCAAATGATTCTAGTGAAGGTGAGTGGAGTTTAAAAACACAGTGGAGCACTTCCTGTATTACCACATGACATCACAAGGTGGAACAGAGTGTTTTCTGTTTGAGAGAAGAACTCAGCCTAAGTATGCAGGATTTGTGTGTTAAACATGTGTGAATGAAACAAAATACAACTCCAGGTCTGTTTTTAATGAGAAAACAACATTATAACATAAATCAGAAAACAGTGTAATATGGCACCTTTAAAATATTCCAGTGATCGCATATCGCAAATTTGACTACTCCCTTCTGCCCTATTGACTAACTCCCAGCTCTCATGTTGAGGATTAGGGCCTTTGACTGGTCACTGCCTCCCCCTGGCCCAGCTCTGCTCTTGTATTGACTCTGTTGCACATTATAAATCAAGCCGGACTGGGGCTACCTTGCAAGTACCCTAATGAAAGCTCATTCATAACAAGGCTAAATGGTCCTGACAAAAGTCCTAATGAGGAAATCAATAGCTCCGTGATTGTTACTCTGCTTATACTAATACGTGCCTGTTGTGGCCCATTATTTACTGCAGGGACTGGGATGTGTCAGCACTCCTCTGGCCTCCACCTCCGAGATGAATGGGCTCTCGTTGGTTCTTGGAGGGATCGGGAGCCATAACTGTAACCCGGACTTAGAGTTTGGAGTTAGCATGAAATGTGGAATAGTGGCATCGCAGCAGTTTCATCCCAAGACTAATGGAAAGAAATCAGCTCCCGCATTGATTACTGACATGTTTCTGATGAACGAAAAGGAAGTCAGGGATCAATGGAAGGGACTTGTAGATTATGAGGACCTGTGTATATAAAAATAAATAAATGAATACATATTTTTGTCTTTTCTGCAAGCTAAGTGTTCTAAAGTTTTGTCAAAGTCGTTCAACAGTCAAGAGAAGTGTGCACACCTGATTTTCTAAGCAATTGTATCTGTCATTTTCAACATTAAATCGTAGTACTTTCTTTTATAATACCATGTGTATCTGTGTAATCCCTCAGTCGTCCAGGTATGGTCCATGGGTGTATACTAGTCTATGTGTCTTATACTTGTTCTGATACAGCTCAAGATCAGTCTAAAGATATTCAGGAAAGGTTCATTTCTGTCCTGTGAATTGATACCTGCTCAAATGAGTATCTAGTTTTGATAGTTTTTAGTATTGATTAGTATTCTATTTTCAATACGTTTGACAACCCTAGTTGCTAGTAGCTTCTCATTCACTTGTACTTTTTACAGCAGGAAAATAATTGTTTCCTGATGTCTTAATTATATATTGTGTGAAATGTTGCTCTTTTAAATTTTTACCCATGACATTGTAATATTGTCCTCTCATCAAAAACATACCTGCAGTTGTATTTTGCTTCACTGATGCCTGTTTGCTGAATTTTGCAGTAAGTCTGTTCACCTGCTGCTTTCACAAAACACTTAGTTTGAATTTTCCCAGGATTGTTGCCTCACAGGTAAATTGCCTGACTCATTCTAAGCATCTGTGCAGTCAAATGGCATTCAATACTACAGCATGCCTGAATTAGCATGTTAGGCAGGTCTAGCTCTGGTTGTTCCACACAAGGTTTCCATATATTATGTACATATTATGTATATTTTAGTTTTTATTATATTTAGATTAGGTCAGTGAAATAGTGATAGCCTCTATAGACCAAAGTTAAAATATTATGCATAATAGACTTTTTGGAGCTTTGTGCCATGTTTTAGCATTCCCTCAACAAAAACATGTCTGAAGAGGTTTTAGATGTTATCCATGCATGTTTAAGTAATTTAGTGATCTCTCCTGGGCCCTGTTCAAAGCCCGAAGCTCAGGCCACAAGCCTACGTCACCCAGGCTCCCAAACAGCAATTTTCCATAAATGTACAAAAACAATACACTACAACTTCACAAACCTGATGCGATGTGCAGTAGTTTCATTACGCTGATTGTTTTGTAATACCGCTCTGAAGGGGGAGCAACAGCATATTAAACATGTTACTATCTTGTTTTTGGCAAATACAGCATTTTCAAAACAATAAAAGCTAACATGGTGATCTAAATATGTTATGTGTTAGCAGTAAATCCCTCATAGAAGTGCAATACCCCCTCTTTAAATTGGCTATACTTGCCATAGTATTGGTATTGAATTGAAACAAACCACCTTAAAATAAGTCTGATCTTTTCTTTCACTCTGTGCACTTTGTAAATGTTTTGAATGGCTCCATTAGTCACTGTTCAACATTGGCTTAAACACCTCACTACTGGAGCTGTAAATTGAAATTTCAAACACCAAACAATCCTCCAGATGACTGCGGTAAGCTAATTCTCAGTGTGCGACTGTTGTTAGCGCTTTTTGATTTAAGGTGTACGTGGAGCAGTGACTGACAGGTGTAAATAAGAAAAGCACAGTATAACAGTAATTAGACACAATCACATCTAATGCATTTACACAGGTGACTGTTTTTACTTTAACTACAGAAAGTGAGATGTGCTGTTGGACTGGAAATCTTAGCCAGGGAGTTAAATCTAGGGGCTTTTTGTACCATTTAATCTGATGAAGATATGTCTAAACTCACAGAAGACCCTGATGGGTTTTGGATGACATCACCACATTTTATTTAAGACAATAATATACTAAAATGAATATTGTTAAAATCCTGTTTTTTTGTACAAGAAGTTGAACAGGGGACTGATCACAAATGGAAGTCATGCAGGTTAAACATTCGTGAGTTCACCTTTTGGATATTTCATGCAAAAGTACAGTGTTATTAATAGGGAAAACAGGCTCTTGCCCCTATTTGGGATTATGACACCATCACATTGTGGAGTCTATAAAACCACCAAATGAAGAATAAACTCAACTAAGCCCATTCCTTCTGCCTGTCAAGAGTCTACTGTGATCTTTCAATCAGTTTCTCCTCCTCCCCTGCTCCTTTACCACCCATTTTATCACTAACCCGCTTGTGCCCCATCTCAGCAGCAGAACCCTTAGCCACTTCAGCCTCTCCATCTCCTCCTCTTCACCACCACCAGTGTATGACCCCTGAGAGAGAGGCTTCAGAACTCAGAACAAGGATTACCTTATAGCCATATCAAGACTATGGCCCATACAAATATGAATTACTGTATTTTCTGAACTATAAGTCGCTCCAGAGTATAAGTCGCACCAGCCAAAAAATGCACAATAATGAATGATAAATATGTTTCACTGGACTATAAGACACATTTTTTGGGAAATTTATTTTACAAAATCCGAGCTCAAGAACAGACATTTTGTCTTTAAAGGCAAGTTATAATAAAAACAATAAAATAGAGAACAACGAGCTAGATAACAGTACAGCACGCTAACGTAACATATTTATATTTATTCAGCTTCATGAAGCACAGACAGAACTGAATAGGTCCTGGTATGACTCAGACTCAGCAGAATATGATTTTCTTTAAGGGTGTATTTCTTTCTCATATGTCTTTTAAATCGTAATGTTGAAATTTTTAAATTTCAGTGGTACAGGAGTAGTAGATACAATAATAATACAGGCAGTAATGAAGATGTGAAATTATATATTTTAATAATTTCACATATAAGTCGTGTCTGAGTAGTCGCACCCCCAGCCAAACTATACATTACAGTACCTTAAAGAGGGGTTATTATGTAAAATAGATTTTCTGTTATAATGTTATAATGTTGTTTCCTCATCAAAAAAATGCCTGAAGAGGTTTTCTATATTTCTTCACAACATGGCACTTATATTTACCACAAGAACTATCCTGTCAAACTAAGTCAGAATTAGAAAATAAATGAGTTTGTCAAATGGACTTAAGCTCTGACACTTGGTCTCGAAACACGTAGGCCAGTCCATGTATCACTGAATACTTTGAATACTTTTCTACACAGGAGAGCCTCGAATTATTCTTAACTTCACCATTGACCATAGTCACAATATCTGAGTACTTTTTGTTTGCAAAAGTGTAGAGATTTGGGGTATTTCTCTTGTAATATGATAAGATTTGATCTGTGGAGGTGAATAAGCCCCTTTTATGGCTAATTATTGGTACATTCTGCTGTTTATTTGTTGCTGTTCATGTCTTTTAATGAAACAGTCTATTTAAAATGGTTTCCTGGGATTATCTTGCATTACTTAAATCTTAATCAGTGACTTAAAGTAGTGTCAATATTATCGTTTATCGCAACATTGCTCTACAGTGATATATATTGCTTCAAAATGTGTTATTGTGACTGGCCTGCTTCGCTACCATTTGCACAACTTTCATGGCGTTTGTTCCGCCTCCTCAGTTATGCAATCGTTTGACTTAGTTGCACCTAATAGTCATTAATGAATTACAAAAAAAAAAAAAATGTATTATTGCAAAAATTTTTGAATGAAAACCTCAAATTCACACTGACCAATCTTACCACGTCCCAGTCCTCGCTAAGCCTCGTGTACCCCCACTCAACACCCCCGCTCCCACCCCTCCAAACCTCCTGCCCGGGCCTCCTCCTCGCTGTATGCAAACATGCTGGATGGCGTTAATTAGGAGGCTCTAATGAATCGCAGTGGTGTGTCCAGATGGTGACTGGCCCGGGAGAGGTCATTGATCATCAGCCCGAGCCGTGGGGAGGGGGGCCTGAGGGAACTGCACCCCGGCCCGGGCTAATTGAGGGCCAGTGAGATTACCCACCTCACACACCCCGGCCCGGTGCCCCATGTTAGGCACCGACCACCCCCTCCTGACCACCCCTCCATGTGCCCCCCTGCCAAGTAGCCCCCGCGAGCCGCATTAATGGGGCCCAACCCGCTGCTTTGGGTGCAGATGATTGGAGCATGTTTGAATAACAAGTCCAGTTTGAGTGGTGGTATTAGTGTGAGAAGAGATATGCAGATTTTGTCACTATATTTTTTAACAAAGCTGAAATATATATACAAACTTAAAACTTTATGCCAATGTTATGTTAATCCATAAGAATAGACCTACTTACATCACAATAGGGGAGACTATTAAAAAGAAAAAAAAAACTAAAACAATAAAGCCACATTTCCAAACTTTTTTTTGCCAAAATGTACTAAAATAAAATATTTTTATTTATTTATTTTTTTTTTTATTGTGGATGTGTGTTCTGCTTACTGTGTGGAGGCTTGTATCTCCACAAACCTGACCTGCTTTGGCCTGTAAGAGGGCCTCCACCAGCTTGTTTCCATGGAAATGTTGTTCCTTTTGCTATAATATTCCACAGTCTGGCATAAAACATGTCTGTTTCCATGGAGATGTCCCAAAGTATGGTATTAACTTTATATTTCCATAGAATCATGCAGCTGACTTCCTCACATTATTTCTCATGGTTGAATTGATAACATGATGCATTCACATTCTCAGCAATTTAGAGCTGGACGTTTATGTAAAAAAAAAAAACATTCTTTTCTTTTTTTATTCAATCACAAGTTTGATTTTACTGATAAAATTGTCAAATTTCTTCCTCGCAAGTCTGAACTTTGCTCCAAACCACATTTAAAAAAGATCCTATATGTCATATTATAACAGAAAGAGGATGTTATGAGGCCCACGGTGCAGTTGGATGTGGTCTAAAGCCTCTCCTGTTGTGTGTGTGCAGGACAAAGAACAAGCTGTGGTACTTCGAGTTTGGCACCTCCGAGACCTTCTCCGCCACGTGCAAGAAGCTCCACGACTTTGTGGAGGTGGAGGTAAGTGCTGAGCTTTGAACGCCACATACTCAGTTAGATTATATATTATGTAAAACCTACTTTCATCAGCTTTAAACTTATTTCAGTTTCAGTTAATTACTGCATGTTTGAGTAAAAAAGCCTTAACATATCTATATATATCTAAAAGGGCCATACCTACATTGTATACAAGTTCTAAATAAAAAGTACAGTATATTGTAACAACAGTTTATTAAGGAACAAAGACTATTCTATGCACGTCTTCATCTAATTATAAAACATAAAACGTTGGTAGTGAACCAGTCAGTATAGTTGTTGTTAGCAGTGTTAATGTTGCAGAAACTATATTAAAGCTATATTTACTTTATTAAAGTGTTTCCCCTACCGCCCCATCACACCAACCGTGGCCCCACTATGTCGATACATTTAATTTAAATTAGTTAAATTGAATTATGCACCCATCATCAAAATGTGCATCTGCACCACCCACTGCTCCATTAAAATCTACTGTGTTCATAGAAATCCATTCTGTGTTTTCTGTCATACTTTCTGTACTTTGCCTGTCTAATGCAGTCTGTCATACAAAGTGTCCACTCAGAGGCAGAGGTGATTCTCCAGTAAATTCCGCAGAGACAGATGCACAATCTGTCCCAGCTCAGGAGTAAGAAGTTAGACTACAGTTTGTAGATGATAATAAAATGAATATTAATACTTGGTGGCACTTTGCAAGTAAACAATGCAGCAATGCAGGCCACACCTCGCAGTTTGGATTAAGCTGCATCATTTGTTTGACAGACTGAGGTGTGCACTGTGTACAGGGCTCTGTAGAGAGGATGACTTATGAGCTTTGTGTGTGACACTTGTGCTTTTGGCTGTTACTGCTTTTATTCAGAAACAGGGGTGGAGTGGGGCTCTGAAATCTACCAGGAGAGTTTGCAATGCAGCGGTCCATCACCTTTACTCCAGCCCCGTTTTTCAGCGTGGTTGTTAAAAAAATACACAAATATCACCCTAATGAGTAGGGAGGCTTGTGTCTCCCTCTAGAACTGAGAAGCCTTCACATAAAGTCCTGTATTCTGCTGCATTTTAGTTATTATTTTTGCCAGTAATAATAATTGGGTTATTAAGCTGCACTGGGATGATGAGAGCTCATCTCTACCCTTAAAACTATGCATCAAACAACTGGCCTATAGTATTATTATAGGTAGTAGTACTATTCTTTACATGTTATGTTCAATCATTTATTTAAAGTAAAATGTTCACCTCTGAAACCCCAGCTGAACCCGCTGTTGCTTTGACCAGGACAGGTGGACAGGACTGTGTTTTGTGTGTTAGTGTGTGACTTAGTACATTGTCATTTTTAAACCTTTTGACAAGGAGCCACTCCACTCCTTTGGCTTGGCATCAGACAAGCCCCAACCCCGGCCCACAGAGGCTGCGGCCCACAGAGGCTGCGGCCCACAGAGGCTGCGGCCCACAGAGGCTGCGGCCCACAGAGGCTGCGGCCCACAGAGGCTGCGGCCCACAGAGGCTGCGGCCCACAGAGGCTGCGGCCCGGGCCACAGAGGCGGCGGCCCACAGAGGCTGCGGCCCACAGAGGCTGCGGCCCACAGAGGCTGCGGCCCCCACAGAGGCTGCGGCCCGGGCCACAGAGGCTGCGGCCCCGGGCCACAGAGGCTGCGGCCCACAGAGGCTGCGGCCCACAGAGGCTGCGGCCCACAGAGGCTGCGGCCCACAGAGGCTGCGGCCCACAGAGGCTGCGGCCCACAGAGGCAGCGGCCCACAGAGGCTGCGGCCCACAGAGGCTGCGGCCCACAGAGGCTGCGGCCCACAGAGGCTGCTGGCCATAGGGAGATCCCCATTGCCACTGTTCAAAAGCACATCATAAATTACTGTATCAGGTCATAACTTCAGAATTCTTTACTGCAAATAATGAGGCCATAATATGAAATAAAAATCAAACTATATGTTTATTTAGTTAAAATGCCCACATTTCTGAAAATGTTTATAAGGTGTTTACAGCCATTTAACTATAATAAACAATATTAAATACATGGGACTTTAAATATAACTGTAAGATAAATGGCAATTATTTATAAATCTATGTAATATACAGGTCTATATTTTCCTCCAACAGCATGTGTCAGTAGAGAAACACTGGTCACTTAATTCACTCAAACTGTCGTAGCAGCATTATTGAAATGTGAAACTGTGACATCTATAATCTCCATTACAGTCACTTACTCTTGACCTCACGAGTCTCTGCACTTGATCATTACAGTATGACTAATGTAAATCTATGTTAATCTAATACTGCAATTACCTTTATTAGCATCAGTCTTTATTCCCATTGAGTTGAACAGGCTCCATAAATAGCGCTCTTTGTAGCCGGCTGAAGTGTGACGCTCGCTCCCACCTCTCCACGTCGCACGCTAACACACAGGTAATTAGCCCGCGTGACCCTGCTGTGTGCGATATTGAGTGATAATGAAGATGGCGTCCACACTATTCATCTTCCCCAGGTTAGAGGCGCGCACAGAGCCTTTCATTACCCAGAGGCCAGTGACAGGGGCCGGTATGGGGCCGGGATCACATGCCCTCTGGATCTGCTCTGATACAGTGCTGCGCGGTTAGACACTGTTTTCATATTTAGATTAATAGTGAGATTAGGTTTGATTATATATTTTATACACAGCTCATGATGTGCTGTTCAGGAGACATTGTTTAAAAGAACTAGGTGTTACAATCATAACTGAGCCTGGGTTGCCAGAGCCTTAATCTTCAGATAGAGACACATGTAAGGTTTTTTTTTTTCTCATTGTATGGACAGGCTTCATGTGAAAGCTCTAGAATTCACTCACTGAGCTGCAGAGGCTGCACTAGCACTGAGTAATGATTGGTTGCAGGTGCTGGGGTTTAGGTAGTGATGGTTTAGATCAGAGAGGGTCCTTAGACTTTAACCAACTAGACTTTTCAGCATTAAAACTGGCAACCTAATTGAGAGACTCATATGAGCTATATTTGATCTGTGATATTCAATTGCTGTCTCTTCCCTCTAGTTATACTTATGATACATCAAATCTTAGTACCATTTTTGGTTTATTGCAAGCTGGTTTTAATGGGCTTGAGAACCAAACCATGTTTTCATCAATAAAATATTAATTATGGAAAAAAAAAAAAAATTAACTGTGAGAGAAGATATGAGAACAAAGATTTTTTTAGGGTTATTTATATGAATTATTTAAAAAAAAAAAAAACAAACTATAAATGGACATAGCTAACACGCTAGCCGGCGCATTCCAAATAGGAAGTGATCATGGGCGCACTTCCAGCTCCATTGACTCTGGCTCCAATTCACTTTTCATTGAAAAACTGTGGCCCCTCTCTCTGTAACTGCTGCTGTCAGGCTCATCATTTTGATTTTAAAAATATTTGTATTAACCCACTCTACACGATTCTGGTATTTTTAATGTCGCTATTGTGTCCGTAACACAAGATATGAACATTAATAAGACACAAATGGTGACGTCACACTCACTTAGTCCACTTCTTTATACAGTCTACGGTCACAGCGTAATAGTATTAATTTTGGAAAACTGAACATATAAACTTTGGTAGTTGAACCGCTGCAGGTGGAGATGTCAGTGTTTAATGACGTGAGTATAGAGGTGGTGATAGTGAAGAGGGGGAGATGGAGAGGCTGAAGTAGCTGGTGGTTCTTCTGCTACGGTGAAAAAAGGGAAGAGTTTTTTTAGTATCTGAATAACTTAGGAGGTTATTGGCTGAGAGGCAAAGTTAGTGAGCTGTGATTGGCCAACAGAAGAGGATGCAAATAATAATAATTATAGTGAACCTGGTTTAATTAGCTGCTTCACTTGTGTAATTGTAACTAATGCTAGCAACTGACAATATACTTACAATCGCTATCACAAATGCTCCGAAGTTGTTACCTCCCAGATTGGCGTAGCGCACAACAACTTTTTCTTTATGTGCCAAAAGAGACAAGTACAAAGTTATAAAATGAAGGGAAAAAAGTCAAAGATAAACGGAAACCAGTGCAGATCCAAACTTCTGGCTGCAGTGCTCTGACTGTGCTCTCATCCATCCTCACCTCAGAAGACAGCTGGTCAGTCAGACAGACACTCCAAAGACAGGAAGCAAACAACTGGAGCAAACTTTAGACAACTGTCCTAGAAGCTCCATAAGTGAATTTTGTGTAATAGCTGTAGGTATAGATTTAATGGTAAACTCAACATTTTGTACTGTTAACTCTTGTTTTAATGTTTACAGCTTAAAAGCGCAACTAGTATTTTGGTACAGATCCGGTTCCTCAGGTTTGTTGTGTCCTTAGGCAAGACACTTCACCCACTTTGCCTGATATGAATGTGGTGTGTGTGAATGTTGGTGGTGGTCGGAGGGGCTGATGGCAGTTTACCACCTGAGTAGCAAGAAAGTCCTGGGTCTGCTTCATCAACCCAAAACATATATAACAGGTAAAAAACTCCAGATAAGGTCAAATCCAGAGGAGTAGACAAGGGGGGGACAAAGTGATCTTTTGTCCCGGGCACCAGGGTTTTAAGGTTCCTGCTTCCTGCCTCGGGCCCCGAAATTCTTGTCAACGGGCGTGGTAAAATCCTCCTGACCAGGCCTAGCTCAAAATCTGGAGACTAAACCAGGCCCTAACTACTCTTTTCTCTTGTCTCCTCCACCCTGCAGTGTGACGGAGTGACCCTGGACCTGAGCACCATCTCTCTGGAGGGCATAGCCGTCCTGAATATTCCCAGCATGCACGGCGGCTCTAACCTCTGGGGCGAGAGCAAGAAGAGGAGGGGCCACCGCAAAGGGGCCAAGAAGAGCCAGGACAAGAGGGCCCCTGTGCTGGACCCCAAGGAGCTCATGTTCGCTGTCCAAGGTAAGCAGCTACACAACAGGCCACAGGGAATACTCCAGTAATCTTACATACTGCCTTTAAAGAACTTCATATGACTATGAGAATACTCATTTCACAAAAACATGGTTAACATCATTATATGTAAGATTTTACTGAGAATCTTGCCTATTTTGTCTATTTTTTTTTTTTGCCGTGGTTTGTGGTTGGACATGAGCAGCAGATATAACATACGAAGAGGTAATTACATAACTGTTACCAAGCAACCATAGCATACACAAGGGCGCAAACGTGTTTATGCAAATTGTGCAATCATTTTTGGTGTTGATGACATAAGTACGCAGTAGGTATTCTGTTTGTACCTTTCTTCTTAAGGTTTTTTCTTTTTTTCCACAAACTGCCTCTTAATTAATGTAACTATAATAAATATATACCACAAGTACTATCCTACCAAAGCAATGAATAATTAGAAAAACATGAAAACCTGGCATATTCACTTAGTCTATTATTCAGTCCCTCCTCAGATGCTTATTGGAGGCGATAAGCTTCTTCTTCTTCTTCTTCTTCTTCTTCTTCTACTCCTCCTTCTTCTCACCAGTCTGAACCAACAGATTAAATCGCTATTATTATTTTTTTTTTTTTTTTTTTTTTTCATTTCTTATCCTCCCTATCTTACCTATATGTCACTGGCAGATCAGTCGGCTGCAGAGTCATTTTAATTTTTGTTTGTTTTTGCAAGTTATGTGACAAAACCAGGTCATAGATTGTCTATATATAAGGTCTTCTTGATGCTGAAAAAAAAAATGTGCCCGAAACTCTATGCATCACAATACAGTGGTCCCGTGTTTATCAAGAGGGTTACGTTCTAAAAATAACCTGCAATAGGCGAAATCTCTGCAGTGGTCAGCTTTTTTTTTTTTACAATTATTCTATATGTTTCTTGGCTGTAAAACCCCTCACCACACACTTTATACACTTTTCTCACACAGACATTAACATTTTCTCACATTTCTCTCTCTGTTAAAACTCTCAAAGGTCAAACCTTGTAGGTGCCTTTGTCTGGTGCAGAACATTTCATCGATATGTGGGTTTTGTCGGGGGAGAAAAACTTGCAAACATACAGCACTTAAGAGTCACACTGCGATCCAACATTTATGTAAATTTGTCTGACACATTCTGTACTGTACAGGAGACACAGAGGAGACTGATTGACAATGGTCTACAGTCCCTCAGCCAATCAGGACACAGGACATAATGTACGTTCATACAATGTAAAAAAGCATGCAAAATTGCACAAAAAAAAGCAAAACAGCGAGGCCACAATAGATGAATCGCGATATAGTGAGGGACAAATGTACTACACAAAATAGTACTTGCAGCTTAATAGTTTTAAGCTTTCAGAGTTTATTTGGTCATTTACATTCTGGTATGCTTGTAAAACATTGTCTGTTTCAGAGATGGTGCAGTTTGCTCTTTGACTTAAAGTTCTACCATGGAACATTTCACCTTGTAGACAGACTAAAATGCTCACATTATTACTGCAGGTAATTTCAAACTGTGGGACATTTCAAACAAATACACATGATCGTAGGAGGGACAGGAAGGTGGAAATTTTCTCTTTAATTTTAGTTTTTGCCACATTAGTTTGGCCTTGTTTGCTTTATTTCTTTGTCAAAACCTGCTCAGGTGTGAACGATGAGGAAGAAATCAGATTACTCGCATCTGTTTACATTACATTTCCATTAGCTGATAACTCCGCAGATCAGATTTTTGGAGTGCGTGAAAACATAGCCAGTGTCATGTTTGTTCAGTAACTTCCAATTGTGTTTTCCAATTCTTCTGAAAACGATGTTGGGTGGAGTTCATCATTTCCAGACTGCATCACTCTCTTTGTTTGCTGTCATATTAGTTGTTTGTAAGTCATTCACTGGATATGTGCCACTCTAACTCTCCCCCGTAGCCACTCCTCTGATTGCCCTTGTCCAATCCAGGTTGAACTTTGTGGAACTTTCTCGTGGTCATGAATATTTCACCGACGACAAGGTGAATCAGGAGCTTTTGTTTGGCGAGGGGAGCGGAGAGGAGCAGAGATGTCGTAGCTCGGGCTGTCAGGGTGGGGGCAGCGCTGAGTACAGTGTTAATGGGACCGGACTGGGGTCTACCCTCAGCACATTTACGTCAAAGGAAAGGAGAGAGAGAGAGAGCATGAATGAACAGACAACAGTGAATCAGCCCTCACTACATAAAGCAAAAGCAGGTGGTTCTGGTGGGTTTTGGGTCATAGAATGATGACATCATGCTGCCAGATGGGGACAAGACCCTTTTACAAATGGAGCGCAACAGTGACCACCCGCTGTGAGATAAATTCCCCATTTATTTTCCCAATAAACTTTAAAAAATAAATAAATGACTGTATCAAAAGTTTGAAAGGGGCTGATCATCTACTTCACACATGTCAAACTCAGGCCCAGGGGCCAAATCTGGCCCACAGTGTAATTATATTTGGACCCGTGAGATCATATCAAATGTGCATTAGAGTTGGCCCGCCGGTATGTAGTGCATGCACCAATAATACTAGAAATCCCAGAATGCTTTGCTAGTACACTGGTGCACAGTCAAGAACCAATGCTCAGAGTAAATCAGAGTGTTGCAAACTGAGCTTGAATATATGTTTTCTCTATGCACTTTTTCTACTCCAAGGCATGAACTCTTTCAGAGCCTGAAATTATATATATATTTTTTTGTTTTATTTTGTTGTTGGCTTGTGAAAAAAGAAAAGATTTACTTACTTACTTTTACTTTACTACTGATGTGTCTTTTATTTTGAATTTAATTCTCATATGTAATATCAAGCTTGAGTTGTCCCAGATTTTGTGTTTAAGCAAAACTAAAGTTCATATGAAAAGGTTTTACATTACATATCGGGTGCAGTCAATTTTCAATAAATGTTGAGTTTGACCCATTAATTTGTTTCAGTTTTTAATTTTGGCCCATAGTGAATTTGAGCTTGACACCCCTGATCTACATGGTAACTAATGTCCACCAGTCGTATCGTTTTATTTAAAGGTACAGTTTCTGCAGGTAACGTTCTCCACTGAAATAGATCCCATACTGTGGAAGATTATAGTCAAAGGAGCAACATTGCCATGGAAACAAGCAGGAGAAGGCTGTTCTAACGGCCAAATAGGAGTCAGGTTTGTGGAGATGTAAACCTTCTCAGAAAAGGATATATATTAAAAAAAAGCTTTCATTTTGAAATATTTTTTGGCTAACAAGTTACTGTCGTAATGTGGGGTGTGAGGTGGACCAAAAGTGCAGGACTCGGGGCAGGTTTAAGGGTGTTATTTATTGACAGAAGACACAACAGTGACGGGAGAACATACGAGGAGCTGGGTGCTGGGGTGGGAGGTCAGGGTCCAGAGGTGCAGGGAAGACACGAGAAACACAGCCGGTACCGGGAGACAGGGTCGGAGAACACGGGCAGGACATCAGCAGGACACGAACAGGGAGACAAGCAGCAGCACAACGACGAACAGTGCGAAAGACACACAGTGAGAATCAGCAGGGTGACGATCAGACGACCTGGCAAGGAGAGCTGGGTCCTGGCTCCTTTTAACAACCTGCAGCTGCATTGATTGCCCTGATGGGCTGCAGTGTGTGTGTGGGAGGAGCCAGGGCTCCGCCCAGCTCTGGAGTCAGGTGAGGGAGGGGGAGAGGAGACACAGGAGGCAGGAGTAGGCAGAGATCATGACAGTACCCCCCCCCCCCTAAGGGACGGCTCCCAGACGTCCCAAAGAGCTTGACCAAATCGGGAGGGTGGAGGGGGCCTGGAGGAGGGAAAAAAAATAAATAAATAAATGTCCAGAAACAGGGTCCGCTCACGGCGAGGTACAGGGCGAGGATCAGGACGAGGATCAAGAAGGCACGATGAGGTCCCTGGGCGGAGTATGGTGTCCAGCGGAGCTACATCGGCCCGGTTTAAAAACAAAGGACATGTGGAGGTCCCTGGACGGAAGACGATGTGTCCAGCGGAGCCGCCACGGTCCAGGGCCGGAGCGGACAGGTCAGGACGGAACCAGGCGGGGAGCGGAGAACAGGCAGGTAAAACAGGGCAGGTAGGCAGGTACACAGGGCAGGCAGGCGGGAGAGTGAGTCCGTGTTCTGTTGGCCCCGAGTCTGCTTGGTCCAAAGTGGCCAGGTCGTTCTGTCGTGATGTGGGGTGTGAGGTGGACCAAAAGTGCAGGACTCGGGGCAGGTTTAAGGGTGTTTATTGACAGAAGACACAACAGGTGACGGGAGAACATACGAGGAGCTGGGTGCTGGGGTGGAGGTCAGGGTCCAGAGGTGCAGGGAAGACACGAGAAACACAGCCGGTACCGGGAGACAGGGTCGGAGAACACGGGCAGGACATCAGCAGGACACGAACAGGGAGACAAGCAGCACAACGACGAACAGTGCGAAGACACACAGTGAGAATCAGCAGGGTGACGATCAGACGACCTGGCAAGGAGAGCTGGGTCCTGGCTCCTTTTAACAACCTGCAGCTGCATTGATTGCCCTGATGGGCTGCAGGTGTGTGGGAGGAGCCAGGGCTCCGCCCAGCTCTGGAGTCAGGTGAGGGAGGGGGAGAGGAGACACAGGAGGCAGGAGTAGGCAGAGATCATGACAGTTACATACTATGGCTTTGAAACTTTGTGTTCAGAGATGTATTAGTTATTGTTATGCCCTTAAATTCTCCATATAATTTTGTCTTTAGAGGAAATGAATGGGATATACACACAGAATCAAATGTTGAATCGACTGAGTGTCTGTGACTCGGCCCTTGAACTTGCCATCAGTTGAAAAATCTACATGTTTAGTAACTTCACCTGCTTCACCAATTTTATAGGCCTATCATTTACAAGGTGATGTGTACTGGTGGAAGGTGAGCGCTTTGATAGTCAAAGAGGGAGCCAAACTACAGGACTACTTTAATCTGCATATAAATACATAACAACTCTAGGCACGTTTTTGTCAAGGAAACAAACAAAACATAATACAAAAATCTGACTTTTATAAATGTACTATGAAGAGTTGTGTAATCAGGATATCGTGTACTTTCCATGCAGTGTTTTGTGTTGCTTTGGCGAGTCACTGGGATTGATGTTTCTGTCTTAGTGTGGACATGACAGTGAGGGTCCTCAACATGGCTGCCACTCCCTCATGACACTTCAGACACAGTAACATCTCTGTGTACTGCTCCGTTCATCGTGCCCTCTGGAATACTCCGCTACATGTACAAGCACTTTGTTTTGGCTATTGCCTCATAGGGCCACGCTTTCAGATGTCGTCTTGTTCAGTGCAGCGGTATTACTGGGATTTAGATCAAACACAAGCAGCTTTTGGTCCCAGAAAATGTACCGGAAAAAGATCTGTAATACCTTGTTTTTCATTAAGGCCTAGTACAAGATAAACAATGTAAAATCACAGGTGAGGGACTAAAGATGAAGTAACGCATTTAAGCCGTTTCACTCATGTTCATCACACTGGCTCCCATAAAAGTGCAATATAGTATCCATATTTAAACACAAGACAGACATACCGACAGATTCTGAGCTAAATGTGAACTTGTTTGGGCTCTTAGTTGTGATAGTGGGTCAACTGTCAGCAGACAAACATCACTGTTGAGATCAGGGCTGACGATTGGTTTATCCAGGCTCTCTATAGGCTGTATATCCCTGCTGTATAAGTCCAGATCTCATTCATTCATGATGTAAAGAGCACTACACAATAGCAGGGCTGTCAACTGTTCACCAAAGCTTAGAGTAAGATTTCAGTGGGTCTTTATTAAAATAGTCAGTATGTCCTGCCTTCTGGTGCATTTTAACAGTGGATTCATGGCACCTGGGCCTCTTATTTTTACTCATACCACTTTATTAATTAACAGTTTATGACCAGAGTACCCACTGTGCAAGCAAACACACTACAATATAACCCATATGTCTACAGCAACTTCTGTTATCTTATCTCATCAGCTCAATGCTGTCAAAAAACTCAATACTCCCCAACTGTCCAAAAAGCTGCAGCACATTAAAATGAGTCTTAGTTAAACCACAAATAAATCAGTTATAGAGAATGTTCTGGGCATATACCTTTAAGTTTACAGTTCACTGATTCACACATGTAATGTTTGTGCCACTATTAGATATTTCACTCAAAAACGTTCAGAAAAGGACTGTTTACTTTCCACAACTTTTTATTAAGAAAGAAGCTCGAGCCACGAGAGGAGAGAAAGAGGAGAGCTGATCCTGTGAGCAGCAGAAGTACATAAGCAGAGCAGAGTGAGAGAAAAGAGAGAGGGCTGCTCCGAGAGACGGCAGCACACACACACACACACACACACATACACACATACACACACACACACACACACACACACACACACACACACACACACACACACTGGACTTTTAGACTAAAAAGAAATATTTTTAAGTGACTAAAACTGCATATTATAGAGAGAGAGAGCATTATCCTCCCATTAGTGTGAACTTTTTTAATCTAAATACATGGGTCAGACCTTTTTTCTGTATATTTTTGTCCCAGCTTGAGATACCAGGAGTGCGGTATGAGCGTGTGAAACTTAAATACACGAGTCTCCTGGTGAATGCTTGAGAGGTGACAGCCCTGCAGTAGAAACAATAATCATATTATCACATCATAAGCATTTTATTTAAAAAATATACAGACCCTCCAGTGTTTTCAAACAGAGCGTCTGAATTCTAAAAGCTGGTACCAATCCATACAATAGCTCCAATGCTTTTTCAATGGGACAGTTAGCGTTAGCGTTAACATCGCAAGCTATGAAAAACAAGGCAACGACCACACATGAGTTACACTAGAGCCTCATTAGAGAACAATATCCTGTGTCACATCATGACCAGAACACAAAAAATGTACTGAACTGCACTGACTGAAGTCTGAGATTATATACTGACCCAGTGTGAGTCGTGAAACATGTGTGAATAAGTCATGAATGGACCAAGCGTAGAACAATATTTTTAATTACACTCTCTTGTCACAGTTTTATTATTACCAACCACCTTAATCCAGTGGTGTCCCAGTTTTTGATTTTGAAAATGTGAATCCAATGGGACGATGGTTCACGTGAGGGAGGAACCTGATCAATCTAAAGCTTAACCTGGTTCCAGTGAACAGTCCATTACAGCCTGACTCCAGATCAATGTGTTTGGTGTCAGTGCAGAGGAGGAGCTCTGGTGTAGGACCGCACAAGGCACTTAGTCTGAGTGCACACAAGGCTCTGCAGCTTTGGTTAACTGCTCTCTGGACTTACCCCACAAGTTTATGTCGGCCCAAACAGACACACAAATCACTCCTGTGAACTAAATAGTACATAGTAGATAAAGTTTAGCTCTTTTACAAGAACAATGCAAGGAAAGTGAATATATTTTGCCCCTCATCCAATTAGCTTCTTCAGTTCTGACAAAATACTGGAAAGTCACTGCCTTATATCTGTCTTAAGAGAGCAGCTAAGTTGTTTGCAGTAAGAAATATCTTGGATTGGTTAAGTTTACTGAACTACTGTAAGTGTGAAACATCACCTGAGTCATACTTTGCATGTTAGGGAGGAGACAGTGATTAGTATGGTCAGCCAAGACTTGACGCTCGGTAGCTTACCATATAAAACAGTGTAGCCTGGGAGTGTGTTATCAACCAGAGTTATTATGAATTTGATTGACGGCGAACAAAATAGTCAAACATATGATCTGTCAAATCAAATATGTTTATAAGATGATACCCTGAGGTTAGGCAGAGATAGAGGAAACATCGAACACCCCTGACCTAAAATGTTCTGTAATACCACCAGTATACCATTAACTACATAGATCAAACTTTTATTTCGTTACGGGTGTTTTTTTTGCTCAAAAACACCTTGTAAAACATGCCTTTATACTATGCGTGTCCACAGATCTGACCTGTGACCATAACCGATATAAAGAAGTGGACTAAGTGAGTGTGATGTCACCAAGCCAATTGAGACCAGCAGTTATAGCAGCTAATTGCCAAGTTCCTTATTTGGAAATCCAACCATACTTTATCATAGCAACCAAAGAGCCAATCAGGAGCAAGGTGGTTGAAGGTAACGCCCCTTCCTTTATCAACGGGGTTAATCAAACTGTTAACACTAATCAAATGAAGGGGGTGTTATTCATAATGATTTACAGACGTGAAACTCAAAACAGGGTGAATACAGACATTTTAAGACCAAAATCACAAATGACAGCAGTTCTAGAGAGAGCGGAGACTAGAAGCTAACCCTAAGTCTAGTAAATAGAAAATTAATTGGACCCAGAGTCAGTGGAGCCGAGTAGTGCTCATGCTCACTTCCTATTTGGAATGTGGCAACGAGCCAGCTATGTCCAATAATAATTAAAGATACAGTCCATGCCACATATGACAAACTCAAGCCCAGGGGCCAAATCTGGCCCACGGTGTAATTATATTTGGCCCGTGAAACTCATATCAAATGTGCATTAAAGCTGGCCCGCCGGTATGTAGCGCATGCACCACAATAGTAGTGTATAAAAAGCAAAGCTATCAAGTCTAATTCATCGTTGTTGATTTAAAATTTCCACCACTCAACTTCTCATCGAGCCAATAACGCCATGCATGTTGGGAGATATTTCATAAAACATTAGCCATGAATATTTGAACTTCCACAGAACACATCACCAAACAGAGACAACACCTGTTTGTCCGTCGTCCTTGTGAAGGTTGGGGCAGCTAAACGCGCCCAGATCGAGAGGTAAACAGTACAGTGCATTAGCTAAAGCGATACTGTCCCCTCAGCCTCTCCTCTCCTTTAACAGTGTTTGTACTGGGGGTGGATGGATGGGTGGGTGGATTGCGCGAGGCTTGGGGAGGGGAAAAAAAGAAAAGAAAAAAGGGGTGACCTTTCGGGAGCTGTTAAATCGTCCCACTGGTGACGCCAGGAGACAAGCCCCTCAGGTGGAAGGGAATGGCTGCACACTGAATTATTTAGAATGGGACGGTGAGGGAGGGCGAGGGGAGGGCGGAGGAGGGAGGGGTTGTGAGGGAGGAGGGGGGTTGTGAGGGGCAGAGGTGCTTCCCTGTGTGCCTCAAAAAGTTCACATTTATGATATTGTAAAAAATAGATGTATAGATTTGTTTTTTATTGCTATAAAAACATATCAAAGCATGTGTCCTTTCTGTGAGAGGGCTTGCATCTCCACAAACCTGACTCTTGTTTGGCCTGGTGGAGGGCTACTGCTTGTTTCCATGGAAATGTTGTCCCTTTAGTGATAATATTCCACAGCATGGCATCAAATCTTTCTATTTCAATGGAGAATGTTCCGACGTTTGGTTTAAAACTTTCTATTTTCATAGAATCATGCAAGTGATGTGCCACCTCCAGAAAGTTGCATAATGTACCTTTAAATCAAGAATAATTTGGATTTTCCAAATGGAATTAATAATTTACTACTTTTTAATGCTACTAAATAAAACTAAAAGCTCCAGGACTGTGTATGACTGCATATGGTAGAGAAATGTATAATTATGAACTTATCTTCTAGATGTCTTAGCTTTGGGATTTTTTCAACCACTTTTTGGTTTAAAAAAATCAGGTTTTGTCTCTTATTTCCATCTTTAACAACTTTAAACAGGTGTAACTTATACTACTATTGCACAAGTTATTGCTCTAGAGTCCAGTAGGTCTACATGGTTTTCCAAATGCACAGAAACCCAATATGATACATAGCGGCCCTATTGCACTGTCTTGTTCAGTTGCTTCATTGTTCTCAGAGTGTTTGAATATTCAAGCCAGATGCTCTTCCAGTCCAGTGTTGATGCAATTTAAGGGTTAGATTAAAATAAAAGAAGGTGTGATATTTGAACTAAAGACATTCTGGTCACAGGGTTCATCCTTACCAGTTGTGACACTCCTACTCAGGTCAAGCAATAGACTATCGACTTTCTGCAGGACTGACTGCTGTGCAAAAAGGAGCAGTGGTTTGATGGAGCAGAGGTCCGTGCCCTCCGTACACCCCTGCACCCCTCCCCCTGTCCTCCCCCTGTCCTCCCGTGTTAGCTCAGGGTGTACAGACAGTTATGGTGCGGACAGTGACACAAAAGCCTGTCTGAACCCTCTCAGTGACAGTGTGTCTTCTCTTCTGTGGGAGTACAAATATCATTGCTTATGTGAGTATGATATCAGAGTACATGTTTCAATAAACTCTAGTCAATGCAATTATATTTAAGCTTTTGCTCAAAAAAAAAAAAAAAAAAAAGTAAGTTGTTTTCCCTAGTTTGATCATTTTTGGTGAAGTTTATAGTTTTACTTCCTGGTTGGATATGGACAGAGGTAACTCCAGTTCTGTTGCCATGCAGTCATACTGTACACGAGGGTCAAAGCTTGTCTAATTTACGCACATTTTTGGACATTTTGACAAATTAAAATACATGACAGAGATTTTATTTTCTTGAATAATTTAATATATTTTTGAACTGCCAGAAAAATGTGTTCCTTGTGCATAAACTTTGGATGGAATTTTGTGTATTGATAACATTGGTAGAGGTATTTCTTTTTAGACCTGAGACTCTATTTCCTTTTTTTTTTCCCACAAATTGCCAATTGACTGATGTAAAACTATAATAAATATTTACTACAGGTACTATTCAAGCAAATGAAGTAGAAGTAATATGGACAAAAACCTGTAAACCTGTCCTATGCACTTTAAAGGTCCAGTGTAGTAGATGATCCATAACCTGTTTCATCCCTAATCATCCATTTTTTCTGTGAGCCAGGTCAGCTCTCCACCAGATCTCACCTATAACTTGGCCCGATGGTGTTGCCTGCTTGTCTCCATGGAAACAGATGTGTATAATGCCATACTGTGAAACATTCTAGGTGAAGCAATAACATCGTCATGGATACACTCATGGATATTTTTACTTATTGTGAGCAGAGGGGGTCGAACACCTTATCCGAGTGTTTACACGAGCGCCGTGTTGTTCAAATGTTCTCCCCATGTAGATACAGAGATATATAATAGCTGTTGTTTGCAGTATTTGTTGACAGTTATTGAAAATGTATTTTAGGCTGGACCAATTTCTTTGTCAATTATAATGTTATTCAGAAAATATGTCATTGAAGATAAAATGGAAATCAGCAGCACATTATAATAACTCATTACACTGGATTACCCCATCACATGTGTCACT
Organism: Periophthalmus modestus; assembly: GCA_019594935.1. Taxonomy (NCBI): domain Eukaryota; kingdom Metazoa; phylum Chordata; class Actinopteri; order Gobiiformes; family Gobiidae; genus Periophthalmus; species Periophthalmus modestus. The sequence goes on along the minus strand of JAIEZT010000124.1, from coordinate 25,736,507 downwards.
GTCATTAATGCACAATCTGAAACTTCCTCTTTAACTTGTAATAGCAGCTGCTATTTTTAGTTTGAAACAAGGATTGGACAATGGGGAAAAAGACAACAACGAGAGGTAGATGTTAAAATTCATCCATGACTCCAAGCAGCCGCATTATAGCACAGTTTAAAGGTTCACTATGTAACTTTTTGGTGGGGGTCTGCTGTCTTTTTGTCTCCATGGTGATGTTATTGCTTTATCTTAATTGTTCGGTTAAATTTATCTATCGATGGAGACAAACAGGTGATGCCAACAGGGCAAGTTACAGATCCAGTCTGTGGAGAGGTGGTCGTGCTCATTAAAATAAATATAAAATCATAACTATTAAGTTTAAAACATTATAATACATTTAAAAAATGCCTGTATTTCAATAAATATAAGACAGATACATTCATTGCCTTCCATGGAGACAAGCAGGTGGGAGACGCCCACAAAACAACTGCATAGTGCACCTTTAAAGATAAAAAATATGTATTGCTTGTATGTATTTGTTTTACTACATAAAAAGAGAATCTCTTTTCTGTTGAACTGTAATGCATCTTTTTGACCAGTTTGAGTGTCAAACTGTATTTTTCCATCTTTTGTGCTGTCAGAACATGTTGCAACAAGAAATAAAATTATCCCATTGACAATATTCAGAAATATGCTACAGTAAGTGTGTAAATGTTGAGCTGATGTTTGATTGAGGTTCAAGCCCCAACAAAAAGTCAATACAGTGTAAAAAAAAAATACCCATATTAGTGCAGAAATATAACTACACCTTTATTTAATATATACTCTGCCTTCAAATATCTGTAAACAACTATTGCTGTATTTTATGTATTTGCACTTGTGTTGCAGTGTTTTTTTTCTGTTGGTTGGGAATCCCCATGCCCGGAGCTTTAGTGACACAGGCCTTAGTGTCATGTGCATGTCCTCCCTGAGCTCTTGTTCTCTTGGGCCACTGGGAACCCTCTGGTGCAGTGGTGGCGCTGTCCATCATACTGCATATGTCAGCTGGAGAGAGAGAGGTGAAGAGCAGCCACCCTCCTCCCCCTCAGAGTCACAGGGTCAACCTGCTGTATGTACACACACTCCCCCCTGACCCCGCAAAGAGCACCAGTCACATCGTTCAGACCGCTGTCCATCACCATGACGATGGGAAGACACGTCAGACCGCTGTCCATCACCATGACGACAGGGGGACAGGACAACAACACCTCCAGACCTATGCACGGGGAACCAGGAAACAGCCCAGAGCGAGACACAGCTCACACGCTCTGCACACACTCTACACCCTCTGCACACACTATACACATTCTGCACTCTGTACACACTCTGCACACTCTACACTCTGCACACTCTGTACACACACAGTACACACTCTACACACTATACACTTCTGCACACTCTTTGCACACACAGTACTCTCTGTACACACTCTGCACACTCTACACTCTCTGCACACTCTTTGCACACACAGTACACACACAGTACACACTCTGCACACACTATACACATTCTGCACTCTGTACACACTCTACACACTGTACTCTCTGCACACACTATACACATTCTGCACTCTCAAAACACTCTACACACTGTACTCTCTGTACACACTCTGCACACTCTACACTCTCTGCACACTCTTTGCACACACTCTACACTCTCTGCACACACTATACACATTCTGCACTCTCAAAACACTCTACACACTGTACTCTCTGTACACACTCTGCACACTCTACAGTTTCAGCACACTCTCTGCACACACACTACACTCTGTACACTCTCTGCCCATGCTTTGCACATGACCCACGCACACTGCGTGTCTAAAATGTGTATTTGTTTCATCAGTGCTCTGTGCTCCCACAGCTTTGTGAGGGCGAGTGGATGAGGAGTAGAGGAGAGGGCCGTGGAGACAGATGGGCCCTGCGTGACACAGGGCCTCCAGCAGAGCCAAAATCAATGCTCAACTGCAAAACAGAGAAATTAATAATTATATGATCACAAGATTGCTTTGCATTCCCTGTGCAATCTAATTAATAGCTGTTTTGTTTGGAGCGCACTGGAGTGGGGAAGGGCTCAGAGACAAGGCTCTATTGTTAGAACGGTGTCACACTATGATCTGTTCTAAGGTTTTATAACTGTGACTTTTAGATCTGTGTGAACTAATGCAATGTTCTTTCAGGCATGTAAATATAATGTTTACAAGAACTTCAGAAGGGATTTCAGACATCTTTGTGTGGTTGGGGTTGTACCTGTTGAATAAGTTTGCAGTTTGAATAACTCGTTTGCACTAATCTCCTGTGTGTGTATGTGTGTGTGTGTCTGTGTGTGTGTATTTGTGTGTGTATATGTCTGTGTGCGTGTGTGTGTGTGTTTGTGTGTGTCTGTGTGTGTGTTCTGCAGATGTGTCGGACGGGCTGCTGGAGGTGGTGGGGCTGGAGGGGGCCATGGAGATGGGTCAGATCTACACTGGTTTGAAGAGTGCAGGGAGACGCCTGGCCCAGTGCTCCTCTGTCACCATCAGGTCTGTGCACCCCTGTGTGTCGTGTGGACTTATAGACTTAGATTATAGAATGTAGATAGACAGAATTAAAGTCATTTGAAATAGTGGCATTATCTTATGTGTGTTTTGCAGAACCAGTAAGTCTCTGCCGATGCAGATTGATGGAGAGCCCTGGATGCAGACTCCCTGCACTGTAAGTTTCACCTCACACAGTCTGTTAAGACTGTTGAGATGTCATTACAACGTCTGCTCACTCACATTTACTTCATCATTTGTCTGTGTGAAGAGAAGTCCTCTGTGCTGGAGATCGACCAGTGGTGTTTTTTATGGCCAACTCCGTACACCTTCACTAGAATCATTTGGATTATTTCAGCAATGGAACTGCCAATCTCTACTGAGCTAAAGATAAAGGGTAGCTGTTAATTTGAAAACTACCACTTCATGACGTCATAAGGTGGAACAGAGCATTTTAAGCTTTGGAGATGTAGATAGACTAATAATAAAGTGTTACTCAAACATGTATGAATGAAACAAAACACAACTCCAGGTTTGTTTATGAGGAGGTAACAGCATTAAAACATGGCTTAAAGCTCACAAGAGTCAATTTTATGTAATATAGGATATACCCCTATATGTCTCTAAATAACAAAAGCTTTTTATAGACAATATCACATGATTACAACATTTGGGTTTGTAATTTTACATGTACTCATACTCCAAACATTTACCCTGTGCTTGTGTAGTGGGCAAAAGTAACAATATCCAAATAAGTTCTTATATAGACCTCACTGGAGAACTAAATCCATTCAAATGGACACCCCAAAAACACCGAAGAATCAAAACAAAATCTCAATTTGACTTTGAATCAGCAAATCACAAAGGGCGTATTTTTTGAAGTAGTATTGTGCATAAAAACTGCCAACCCTGTAGCTTAGATCTGTACAAACATGTTCTGAAATGTGATTCTTGTATTCGTTTGTCAGTTCTTATTTAAGTTTTTTTTTTGTCAGTTCTTCTGGACACGTTTAAAATGAACTTTGAACAGAATCCTATAATCTCAATGCTTGCCAGAAACATCCTAGCTCTTTTTCCCAAATAGTTCAGCCGTAGAGGAATACATCTTAGACCTTCATGTATGTCGTCAGATTCCATTGTTTTACCTGGGCCCTACTTTTCACAACATTCTCGATTCCACCTCACACCCTCCTCGCTCCGAAGTGTCTGCACCTGCTCCAAATATTTTTATAAACTCCACTGGGCTGATTATGGTTATGTGTGCTTATAATTACCACCCTGCAGACTCAAGCGCTCAACTCATTTCATTTCCATATAGATCACAGCTCCAATCCAGAGCGCAACCAAAACAAGGGCCCGGCAAGTGCTCTCATGCGGGCTAGCACCAACTCCGCCGCTGGGCTAACTTAGCGCCACACAACACCCTAATTGTGTCGGCTCGGTCTCCATGGCGACCCGCTCCTACTGTATGTCAGATATGAAAACATCACAGCTCAGACGGGATGTTGGCGGGCGCACCAATTATTAACAACAACAAGTATGCAGATGAGCCGAGCGCCTCCTCACCAATGACATATTTAACACCGGCTTGCGTTTGGGGGTTAAGTGTAAGGCGGGGTACTGTCACAACTGGGTCTGGAGTCAATAGGTTGCGTTCACGTTCTTGAATTTTATTATATTGAAATTTCAGACGGTGAGAGAGCCATAGAAAGATGCAAATTTATTTATTATTTTATTTATTTATTTATTTTTATTTTACTACTGTTACTTTTTATATATTTATTTTATTTTTATTTTTATTTTTTTAATTGCATATTTTGTGTGTTTTGTGTTTTGTTTTCTGGTCAACTTCTGTGGCCATATTATTGCTTTCCATTAATATTACAACTTATTATGCTTACCATACTTACCTATTATTATTAGTTTATGTACTTTACTTTATGTATGTTTTACCTATTTGTATATTTATTTATATGTGTGTATGTATATATGTATGTGGATATAGAGGTGTATGTGTGTATGTATATATACTTTTTTTTGTTCCTGTGCTTCTGGGCCACCTGGGCGAGAGCGGTGAGAGGGCTGTAAAATGTTAAAATACAATAAAAAAAATATGAATCAAAAAATAAATTAATTAATGTCAGATGGAGGGCAGGGCTCTATGTAACTCTATGGGAGATTCACTGTTTTTGCAAGAAATATCCAAACCTATGGCTCCAGAAACTTAATATTAATATTAATCAATGTTATGGCTTAAAGGCCTTTGAACTGACAACAATCTTCAGAGATGAATAATCGCACCACTTTCTGAAGCTGTTGTGAAGAAATCATTTCCATTTTATTTATTTATACTGACAGAGAAGATGTCGAGCTTTGGGACAGTTTTTGTTTCATGTGGATCAGCCCATTAATTACAGAGACATTAACCATAAAACTGAGCGCTGGCTCCAATTCACTTTCTATTGAAAAATGTCGCCTATCTCTTTGTAACATTTTGACTTTAAAAACTTTCTTTTAACCTGTTCTAAATGATCCTGAAGTTTTTATTTCCCTATTTTTTTTCCCCTGAATCAAGATGTGAGCATTAATAACCAATGAGGCGTCTTCTTTCCCTGAGGTTGCTCCCGCTAGCATTAGCAACAGGTTTGGCTGACAGCGTTGATAAGCACCCTTCCCACCCACACCGCTGGTTTGGCAGCGCTGTGGGTGGGAAGGGATTTAACTTTCAACACCCTTGCTTCTGATTGGCTCTTTGGTTGCTATGATACATGCAGTTGGATTTCCAAATATGCACACTGACTTAGTCCACTTCTCTATACACTTTATGTGCAAACTGTTTAAAATGAACCTGTTCTGTTTTTCAGTAAAGATCAGGTACAGCTCCTTTAAGGACAAAACGTTCATTCATTTTATTTATTAATTCACAGTTCACTGCAAGTCAAAATATCTATGAATAAAATACTCATCTAGTCGTTGTTTTGTTTTGTGTCGTGTTTCGGGCACAGATGTCTTGTCTATAGCATACATTATAAATCATATGAGGAATATTTAGCCCCATATAATCTGGTAATTGCTCCTCAGTCAAAGTCCACGTCCCCTAAATGACAGCCCCTCTGCAGCAAGGCCTGGTGCTGCAGATGGGCTGCTTCCTGTCTCCATTATAGCACTATGAACTGTGTACTATTATGTCAAGACACATGTTTGATGTTTGTTATTCTCCAGTTATCACCCATCAACAGAATTAATAGAATCTTTGGCAAACTCAATATTTGGCTTGTATTAGAGATGTATTAACACCCGAAATGGAAAATAGTTAGAATGCTTGCAAAAAAGAGGAGTTTAAAAAGTGAAAACCACACTGCCTGTCTGCTTTGGTGTATGTTAGAATAGGGCTTTATTATCACACACAATGCCGCAAAATAGTAACACAAACTTTGTCAGTTCGATATTTGTGATGGAAGTATCAGGACATGCTTGCATTTAGTGCGACTATAGCTTTTGTACAGCTGTTGTTCACCAGCAGCTCAAACCAGTTCTCTGAGTGAGTTGGATCCTCTGGAGATAATGGGGATCTTACTAAACCAAACTAAACTAAATCTTGGTGCTCACATAGCCTGTATAAAGAAGTGGATTAAGTTAGTGAGACGTCACCCATAGCCTTCGGCTCCAGTCAAATGAAGCTGAGGCTAGCAGTTATAGGGTCGAATTTGGGGTCAAAATCCATATTTGTAATTCTGACCGCAACCAAAAAGCCCGTCCAGAGCGAGGCTGTTGAAAGCAACACCCCTTCCTGCCCGCATCACTGGTTTCGCAGGGAGCGGGCTCTTGTTGCCGTCAATCAAACCTGTTGCTAACGCTAACGGGGGCGACCTTGGGGGGAGAAGGTGCCTGATTTGTGTGTTATTAACGTTCATATCTTGATTTACCAACACAATAGCGAAATAAAAAAAACAGGATCATGTAGAGCAGGTTAATAGGAGGCTCAGGTAGCAGGTACAGCGAGAGGGATGACAGTTTTTCAATATAAAGTGAATTGGAGCCAGAGTCTCACTCATGCTCGCTTCCTATGTGGAACGTGGTGGCTATATATATATATATATAAAGTATATAAACATTGTCTCAGATTGATAATATTATTAGTGAATAGGATGAAAAAACAAATCTAACTGGTGTCTCTTCAGTAGTTGCCTCAGATTGATAATATTACCAGTGATTGAAAAAACAAATCTAACTGGTTTTCAGTAAACTGTATGAAGATGTGAGTCTGTTCACCGTGAAACCTCCCTTTTTCCAGATGGGTGTGATTGACAGGTGGTTTAGCCAGTCAGGGACATGCATGGTCTGGCCATATCAAAACAAATATGGCTGAATACAAGGAAAAAAGAAAGAAAAAAATATCACTATCAACTATCAATATCAAATCCAAGTTCTGTAGTTGTGCCCTTAGACAAGACACAGCCACATTGCTTAGTATGAATGTGGTGTGAGTGTTGGTGATGGTCGGAGGGGCTGTTGTTCCTTTTTCGGTTGTCCTTCACAGCCATTTAGGCCCCTGTCCCACGTCCCACTTTTTACTGATGCAGCATGGATTCTAAAAAGTGGATTTACATATATGATTTTTTTCAAGTTTCAAGTGTCACTGAAATAAACTTGATTCATTTGCCCATCTCTACACACTTTGGTTGTATGACATATAACATTTACTGACTCATTATTTTACTCAATTTCCTCCAGATCGAGATCGTGCACAAGAACCAGGCCCCGATGCTGATGGGCACCCCTCACAGCCGCAGCTTCTTCTCCTCAATCCTGCGCCGCACCCGGAGCGAGAGCAAGGACTGACCCTCTACCCTAGCTACTCCGAGCTAACTCTGAGCTAACCTTAGCCCAGCCACGGACAACCATTTACCCTGAGAGAGGGAGGGGAGCGGCCGCACACACCACCCCGCTGACAGAGGGCCGAATGTGGGCACCTCTGAGGAGAGAGTACCGCCCGCCCTGGGAGTGACAGGAGGGGCACTGCCAGCCGACGCTTGACCCAGTCTTGTTTACCTGCTACATCGCTGTTCCCGACCTCTTTTATATAAGCTTGTGATTTGTGCCATGTGGAGCAAACCCACCGATGCTAAAGAATGTCTGCAGGAGCTAAAATGATGCAAATTCAGAATATTTAGCTAAATATATTTTATTTTTTTATTATTTATTTTTTTTATGTGTTATTTAGATTTTATTTATAATTTTTTTGTTATATTTTCTAAAAGTTATCAGGTAAGCTCTTTTTACCTAAGTGAAAATACATAAACATGCAAAAACTTCAAGTATAAGTAAAAATGTCAACTTTAAATACACACATTTTAGATGGATTAAGTTCCATAATGAAGGCACGGCAAAAAATAATTATCTTTAAGCAAAAACAGACAATAATTTTCTTAAACCCATAAAAAAATGTAGTGGAGTAGAACAGATACCTGCTCTTAATTGTTGTGAAGTAAAAGTACACACACACTGTAATGTGCTTTAAGAACATATACCTAAGTAAAGTAACAGAGTACTTTTTATCATTGATTAAAATCGGACAAAACACTTTCAAACAAGTACGATTTACCAGGCCTAATGATAAACTTTAAAGGCGGTATTACACTTCTATTGTATTAACTGCTAACACATAACACATTTAGATCACCGTGTTACCTTTTATTGTTTTAAAAATGCTGCCTTCACTGAAAAAGACATTAACATTTTAATAACTTTCAGTTTAATTCCCCCCCTCCCTTTGCTCTCTGCGCTAAAACACCCCCCCTTCAGAGCTTCAGAGCACTGTCACAACACAATCAGCATGCATCCCGCTAATGAAACTACTGCACATCGCATCAGGTTTGTGAAGTTGTACTGTGTTGTTTTGTATCCTGCTTTTGTATAATTATAGAGAATTGTGGGGGGCGGGGGAGCATGGGTGACGTAGACTTGTCGGCTGAGTCTTGCACATAATCATACTGCAAACGTAAGGAGAGATCACTGGATTACTCAAACGTGCATGGATGACATCTAAAACCTCTTCAGGCATGTTTTTGATGAGGGGAAAAAACGTTATAGCATCATCCATGAATTTGCTTTTGCATAATATCTCCTCTTTAAAATGAAGTCAAAGAAAAATCCAAATATTCTGAATTTCCGCCATTTTAGCTGTTGTGTAGATGTGTCTTTGTACAGTGACAGTCGAATGTGTTTGTGAAACGATGATTCTATTTATTTATTTATTTATTTACTATTTATTATTGTCGATATTTTTTGCTGCTCTTGATGTTTTTTAGGCATTTGCATAGCCCTGATGCATGATGGACAGTCACAGCCTCGGAAGGTGAACACTTTTTGTTTTTTTAGCTTTTTGAAAATCATAAATGTTCCCGGTATTTTGAATCGGCTCCGATGTCACGTTTGGAGTTTTCTATTTTTGATTTTGTGAGTGGCGTCCTGTCAGTGTAGAGTGAGCTTTTGCATGACTTGTGGTGACGTTTTCATCGCAGCTCCAGAAACATCATATCAGATTTTAGTTGGAGATTCAAAACTGGAAGAAAAATGACCCCCCCAGACTTAAAATGCATAAGGTTTGACTACTAATTTCACTAAATAACCATCATTATATTCAGGATTTTACTTCCTGGTTGGAGACGGGCAGCGTTTTTACATACACATACAATGTTCACAACTGCCAAAACATGTCTAAGTTACGCAGTAGTTATGATTAGACTAATAAAAGTTAGCGAACAGAACCTTTATTTTGTTAAATGAATGTTTAAACTATAAACTGTTCCTAGTGCATAAATTGTTTTGGCATTTTTGATGGAAAAGGTAGAGGTATTCTGATTTAGAACGCTTTACTTCACACTATTTCCTGTATTTTTGTACTTTTCTTCTCAACTTTTTTCTACAAACTGCCACATAACTGAGGTAAAACTATGATAAATATTTAACACTGGTACTATCCCACCAAATCAACTCAGAAAAATATGAAAACCTGTCCCTATCCACTTAAAAAAAACCAAAAAAAACTATTTGCAAATATGAGCAATTCACTTAATGTACATACACAGGCACAGACATGAAGTGTCTTGCCCAAGGACACTATGTAAACCTCTACTAAATTCTAGTAGAGTTGGGGCAATACATTGAAAATTTCCATAATCGCAATTGTTTTCAGATATGCAAAACTAGAAGTACTGTTTTAAACATATTTACAAAAAGGTTGCAAAAAAGTTCATAATAAATACCAACTTGTGTAATCTTTAAAATAAGGTTAAAAAGTAGTCATGTTAACTCCTGTCCAACTTTTGTGCATGAGATTCAAACCACTAACCCTCCAGCCATGGGTAAAATGCTTAGCTCACTGTGCAGCCCTGACTACACTCCCCAGTCAATATGTTTAAATGCAGAGCAGATTTAGTTTAAATGTCCTCTCAGTATTTTCACATCTCACCATAGACTGTATATATAAATGGACATAGCTAACCCAGTAGCCGCCGCGCTCCAAATAGGAAGTGATCGTGAGCGCACTTCCAGCTCTATCGACTCTGGCTCCGATTCATTTTACATTGAAAAACTGTTGCCCTTCTCTCTGTAACTGCTACAGTGAGCCTCATCATTTTAGTTTTAACATGTTCGTATTAACCCGCTCTACATGATCCTGATACTTTTATTTCGCTATTGAACATTGAACATCAATATTAATAACAAATCAGGTGCCTTCTTGCTTCGTTAGCAGTAGTTTTGATTGACAGTGTTGCTAAGCGCCCACTCCCTCCTAAACCGGCTGCGAGCGGTTTAACAGCCTCTATCTGGATTGGCTCTTTGGTTGCTATGATACTCGCAGTCAGAATACCAAATATGGAGCTCCAAATTCGCCTCTAAACCCGCTAGCCTCGATGAGCTTCACTTGACTGGAGCCGAACGCTGTAGTTGACGTGACACTCAGTTAGTCCACTTCTTTATACAGTCTATGCATCACACAGAAGTTATAAATAATGCAGTAATTCAATATAGACCAAACTGGACTGAAGTAACTATTCAAACCTGACAATTCCATTGATCAAAATAGCGTTACAGTTCCCATATGGTAGAAAACATTAAAAAATCATTACTATAGCACTGACATTAATGAAGACATATTGTGCTTTTGTCTGCTATACAGTTATAATCTATGACACCTGTGGAACATTATGTTATATTACGGGCATTTTAAAACGTAATATTGATCTAAAACCACTTCATAAAAGGAACAAGTGCATTTACTTCCTGTTGAAAAATGCTGCTTTGAATTGCGTCACTGTATACGTCATCACAACAAAGTGCCTGCCTGGGTTTAGGTACAGTTCTCATTCGCAGGCAGCTTCTTTTTTTTTTTTTTTTTTTTAATTTGTGCCAAAATATCTAAGCGACACTGCTAATTCCTACTTGTATCACAGTTTAAAAAGTTGAGAGTGAAGTAAATACAGAGCAGAGTGTATGGGGGGTAGGGGTAGACCTTTGGAGCATCTTGAATAGCAGAATAAACATTACTCAGACATGCGCAAAATCACTCTATGAACATCTCTGCAAGGTTAATAGTCATTGCATAATATGTCTTCTTTAATGGGGCACGTAGAGAGGAGAACCATCTGAACCAGCCTTGTTCCACAGTAGTCGTCATGGCTCACCTCCACATATGTACAGTGCTAAGTGTCTCTGCTGCATGGTTTCTAACAGTAGTGTGGGTCTGACTGTTTGACAATCTAAAGTGCCAAACCCCGTGGAGCCTCTGGTATTTTTGTATCCACTCACATCCTTTCTGCTTCTCATTGGAGCTATAATGTGTTCTAGAGTAAACATGCCTGCTGTGTGCCAGTGACGGGACAGATAAAGGACTACAATAAAGACTTATGTGGTTTGATTGGATTTTTTTGGGAGATTTATTATCGATCCTGATTTTTTGTTAACTTAAAGGTCCTATATGTTACCTCATCAAAACTTAGTTAGAGTTGAGGAGTTGTGGTTTGTTTTATTCACATGTCTACATCTCCAAAGCTCAAAATGCTCTGTTCCACCTTGTGATGTCATGAAGCAGTAGTTTTCAAGTCAGCAGCTATTTTAGCCTCAATTGAACTGAACAGATTTATTCCACAATACACCAGCATGACCATAAGTTGTTGCCTTTTAAAAGCAACATTTTAGTTTTAAAAAGATTACCGAAAGTCTACAGTATCTTCTGGTGCACCAAGAGAGAAGTTTCAACAAGGCTAAACCACTAGTTGCAGCATTGAAGTTTGGCTGCAAATTAACAATATTATTAAGGTTTTATTAAGGATTTGAAAAAACACAGGCGAGTGCTTCCGGTATCACCACTTAATGACATCACAAGGTGGAACAGTGTTTTTTGTTTAAGGGAAGAACTCCTCAATATGCAGCGTTTGTGTGTTAAACATGTGTGAATGAAACAAAACACAACTCCAGGTCTGTTTGTGATGAAGAAACAACTTTATAACATAGATTAAAAATTATATTCTCCTTAAGATTTGTCAGGCCAAGCAACAATACACACTTCTCCAATACTGTAGGAAGATGTGAGTCTGTTCACACTGAATTTCCTCGAGTTCAGATGGAACGTGTTTGACAGGTAGATTAGCCAATCAGGTACAGGCATGGTTAAAACAACTATGGCTGCATAAGAGGAAAAAAGAAAACTAAAAATATATATCACAGGGGATTGAAAAGCATTGCAAGAATCAGTGAGTGAAGCGCTGAACTCTGAGTAGAGAGAAGTTTGATTTTGTTCAAAATGACGTGACCAATGTGAGATGTGAGGTGACCATTGAGCTGCTCTGTTTCCCGTGCGTCAATGAAATACACAAATCTGATTGGACGGCTCTGTCTGCGTTTGGTCTGACACACAGAGGAGGAGTCTGAATGTTTTGTTTAATCGTAAAGTAAGTACAGAGCAGTGAGTGGAGATAAGGGGTAGGTGAAAATAAATTTTTAAGCACTCACAAATACACTATCACACCAACATGCATGAATGAATCAAAATACAACTGTGAATAAACAAATGATGAGGGAAAATAATGAGGAAACAGAGCTGGCTGAGTGGAGAGCAAGAAGGTCCAGGGTTCTACTTCCAGTTTGGGTTTCCTCTGGGCACTCAGGTTTCCCCCGTCAACACAAAAGATGTGCCTACTGCTCCTGGCAGGTTTCCCCAGTGGTACTGACGGATGGGTCAAACACTTTAAGACAGAAATGGTTCACCTAAAGGACAAAACCCCGAGCGACAAAGAAAGCAATGTGCTGTACTCCATTTAGTGTAGTGAGTGTTATATTGGAGAAACAAAACAGCCACTTCATAAGAGAATGCACCAACACTGCCATAAGAGCAGCTCAGGACAACAATCTGCCGTACATCTACAATGCAAAGCCACTCACCAGTCGCTGAAGATAGTGAGGTACAGCTCTTAGCCAAAGAAAAGAAATGGCAGTTAAAGAGGCTTTTTTTTTTTTGTCCATTTTTGAACAGGAATGGGGGCTTAGACATCATTTATCTCTTATTTATAACTCCATCCTCAGACCTAAATCAAAACAAGGAAAACAATAGCGATAGCCAGTATGCTACTAGGTGTGAAAGTGTCCATTAGGGGCCTGAACGATTATGTGAAATATGACTCAGGCACAATTCACACTTAGGGTAGCTCAACAGATCAAGCTAACGAACAGAAACTGTAAAGAACAGATGTGTGGATTGCCGTGTCTGACCAGAACTGAAGAAGTCGCTTGGATGAGCAGCAAAACGTCTTACCAGGACGACTGAGGGATTACACAGACAACGATGGGTCAAATGCAGAGGACACATTTCCTTCCAGGGACAATAAAGTGTACCTTAACCTGAAAAGCGTATAAGCGACCTTTAATCAGACATGTAGTTGTTGTGATGGTGCTGTCCTCCATAGGTGAGTGTCCTGCTTGTCTCCTGTCACCTGCGTCAGACCTGCTCCTTCTCCTGGGCGTGTGGGAGGTTCACACTGACACAGCCTTCACTTCTCATCCCTCAGGCTGAGAGGAGGAAACAGAGGCGGGGGGGCACCATACGTCTGCAGGCCCACAGCGGAGAGGGGAGTCAGGGGTGGGAGGGCAGCACCAGCCTGTCCCCGGAGCTGTTGTGTTGGGCCTGAACCGCTCTAATGTCAGGACTCATGTAAACATCGCCTAATGTTCAACTGGAAAAGTCCCACAGGAAACAGGAAGTACGAGCCCATTCTGTGAACACATGTCTGCTGATGGACAGAGTGTGAAATGGGCCAATTGTAAGCACACAAACACAGAGTATGATATGAGACAATTACCCAGTCTAGCGATCCAACTCCTGTCTCCTCTCAAGTGTTGAATGCTTTAAAGAAGTGAGCTAGATGAGGTTAAGACGGGCCCTAAGACACAACAATGTAGTGCGGATCTGGTCAGGAGTGGTCCAGGGGTGGTCCATTGTAGAAATAGTTTCAGAGACAGTCATCTGAGCATTTGGTGGTTTTCAGAAAAGGTAATGATGTCATTCTTCCAGATGGAGGCAAGAGCCAGTTTTTCCATTGATTATATTGCACTTTGCCATGAAATGTTCAGAAGGTAAATTCACAAATGTTGAACCTGATCATTTCTATTGGTGACCCTAGAGCAAAATGTGCATTTTAACAGCATTTCCTCCAAGAGCTCACATTTTCACCAATATTGTGATTTAAAATGTCCAAAAAAACAAAGCACAGGCCCATTATTTCTTTTTTTTTTTTTTTTTTTTTTTAATAATAGGCCTAATGAACCAATTTATCTGGACGGTGCTTGTGTGCAAAACACCAACAGAGGGCGCAACAACTCCAGCTGCCTTTCTTCTGATCGGATCAAAATTAGAACCAGTCTGCAGAAGATTAGTGCACTTTAAAAACACAGAGGAGCATTTCACCAGCAGATGAAGTTAAGGGGTGAGAACAGTGTATTGAGCTCTAGGGCAGTGTTTCCTTGGAATGATTAGGGGGTATTATGCAAAACCATTTTTTTTTTGCCATATTACATTGTTCCCTCATCAAAAACATGCCTGAAGAGGTTTTAGATGCCGTCCATGCATGTTTGAGTATTTTAGCGTGGTTAGCAGTGCCAACCTGTCTACTTCATCAAACAAAACTCTATACAACAACTTCACAAACCTGATGCTGTGTGCTGGAGTTTCATTTTTAGTGGGATTCACCTCTGTTGTGTTGTGATAGCCTCTGAAGGGGGAGTTAGGGCGTCAAAACAAAAGTGATAAATATAAAACATGTTAATACATTGTTTTCAGCAAATATGCATTTTCAAAACAATACTTTAAGGAAGGGGGGGCTACTTTAGTCTAGTCCCTTTAGATGAGCTTAAAAACAGCATCGCCGAGGCCGTAGATTTGCCCGCAGAAGAGAGGGACAGAGGGCCCGGGCGTGTGCTGCTTGTGCCGGGAGACTGCACACCAAACACGGCTGGGACAGAGAGCAGGTGCGCCTTCAGCTCCAAGCGCCGCGCAAAACTACCGGCGCCAGCGCTACGACCCCGTTCAGAGTGAGCACGAGGAGAGAGCGCGCGGCAGCCCCCACGAGACCCAGCAGGAGCAGAGCGCGCGCGCAGAGGAGCAGCTCCGCACGTGCGCAGCCTGACGTGAGGGGCGGCAGCTTTGAAGTTAGCCCTCAGGTGAGCTGTTAGCGTGCTACTAGCTCAGAGGTGAATTTCGGAAATATTGAGGCTACTTCTGGTTTAGACCCGTTTTTCTTTTAACTTTTCCGTTGTTTGAGGTGGGTAAAGGTAGTCAACTGTTAAAACTTGCATAGTCCTGGTTTCATTAACATTTTCCATAGTTCTGACGATACAAAGTTGATAAAAGCTAGTGATAATGCTAGTCCTTATTTAGTCCCAACCCAAAAACATGCACAATAATAGGTCAGATCCTCCATTTAAGGTAGTCCTGACCAAGACTAGCTCAAGATTTGGAGATAGATCCTTAGCATTTAAGGATGGGACTAATAATGTGTTTGTGAACCTTAACCTTAGACCTGGTTTACTCGTTACATCCAAATAACACTCAACAATATCTGCTGTGTGGGCTGTTATTACGCTGTTTTCTGATCTATGTTATAATGTTGTTACCTCATCACAAACAGGCCTGGAGTTGAGTTTTGTTTAATTCACATGTTTAACCCTGTATATTTAAGCTGAGTTCATCTCTCAGACAGAAAACGCTCTGTGCCACCTTGTGATGTCATTAAGTGGTAATACCGGAAGTGCTCCACTGTTTGTTTCACGAGTATCATTTGGATAATTTCAGCCCCTGGAATTGACCGTCTCTACTGAACAAAAGGTAAAAGGCAGATGTTAAGTTGAAAACTACCACTTCATGACATCACAAGGTGGAACCGAGCATTTTGAGCTTTGGAGATGTTACAGACTAATAATAAAGCGTTACTCAAACATGTGAATGAAACAAACAATTCCAGGTATGTTTCTGAAGAGGGATTGGCATTATGACATGACTAAAAGTGTAATACATGATCTTTAAGCTAAAGAATAGGCCTGTCTCATTTAACCAATCCATGCTTTGTTCACAGTGCAGGCTGCAGCTTCATTTGAAGATGGCCCATCTGCACAGGGTCTCCTTCAGGACACTTGACCAACAATATGGAGACTAAAAACAGACTGATCTTCTGTCAGTGAGTCATTACATTACAGAGTGAGTATTATGCAAAAAATGATTTCTTTGAGCTGTCTACCATGTTATAATGTTGTACTTTCATCAAAAACGTGCTGGAAGAGGTTTTAGACGTCATCGATGCATCTTTGAGTATTTTCACAACCTCTCCCTGGCCCTTTTTGAACCCTCCCTTATGTTTAGCAGTAACGTTACGTACAATGCTCAGCCCACAAGCCTACGTCACACATGCTCCCACACAACATCTCTCCATAAATATACAAAAACATGATACAAACTGTGCGCAACAACTTGACAAACCTGATGCAATGTGCAGTAGTTTCATTAGCGGGATGTACGCTGATTGTGTTGTGAACGCGCTCTCAAAGGCACCTATGGCTTTTTCATTGTCAGGTGTCTCTTACTACAAGCAACTGTTTGTTTCAGAAGCTGCGAGAGACCAGCCAATGACAAAGAGAAGCAGAATCATTAAACTCGTCTGACCGTGCGCCGTGAGGTAAGCACAGAGCAGGGGAGAAGTTCATTTCACGGATCCTAAACATTTAGCAAAATTCAATCGGTCTGCGTCCACCTGCGCCGCTAACTACACAATCCCAATTAGAGCTGCTCGCGAGCCTCCTCCTCACTGGTCAGCACGCACAGATGGACTTGTTATTAGGTCCATGCGGGATCACTAATGTAGACACTATCAGGAGCAGAGTGTGAAGGAGGGAGGAGGGGTAAGCACAGAGGGATCATCTCCTCATCATCAGATCAGTTTTAGTTGTTTTGACTTGTGTTGTCACCAGATTTCAAACAGATTTCAGTGCTAAGGAATAGACTCGATACTCAATACTGATTTCGATACCACAGTGATAATAAAACACTCTCTCTTTAAACAATATAATGTGTTTTTCAGCATTAAATCATAGTACTTTCTTTTTTACTCCCATGTGTCTTTATATCTGTGTAATCCCTCAGTCGTCCAGTAGGTTCATAGTGGTCCATGCGTGTACACTGGTCTGTGTGTCTTATATTTGTTCTGATACAGCTCAAGATCATTCTAAAGATTTTCAGTAAGGTTCATTTCTGTCCTGTGAATGTGACTTTTTTGTCGTATTGATACCTGCCCAAATGAGTATCTAGTTTTAGTATTGATTAGTGTCTGGTTTAGCTGTTTTTAGGCACAATAAGATATTTTCATATTGATGTAGGAAATTAAGGTACTTCATTTCTGGTGAGTTTTCTGTCTTTTATTCTGGAGTCAATATAATGTTATCAGTAATATTTCAGGCCTGCCCAAACTTTGGCCAGGGACCAAACATTTTGCTTTGGCTGATGGAGTTTAGCTGCAAGAGATTTAAAAACTCTGGACCTGATTCTTAGAAATGTGAAGAACAGAACTCATTATTCACCGCGATGAGTTTATAAGCACTTTTCACAACTTCTACAGGCAGTGCAGAGTTTTGCTGTGACAGTTAAGCTAACAACACTTCCTAATAATTATAATAATACTAACAGTGGACTTATTTTGACTTCAAGAGCTACTTATACAATATATCTGCTCTGGGGACACATTTTGCTCAAATACATGAAAAAATGGGCACAAGATTTTTTAAGATAATTTCATGTACTTTAATGATATTTATGATATGTTAAATGTATCCAGTCAAAGTTGTATTTAGAGTATTTTGTGTGTGTTTGAATAATATGTATTTATTTATTAGTAGTAGTAGTATTATTTATTTAAAACGTCATTGCTCCGATCTAACCCTGTTTTCACCTCCACCACTACACGCCCACTGTGACGTATTTACTTTACTATCGCGATTCGGCTGGGATGCAAAAAAAGTAGGTGAAAAGGGGTAAGCAAGAATTACGTCCTGATACTCTTTTTCTTTTAGTCGTTTTAGATGAATATTGTGATTTAAAATGTCCAGTTTATAACATAATGGTCCACGGGTGTCATAGATTTACTACATTTCCCTCATGTTTTTGCCGGTAAATGGTTGGCCCACTTTTATTTGAGTATCTATGCATACTAAAAATACACTTCTCACACTATCACAAACACCCTCATGACCCCTGACCTCTTCCCTTTACCACTCTGGCTTTGATCAGGCCTCCATAACAAACCCCCCTCTCTGTGATCCCTCTCCCAGTCTTCTAACATCTCTCTTTCCTTTTGGTGGCCCTCCAGAGCTGTCCCCGGCCCGTCGCCTGCTGCTCCAGCCCTGGCACGAGGTGAGTCTTTTAACTATGTCGCTCAAAGAAAGAACCAGGTACAGTAAGCGCCGCACAGTACAGCATATCTATCAAAATGGAGCCTGTGCAGTCCAATTAAAACGCTTGTGGCTGAGGTGGCTTGTGTGCAGTGGTGGAAGGAGTACTGAGAAAGTACAGTTACTGACTAATAATGTACTCAATTACAACTACAAGTACTGCTTCCAAAATTGTACTTAAGTAAATGCATGAAAAATACTGCTCAGAACTTTTTAGATCACACTTTTACACAAAAAGTGAACAGTTTAGTTACTTTAAAGAGGGGGGATTATACAACATTTACGGTTTGGAGTTATAACATTGTTCCTCATCACAAACATGCCTGAAGATGTTTTAGATGCGATCCATGCATGTTTAAGTAATCTAGTGATCTCTCTGGGACCCTATTCGACCCGTCCTTATGGTCAGCAGTACCATTCTGTGCAATGCTCCGCCCACAAGTCTACGTCACGCACGCTCCCACATGACAATTCTCTATAATTAGATAAAAGCAGGATATCAAAACAATACACTACAACTTCACAAACCTGACACGATGTGCAGTATTTTCATTAGCGGGATGCAGCTGATTGTGCTGTGATAGCTCTGAAGGAGGAGTGACGTGGAGCGTGAAAAACAAGGGGAGGAGGGACTGAGAGCATCAAAAAACAACTGAAACTTATTAAACATAATACATGGTTTACTGCAACAGCATTTTCAGAACAAGAAAAGGTAACATGGTGATCTAAATATGTCATGTTAGGAGCTAATACCCCGTCTTTAAACAACAGTCTGCATCGTCAACCAGAGCGGTGCAGTTATGTTTGTGGTACAGAAAGGAGCAGAGAAAGCCATGGACTGGGACACTGGGACTTGTACAGTTCTCATTAACTTCTATGATTTAAAGTGTAACTAATTACAATTATATGGCTAGAATACAAATACACGTTTAAATATGTACTCAAATACGCACAACTCCCCCATAATTCTCCTCATTTACATAAGTAATTGTGATTCGTTACTTTCCACCTCGCTGTCGGTTGTCCCGTGAGGAGGGGGGCAGGGGACCGGTCTCTGGGTGTCATCGCAAGTTACCAGGAGAAGCTCAGAGCAATCCGCCTCGCGCACGAGCTGCCTCTGCTGGTGCCACCCCCTCCTCCTCCTCCTCCTCTTCCTCCTCTCTCTCTCTCTCTCCCTCTCCCTCTCTCTCGCGCTCCCTCTCTCCACCTCTCACTATCAGTCACCGCGCGCTCCTCCCTCCAAGCGCACACCTTCTCTCTGCTCCAGCTGCACCGTCAGTGCGCTTCTTTCAGTTCTCAGCATTTAAAAAAAAAAAGAAAAGAAAAAAAGAATGGATTTATGATTTTGTTTTTTGTAAACTTTTAAGTAAGAAGAATTTTGGTAGCCGCTCCGTAACTTTCCGAACACTCGGCGGTCCATGGAAAGGCGTGCAGGTCGGACGTGATGCTTCAGGATTTAAGCGCCAGTGTCCTCTTTCCGCCGTGTCTGCAGCATCGAACTTTTGGTCAGTCGTCTTTACAAATCTGTTCTAAATATGACTTTTTAACTCTTAAGTGTTATTATGTTTCATGTGTTTAAACAGGTTTTGTTGTATTTTAAGCGTTAAAAGGCCCTTAAATCTTAGTAATGTAATATTACTCTCACTTTTTGTGTGTCATTTTGTAAAGAAATCTTTGGATGTGCCGTGTGAAATGTTTAGTTTATATTTGTGAAGTCAATTTAAAAGCACAATTCTGGTCTTTTGTGTAGTTTTAAGACCAAAGTGACACATTTGCACGACGTAAATGTTAAAAACCTTTCAATTCTGTAGCATTACTTTCACTTTTTGTTAATAATTTTATATAGAAATCTTTGTGAATGCCACATCAGAATTTTAGGTTATATATTTGTATTTTATTTAAGTAAATTTAAAAACTGAATTGTGATCATGTGTGTGGGTTTAAGACCAAAGAAACATTTGCGCAATATAAATGTGTTTAAAATCCTTAAATCTTGTATTATTAGACTCACATTTTTATGTATAATTTTATTGAGGAAGCTTTGAAAGTGCCGTATAAACATGAATTTACTTTGAAGTCAGTATAAAATCAGAGTTGATCTTGTGCGTAGATTTAAGAACAGAGTAACCTGAGGACACGACGCATTTGCACAATGTTAATGCTTTGTTTAAAAACCTTAAGTCTTATATTATTATCACTTTTTATGTATAATTTTGTAGAGAAAGCTTTGAGAGTGTCATGCCAACATTTTTGTTTAGGTTATATATTTAAATTTACTTTGAAGTAAATTTAAAAACTGAATCTTGATCTCATGTGGAGTTTTAAGACCAAAGTAATTTGAGGACACAAAACATCTGTACAGCACAGTTTCATGAGCAGTTTTTATCTTTTAAGTTTAAAGTTGCTAATGAAACTGCACAAATGTTATTTCCCAAAGTGCAGTGTTTAATTGTATTATAATTGTATTTTTATTATAGCCAAAAGAAAGAAAAATCATGACTTGTTTTTAACTCTAACTCTGTGAGCGCAGGTCCTGCTTTTATGAGCGCTCACATTTATGTTCAGATGTGTCTTTACTCCTCAACATCACAAATGTCTCTCTCTTCACTTAAGTGTGTTGTTTCAGATTCAGTTTTGGTATACAGATAATATGTTAATGCTAATTTACAGAAAAGTTGACCAAACGTGCCGTATGAAATTTCAGTTAAACCGACTCCGCTATAAAATTTTAATATTTTTCATTTCAACACAATCAACTTTATGACTTTTCACTCAAGTCCAAACGTCATTCTCCAGTGTCATCTCGTCACAGATATGTTCCCTCCATCATTCAGTCTTAAAACAGTCTAAAAAATGAGCGTCTTAAATCGATATTTTTAGTTCAGAACCTTCCAGATGTGATCTACCATTCAGCCGCGCTCACATGATCGAACAAAGATGGGAGAAAGACTTGGGCGTTTAATATTTCAGCAGCAGACGTGAGAGCAGCCAGACGAGGTATCACTGTTTGAAATGACACTTTTACTTCAACACTGCGGATTTAATGAACCACTTCCTGTCCATTACCATATAAGGAATACCTCTTCATTTTCAAGATTTATGGCCACAGGTAATTGGAACAAGAGGTAGAATTATGAGAGTGGATTTCCGACATATGTCCCACTTATGGACTGCTCAAAAAGTACCTGTAGGAATATTTTTAGATTTTAAATTTCTTCTGTCGTAATTCTAACGTGCACTTTAAAATTTGGATTGTTCATATACAAGTAGTTGCATTTTTTTTTTTTTTTTTATTAATTTAAACGACCCAACATAACAACTGTCACTTCACAAAAATTCTTGTCTCAAAATACTCAAATTATATTTTTTTAGGTCTGAAAACAGGTTCAATTTCTAATTTGATCTGTTTTTCTACCACGCAATACAACTGTCACTTAAATTAAAAAAAATCATGAACTACTTCAATATTTTGAAGTCTGAATGTTAAAATCTTTATTTTTTGTACCACCCGACATCACAACTGCCCCTTCACAAAACTGTTACGAACTACTCAAATACATGTTAGAACATTTTTACATCTGCCATTTTTTGTAAACATATTATTTCAGGTACATTTTATTTTTTAATTTTTTTCACCCAATTTAAACGATCTGCTATCACTTCAAAAAAATCCCACGAATATTTTTAGGTTTTGTTCCATGTAGAATTCTCACACACACTTTTGTATTGCCCTGTATCTCACCAGCGCTCTCTTCATCGGGCTTCGCCAAATTATTGATTTAACCAAACAGAAAACGAAAATCAAAGACTATACAAAGCACAATAAAACCAACTTCCAACAAAATTATGAATCAAAAACTCTCAGATATTGAAATTTGAACTTTTTATTTTTGCCTTTGATGTAGCGCTCTCACATCTCCAGCGTCCTGCCCCCTCCCGTGTGTACTTTCTGTAGTTGTTTTGTGAATGATGGCTCCTCTCCAGATCTGAGTCTCTCTGCAGGACTTTGGTGCAGCTTGGCTTTAGAACAAATCTGGTTCCGGTGACTCATCCATCCTATACACTTCCACCAGGACACTGTTTTAGTCCTCCATCAAGCGCTTCTTTGGGGTTGTTTTTGTGTCAAACTGCTTTTCCTGTTGGGTCAAAATATTATAAATGAAAATCTTGCGGAGATTTGATTATTTCATAACATACGTGCGTTTTATTCAAATTTATTTAGATATGTTCCCTAAAAAACTGTGTTATTGGGGTTTTTTTGGGATTTTTTTTTCTTTAAAATTTCAAATATTTACCATGGAAAGGGATGTTAAATAGATTCTGAATTTTTATGTTTTTTTGTTTTTTATCTGTTTCGAATAGCAGATCTATTTTGCTGTCAAAAAGTAAAAGCTGAAAAAATATCTAAAATTTTGTGTTAAAATACTGATAATTACTACCAAAGACGTTCATTACAAGCAAAAAAATATATAAACGTCACAATTTGATTTAGTAAGAAGCTTCAAACCCTGTAAAATTTCTCACAAAATTGAGATTTACATACAAAAATCCAGAAAAAAAAAATTAAAAATCAAAATTCCTTCTCTCAACCCTCATTTGAGCTCTTGTTTACGCTGCCTCCACCTGTTTAACATTGTTTGAAAATATTACCTCTCTCTCTACGATCTGTTAATTGTTTACTCTTTTTAATTCACACCTCGGGCGAGCAAACATGATATGAAAAGTGTCACAAATGGAAAATCTGCTTTTTTTTCCTTTCCGACCCTGCGCATGTCTAAACTCATCCCTGCTCCCGCGATAATGACAACCCCCCCTCCCCATTCAGTGTATAAATAGACCTGCTAATGACATTTTAAACTCCCGTCTAAAACACACGTCAAACGAAAATATCTAATCGACCAAGGCTTCATTATTCGAGCATTAGCGAGGGTACAGGGGGAGCGAGCAGGTGAGGTGCCCGATTTCGGAGCGAGCGCTGCGGGTACAGGTGCGTCCAGCCGCGGGTAGGAAGCCAATTAAACGCAGGGAACAATGGGAGGGTGGAAGGGGGGATGTGGATAGTGCGAGCCGCTGTAGTAGAGTAATCACAAGGCATCAGATACTTCCAGAAGACTTGTTCATAGTTGTCAGGCCCACACGCTGCTAAAAATGGACCTGAGTGATACCCAGGTACTGGGAATTCAAGCCAAAAGTGTAACGACGGTGTAGGTATTCACTAAAGATGTTCATATTTTAATTAAGATTAAAAGACGCAGTTAAATAATAATAATAATAATAATAATAATATAAAATCCTCCTACAGTTGTGGTAAACTGGGCAAGATTTTAAGCAAAATTATTGGATTACAGTGAAATAAAAATGTAAAAAATTGAAGCTTAATCAAAAAAGTCTAAGGGTAATGTTTTTCTAAGTTAGCAAAACACCTTCATTTTGAGTTAACACTAGTTAATTATTTCAGTTCAATTCATCTATTCATTATTTTGACTATTGTGAGTATCCAGATTAAAAATGAACACGTATCAATTCTGTTTCGGTTCACTTTAATTTTGTCAAGTCCCAAATCACAACAGCGTTCGCCTCACAGGGCGTCTGACTACTGTGGAGTTAACCAACAAAAAGAGTTAGAAAATCTAATTATCGAAGGTTAACGAAGTCAAACTGCTTAAGACAAAAAAGGATAAATTCAATTCAAAATGATAAAATAGAGTCAACCCTCGATTTGTTCACGGCAAATGTAATCTGAGGCTTTACTTTGTGCCAGAAAGTGTGTGGAACAAAAAAATCAGCCTTTCAAATCAACTTTTGTCAACTTTTAAAAATAATTTTTGTCATACTTTTCTGGCTTGTAAAAATCTTCGAATGAGATTTAAAAACAGACACAGACAATTGTGCACAAGTAACATTTGTCACTGTATTCGTGTAATTTAAAAAAAGTTTTAAAAATGTAAATTTTTTATCATTTTTGTCACACTTTTCCAAGTCTTGTATAAGGGATGTGTGCAGGTCTTGTATAAGAGTTGGTCTGTGTTTGATGGTTTTAAACCCTTAACATCATATGGCCGACTTGACGGTCCGATATTCCTATAGGGGACAGGACAGGATAACCTCGCTTACTTCTCTTTTTTTTTTCTCTCTGCTTCTCTCTTCGCTCTGTCCATCTGCATCACTCTCTTCTGTGTCTCTTCTGTGCAGCTCAAGTTCCCGACAATGACGAGCAGTTTGTCCCGGACTTCCAGAGCGAAAACTGTGAGTACGTGTGTGTGTGTGTCTGTGTGTGTGTGTGTGTCTGTGTGTGTGTGTGTGTGTGTGTGTGTGTCTGTGTGCGTGTGTGTGTGTCTGTGTGTCTGTGTGTGAACATCTGTCAGCGCTGGAAGATGAATCGCAACTCACAATCACAATCTGAATGTCCGCAATTAGCAAATCCAAAAAATGAATTAGGATTATTTAGATATGTAAATGTACACTAACTAACTATTCTATCTTCATGGGGTTTTACTAAACAAAAGCTGTTAACGCAGTAGTGTCGACCTGTACAAACATGTTGAAATGTCCCTGTGTGTCAGATGCCCTCCCTGTGTCTTCATCTTCTTCTGTAAAAGCTGCGAACCCTGTAGTTTATGTAGAAACCTATACAAACCGTTAACAATAGATTTTTTACTGATTTTTGATCTGCTGTGATACTAAAATAAGTTGATTTTGATACCAAGGAAAAGGCTTGATACTCGATACCACGATTAGAATAAAAACGACACTTTTTAGACAATATAATGTAATCTGTAACGTTAAATAAGTCGTTCATTTACGATGTGATCTATATTCAAATGTAGATTAAGATCAGGCAAAACCTCTCCAATAAAAGTCAAATTTTGTCCATCCATTTTCTTCCACTTATCTGGGGCCGGGTCACGGGGGCATCTCTGGTGGGACCCTAAGGCGTTCCCAGGCCAGCCGAGAGACATAGTCCCTCCAGCGTGTCCTGGGTTTCCCCCGGGGCCTCGGCCTCCTCCTTTTTCAAGCAATATTTTAACGTGTCATTATGAGCAGAAAAAATGACAAATCAAAAGAAAAAAAACATTGATATTTTCATATTTTTCCGCCAAAATCAGGGCAAACGTTTGCTCTGTACTAGAAGGCACAGTCACATCTCACCTTGGCTCCCTCAGACTCTCTTAAACAGTGATATTCTTAGACCACGGCTTATTTGCATGAGTTAAAATAGTGCACTGAGGTTTTTTAGGGACTAGAGCGATATATTTAACCCATCTGTGGCTGTTTTGAAATGGAAAACACGTCTCCTCTCTGACCTGCTACTAGAAGCACTTTTGGTAAATGTTGCTTTGTGGTTAGCGCTAAATCAGAGGATGAGGTATTGCTCAGTATATTTTTACAATAATATTTGATTTACGTGTTAATATTATCGTTCTGTGAAATATGTTCAGACACATATTTGAGGATTCAGCCGTTTATTTGATTCAAGTTGAAGTTTCAGTTTGAAAAGTAAATAAGGTAAAAAAGATAAATGTGTAAAATAATGCTAGTGCTAATGCTAAATGTTTATTAAAATAGGCAGAGCTCATTAGGGATGTGTGATTAATCGCATTTGAACCAAGATGAAGATTTAGTCTGTCAGTGATCAGCTTGGGTGTTTTTCATGGAGAGGTGTACAGCCAGTCCTTTGTCAGTAAAAACATGTGATTTGGAGCAGAGGAAGACTTTGGAGGAAGAAATATGATTTTTTTTAGTCCCGTTTATGTTCAAGAAATGTATATTGAAAAGTATTTTTAATAAGACAAAATCTAATCAAGTAAAAACCTGAGACTGATCAATATGAAGCAAAAAAGTGAAATTGTGAAGAATAGCCCTAGTACTAAGAGACCAATAACCGAGATGACGTCTATTTAAATTATGTGAATATAGATGAATGACAGTATTTTTTGAAGTATTGAAGTATTTTGAAAATCCAATCTCAAATCCAGCAGATCAGGAACTTGAAAGACGAAGGATGAATATAAACAAGTACATAACACAAGATGGAATCACACACTGAAAATATCCACAGAGGACCTTTAATTATTCTAAACAATCTCATCTTTACAAATTTCAACAATCTTCTAACCAAAGTGAATGGATCATGCAACATAGCAACAGATTTATTTATACCAGATGCCCTTCCTGTCTCATGAAGCCACACTATAGTGACGTGCGTCTCGCCTGGGGACACAACGCCCCTGTACCCAAGCTGGATTCAAACGACCGCCTTCCCGTCCCGTTCCCAGACAAAAACACCCCGGCTCAGAGTATATTGCGCTGGCTGCCTCTCACCTGAGCTCCACGAGGCTGTTCGGTGATGGGGACTTGGCGCGGGGCTCTTCTGGTGGAGGAGGAGGTGCCAAGCCGTGGACACAAGCGGCGTGAGTGGATCCCAGCAGGAGCCAGAGGCAGCACATGTCTGTCCTGTGAGCCAGAACGCCCATGGAACGGACCGAGAGAGACCCGAGCCACGTCCCCATCCGCCCATCCACCCATACACCCATCCACCCATACACACACCCGCTTGCGTATAGTGCTCTATCGATAAAAAAATAGTCTTATGATTATTGCGAAGATAAACTGCTTTTCTTCATAACTCGGTAAAGATTAGCAAGCAATATCATCTATTTAAACATGCCACAAGTATTATATATGTAACTGGTGCTCGGGATATTTCTAAATTGCTTTATAGATTCTTTAGTTTAGCTTTATGATTATTGTGACGATGATTGTTGCGAGAATGAATAGTTGTACAAAATTTTCAATTCTGATGTGAAAATAAAAAGCGATTTTTCGCTGCACGATGCAAAAATAAGTTCTAAAAAATTTAGATAATATAAAGAACCAGAATACTGAGTTTTTTTCCAACGCCAAAACTCCAGCGACCTGCTCATCCTCCCATCCACCTGCTCGCTTAGACATCTGAACAAATATGGACTGACCTGGAAACATTAGCAAGTCATCTGGGCTGTTTATAAGCAGTTACAAGTAATAAACTGTAAGTAGTTCTTGGGATTATTTAGTTGCTATGTAGGAAAAAAGTATTATGATTATTGTGGAAATAACAGATTTTACCATTGACTTAGTGAAACCACGAACCAAAAACCAAACAACTTATTAGTTTGGACCAGACAGACAAAATGTATTCTTTTTTTTTTTTCTTGATGATATAAAGAGTCCTATTGCCTTTTTTAAAAAAAAAAAAATCCATTAGAGTAGTTTAAAGTAATTTGGATTTATAAACATACATATTACACAATAAAATAAAAGTATGCCATGCTCATTTGCACACATCACAAAAATACTGCAAACTTTACAAAAAAATGAGCTTTTTTGTCCCTGTGGGCTTCCCGTCCGCAGAGGTCACGAGACTGTCCCAGTGTCCTTCAGAGCAGGGCCAGGCTGGGTGGGCGTGGGGCTGTGAGGAGACTGCTGACCATCTGAACGGCCCTGGCCTGGCACACGGGCGGCAGCACCAGCACCGCACAGAGGTACGGACAGATGGCCAGAGGGGCCGGTGGGGCAGGCCGGTGGGGGCCCCAGCCGGCACCTGTCCCAGATGGAGCCGGAGCCCACTCACGTGCTGCACAAAACGGGGAGAGAGGGAGAGAGTGGTGGTTAGGGCAGGTGATGAATTGACCTGACAAACTGGGACGCTCTAAGTAGGAGATAGGTTAAAAAATCTAGTGTCATTTTCATCAGAGGAGGCTCAGCTACAGGTACGAGAGGCTCCGACGCATAATTAGTGGAAACAGGACACTTAGTTTATGACACAAAACTGATAAAAAACAGGAGGGATTTTTGATGATTGGGACTAGAACTGCAAGATTAATCAAAATCGAATTGAAATTGTAATTTGAACAGACAAATTTACCACATAAATCACATGGATGCGCTTTTTGAAGTACCATTATTTCCTGCACAAACGACAAAATCCTATTCTTATTCTGTATAAAACCTGCTAACCCTGTAGTGTAGATCTGTACAAACATGTTCTGAATGAAACGTCTGATTCTCCTGGATGTGTTTAAAATGTGAACTTTTGAACATAATTATTTTATTACATACACACATTACTTACATAAATCTAATCACAATGCTTGTCTGAAAAATTGCACATGTATTCATGCTAAATTGTTCAGCCCTATAATTGGCACAAGCCATTTTCACTGAGGGAGCTTTTCACTGCACTATTTATAAATCCCTCGTACATGCTGGGGGTAAGCCACACCTGCCCTGGGCTAAACTGACAGAAGTGAGGCTGCCAATCTGCGCAAAACAGACCCCCCGACCACCACGGCTCACTCACACACAGCATTCATGTAGAACGTGAAGTGTCTTGCCCAAGGACACGACAGTGGTCAGAGCCGGGATCAGACTGGTGACTTTCGGAGTTGGTGGGCAAACAATCTGAACCAAATCAAGCAAATCAAAGCACTGTACTATTTTTTAAAGGAGACCTACTATTCAGAATCTCACTTTCAAAGCTTTTAAACATATAATTGTTCCTTTTCTCATTTACCCTGTTGAAGTCGTATTCAGAGTGATTCCTGCATGTTTGAGTAATCTTAATTCTTCTGTATTCAAGACGTCAGCGCTCCGATCATCCCCCACTTTCACCGCCACCAGTACACGCTCTCTGCTCTCTACTTACTCCCCAGTGTTATTTTCTTAATTGGTAAAATGTCACAGTTATTTTAGTACAAATTAAAAAAAATTCACTGGTTGCTAGCGTGATCTATCCCTAGGAGGGACTAACAGCATGTGGCACTTTGTCGAATGAGGGTCAAGCAGGAATCAGCTCTCTGCAATTTTTTTCCAAACCACAATTCAGCTGACTTGTTTTTTTTTTATCATTTAATCATTTGAGATCAATATTGCGATTTTAAATGTCTAAAACATTGTGTAGAATCCAGAGAAACCGAAAAGGTCTGACGATATTTTTTGCGCTGATATGCGGAGCCGGTTTTCATTATTTTCCCCCCAAATGATGCAATTTAAATTTACTAAAAACTTACCCATAGCTGTTTTTTTACCACAAACCTACAAGAGCAGTGTAGTCATGTTTTGTGTAGTAATTATGCACACTGTGTTTAAATAAAGTTTTGTGTGTACTCTTTAGGCAGCAGGTCAGCCCAGACTAAATATCGGCCTCTGCTGGGAATTTAAGGCCGATAGTTAATACGCTAAAAAGTGTAAATATCGGCTAACGGATATATCGATCTGAGTGTAATAATGATCCATGTGCGTCATAGATTATAGCTTTAGACACAAGAACAGTATGTCTCCTTAACTCCTTATAAAGTTCACGGTTGACCGTATTACCCTCTGTACCGAGTTTGCCCTCTGGACCTGTGAACCACCCGAACAGCAAGCGTCCTCCTCGGGCTGCAGGAGAAGACGGAGCTCTCCTTTTGTCTGCAGCTCCACACAGACGCCTAGCATTAGCATAACTTAGCGGGAAGCGGAGGAGGAGGAGCGGAGGTGTAAAACGCGACCACACGTTTTTCCCTCCTGTTCTCTCGTTCACAGAGCGAGGAGCACCTACAGCAGGTGAAAATGGAACCGAGGCTTTTTCACGTACTGCCAAAAGACCTGCACTTTTTATGAATGGACCGGAGAAGGATCTGCCAAAACGGAGAGCCAAAGTTTGCCAACACACTTTTGTAGTGAGTTACTGAGGCCAGGAATTTGGATGTGGTGTTGAGTAGGAGCAATAATCTGAAGGGGGGATTTTTCAGTATTTTTTTTTTTTTTATGTTTTTTTTTTCTTGCTTTACATAAAAAAACATGAATTGTCCCTTTATCTACTCATAAAGGTGAATTATTATTTAGATTAATCATCTCTCCCATAGAGTCTAAGTAAATTGTAACTTTGAATTTTCCATATGATTAATATTTTATTATTAGTAACATATTTTTTGCTTCACCTTTACCGTTCCTTAACCTAAAAAACAAGGTGATTATAAAAAAAATAAATAAAAAATTAAGATAATACACAGTAAAAATACAGTGTGAGGGAAAACAAGCATTATGGGGACAAAATTATTTCAGTCCTGGGAATATATGCAACCTTGGACATTTGCATTCCTACCAACAATATTTAATAATTGAAAAAAAAAAAAATGTAGATAGATAATTAAAGGTGCACTGTGCTGCTTTTCAGGTGGAGGGGAAACCAGGCAAACAGACAAGTCAAGATGCTTTTTAAGGTTTAAAATAAATAAATCAAAGATAAAGTTAATGTCAAACCAGGGGTAAAGACAAGCAGGTGGCATACCCTCTATAATGAAAGTTACATATTGTACCTTCAATGTACGGGAAAGGTTTTATTGATATACTAACATTAAACTCGTATTCACTCTGAGTCCGTTGCCTTAGCTACAGAAAAACATTTCCATTGTGAACGGAGCTTGTAATTGTTTTGAACCTCTCCCCTTAGGAACACGATGACATCTTAGTTCATCAATACAGCGATAATGAGAGTGATCAGGCAGAGGCGACTGTGACATCCTGCACTGAGACCACAGTATGTTTTAGACCGAGCTCTGCCCCCTGGTATCGATTTGTGTACCGCGACCCCCTGCTGGACAAATCTATGGTGACATTTCCATTTCTAATTTAAGGCTCTGGGCTTGTCATCGTGTGAAGCTATTGTCGAGGCCCCCGCTGTGGCGCTTATACAGTTAAAACGCAATCTGTGGAAAAATGACATATTAGTTTTTTGTATACAAGTAATAGTCAGTGTATGTTTATTGCTTATACACTTATTTAGAAAGTCTAGTGGACTGGAAAAACAGAGTAATAGAACTGTTTTTGCAATTAAAAGTTACGGCTAAACCAACTTTGAGCAGAGAATGAATTGTAAAACTGTAAATGTGAAGTGATATGTAAAGATAAATAACTTTCCAATTGGACAGAACGTTTTATAACAAAGATGCACGCCATATTGAGAGGGGGTGTTAGATAATAGATAACATATTTAGATCACCGTGTTACCTTTTATTGTTTTAAAAATACTATATTCACCAGTTTTTTAAGTTTTGTTGTGTCCTGCTTTCCTTTGTGCAGTTGTAGTGTGTTGTTTTGTATCATGTTTTTGTATATTTATGGAAAATGGCTGCATGGGAGCATGTGTGACGTTGGCTTGTGGACTGAACTTTGGTCAGAATCGCACTGCTAACTGTACAGAGGGTTTGAATAGGGCTCAGAAGAGATCACTAGATTACTCAAGCATGCGTGGATGACATCTAAAACCTCTCCAGGCTTGTTTTTGATGACGGAACAATGTTAAAATATGACAGAAAGCTCCAAAAAGTTGATTTAGCACAATATTCCTTCTTTAACAATGTTTTTGCAATAGTGTCTAAGTGTTTAACTTAAACTGTTAAAATAATTTATGCAGGACCACTATTTTTTCTTGCAATTATTGACATAGGATTTGCAATGTGTTTTTAAAATCAAGATTGATCAGAGAAAAAACTGCTCAACTAATACAAGAATCCCATGCATTTCAGAGCGTGTTTGTTCAGGGTTAGCAGGTTTTTTACATTAACACCACACAAAGACGCAGGGAGTACAAAAGTTAAAGTACTGCACTTGAGTAACTGTTTTAAGCATCTATAATTTACTCACCGCAAGTCAGTTTTACAGAGGAGAGCAAGTACCTACACTTTTCTACTCTCATTTATTAACAGATTGAAAAGTAAAAGTATATTTTCTTAGTTTGAGACTGGCTGGGGGTATGAACCTATTTTTACAGGTTCATACTTCGAGTAAACAAAAATATACAAATAAAAACAGCAAGAAAAAAAATGCATTAAATTCTTTATCAAAATCACTACATTTGACGCTTCTGTGGATCTCAAATCTGCCCGACGTACTTATATTTTTTAAACAGGTACTTTTACTTAAAGACTAATTAAGAGTAAGGTTTGTGGAGATGTAAGCAGCTCACATATTTTTCTACATAGTTTTTTTTGTTTTGTTTTGTTTTTAACGTGCAATAAACACAATTAATATTAAAAAAAAAAAAAAAAAAAAAAATTAAAACATATTTTTTGTTATTTTTCTGCTCTCTTATCTGTACTTTTACATGAGCAACAAAATTGAGTACTTCTTCCATCAGTGCATTTAGTTCATTACAGGTCTGTGCGATTTGCTAATAGGAATCACTCAGATTTCCACTGCAGCTGCACTACCATTAATCTTTTGACTTTCTAAACAGACTAAACAATATCTGCATGTATTGTTTTGTCCAAACTAGTTCCTAACAAGGCTTTCCCAGGCGGTGCACAGCCACCAAAGGTCGCCCCACAGGAAGTGCCTGTTTGACCCCTGATCGATGACCCGCAAAGGTTAGCCCCCCAGCGCGGTCCTGAGGGGCCCAGAGCAGAGGCAGTGCGGGCCCCTGTGGTCGGCCGCAGGGAGCCCCTCTCTGTCTGGGGCCCATGGACTCCTCCTCGCGTGGCAGCTGACAGTCAGGCGTGAGAAAGAAACTCAAGACATGAAATCTGTCTTTGAGTGATAGGACTAAACCATAGACTGTGTGAAGAAGTGGCCTGAGTGAGTGTGCATTCAGCTCCCGTCAAATGAAGCTCATCCAGGCTAGCAGTTACAAGGGCCAATTTGGAGCCAAGTAGCAAATTAGACCCAACACGAGTATCATAGCAACCAAAGAGCCAATCCAGAGCGAGGCTGTTGAAGGTAACGCCCCTTCCCGCCCACACTGCTGGTTTACAGGAACCAGGTGCTTAGCAAAACTGTCAATCAAACCTGTTGCTAACGCTAGCAGGACCAACCTCAAGAAGATGCCTGATTTGTCTGTTGTTAATGTTCATATCTTGAGTTGCGGACACAATCGCGAAATAAAAATACCAGGATCATGTAGAGCGGGTCAGTACGAACATTTTAAGACCAAAATGCCGAGCCTGACAGCAGCAGTTACGCCCATGCGCACTTCCTATTTGGAGGTTAGCTATGTCCATTTATATGTACAGTCTTTGGTCAATACTGTGACAGGGAGGTGGACACCTAAGTGTGACCTTTAGCAAAACCAACAAAGCAAATATGGTAGATTGGTAGATATAGATTTCAGATTATAAATGGTAGCTCTTTCAGCTCCAGAATACAGAATACATGTACTTATGTATTCTTAGATGTGAGTCTGTTCACTGGTGAAACTCCCCGTTTTCAAATGGCTGTGATTGACAAGTGTATTAGCCAATCAGGGACACACATGGTCCGTCCATATCGTCCAAGTAAAGGAAAAAATATTACAGGGGCTGAAAAACTTCACAGATTTTTGCTGAATCAATGAGTGAAGCACGAAACTCTCACTAAACTGTTAATCTGAGGTGAGATTTTGTTTGTAAATGATATATGACCAATAAGCTCCTTCGTCCCACATGTGTCACTGAAAAACAGAACTCTGATCACACGATCATGTGATCTGCAACAGAGGATGTGGGGACCAGACTGATATCAATCTGTATAAAAATACAGAGATTTCATTCAGATTTGCCAGGCAAATAGTCACATACTTAAAACCCTTCATTGTAGCAGCCTGTTTGTATCGTCCTGTCCAAGACGTAAACAAACCGTGGAAACCAGACTCCAAACTCGTGAACGCTGCGGTCCGAATATTTGTACACGGGACAGACCGATTCATCACCTGTCTGAAAGCATGTGCCGTCCCACCGTGGAACCATGGAACCAGCAACCTGAACTCCTCCCTCCCTCCACCCTCCACCGCTCCTCCTGGTCCTCCGCTCGGCCAATTGAATTAGTGTCGATCCCGGCTGCAGAAGATGGGAGTTAATCAGGACTGATCAGGCACTTAGCAGCCTCTCCCCTGGCCCGCGCTCAGTGTGGGGCCACAGGCAGGCCGCGCGGGGCCCTTCAGATCAATGAGCTGTTGTCGTCGTCTGGAGAGTATCGAACCGCACACCCCCCACTCTGGTGATTGTCATATTTCACCGGGAGCGAGCGCAGGAAAAGCCAGTGCAAATGAGGTTTAAGTGAGTCGTCTGTGAGAGCGATGGGCCGTTGTGAGACAGGAGCAGAGCTGCTGGACCAGGGCTGATCTGAATGGACTCTTTTGACTCTTTATCAGCGTTAAACAGCATCAGTCATCACCTATGAGTTTGCTGCTATACTGTTTTTGCTAGAGTTTTCACAATGCTAAAATTTCAGACTCCATTTCGATACTAAGGAATAGACTCAGTACTCAATACTCAGATTGTCATTTTCAAGTAGTGGGTGTACACTAGTCTGTGTCTTACTTGTTCTGATACAGCTCAAGATCAGTCTAAAACGATTCAGAAAAGTTCCATTTCTAACCTGTGAATGTGACTTTTTTTAGTCTCGATACTCAAATGAGTATCTAGCTTTGATACTAGTTTTAGTGAACAGTAGTGTCTGATTTTCTATACTTTTCACAACCCTAGTTCTTTCCATATTATTCAACTTGAAGAAAATAATTCTTATTGGCCACCAAAAAGTTACTCTGGTCGATTAGCACAAACATTTCATCTCCTTTCTTAACAGACTTTTAAGGCAGTTATTAGCACTAGTTTTTCACAAGGCGTGTTACCACAGCAGATTTGACTTACAGTTACAGTTTAACCATCATTGACACAATGATTAAACAGTTACATCTTTAAAGGAACTTTGTGCAGTGGGAACTATACAACTGAACCTTAACCTGCAAGTGTTTCTCATTCTCAGTGTACGGAAAAGCCATGCTTTATGAAATACATTTTTCTGAATGATGAAGTAAAGTTAATATGACATAAATGGCCATTTAAAAAAGCCCTTTAAACTTTTTTGGACTGTTATTAAAGGCCCCATATTACTATTATGTTATGATCTGTTATAATGTTGTTTCCTCTTCACAAACAGACCTGGAGTTGTGTTTTGTTTCATTCACACAGGTTTAACACACAAACCTGCATATTGAGTTCTGCTCTCAAACTAAAAACACTGTTCCACCTTGTGATGTCATGTGGTAATACAGGAAGTGCTCCACTACATTGCCACTTCATGACATCACGAGGTGGAACAGAGCATTCTGAGCTTTGCAGATGTAGGCAGACTAATAATAAAGGATTATTCACATGTGAATGAAACAAAACACAACTCTGGGCCTGTTTTTGATAAGGTAACAACAACAAAGCTCATGAGAATCAATTTTGTGCAATATAGGACTTTTAAATTGACATGATTGTAATTTATTTGCTTCTAAATCTGTCAAGATAAATATTTTCATCGAATCATATTTTGACCTGGATAATCAAGATTATTGATGAACTAAGTGTCCTGAATCTCTCTTCTTCATGAGAATCCAAATCCTGTCTAAGTTCCTGTCTGGATGTTGATTTACTCGTCACATTGTCACGTTGTGGTTCACATGTTGCTGCTGGTCAGTGTGTGATAGTTCTGCTCTGCTCTGTTTCAGTGGCTCTCCACGGCCTCCAGCTGAAGATCAAGAGAGAGCTGCACAGCCCCTGTCTGGAGCTGAGCTCAGCCTGCAGCCAGGAGCGCCTAAGGCTTCAGTATGGAGACAAGTGTCCCTACAGCAGGTACTCTCTCACACCAGACAAGTGTCCCTACAGCAGGTACTCTCTCACACCAGACAAGTGTCCCTACAGCAGGTACTCTTATCTTATACACAAGTGCCCCTCCATTCTGCTTCTCAGTTCACTTTGCTATTTTTTTCTCTGATTAATCTGGTTAATCTTCTTGTCAATCCCGCTCATCAGAAATCATGGAGACAGGATACAGTTCCAGACTCAAATATTTTTTACAAAGTATTGTAAAAGCGTGTCGTTTTGGCTGAACAATGCGCTCTCACACATGTACAGTCCTACAGCAGGACCAGACGTCAGAGCAGAGCAGGGAGCATATTTGTGTTTATCTTACGATATTGAACTAAACATTTCCATTTATTTGTGTAAGTGTCTTGTCTGCTCTTAAGTACGTCCAAATCAGTCTGTAATGAAGACTGGTCTGATGGAGTGAGCGTTACAGCTGCTGCATGTTGCTAAGTTACAGCTGATGTGAGAGACAGTGACCCTTATGCTATATGCTGATAATAACCTGCACACACAGGGGGGACACACTGAGTCATTTTATCACATGCCCGTGGTGTGGACAGAGCCGCTCTCATTCTGGTAAATAAACCTACACTAGTGTTTAAGACTAGTGTGTCGCAATACTAACATTTCAAACTTGATTTCGATACTGAGGAATAGACTTGATACTTAATACCGATTCTGATACCATGATTATAATAGAAAAAACACTCTTTAGACAATAGAATGTAATTTTCAACATTAAATCATAGCACTTCCTTTTATATTACCTTGTGGTCTTAGATCTGTGTGATCCCTCAGTCGTGCAGGTGGGTTACATGGTGCTCCAATGGACGTGTACTAGTCCATGCTTAAACTTGTTCTGATACAGCTCAAGATTATTCAAAAGCTGTTCAGGAAAGATTCATTTCTGTCCTGTGAATGTGACTTTTTTGATACCTGTTCAAATGAGTACCAAGTTTTGATACAAGCTTTAGTATTGATTAGTATGTGATTTTTGATACTTTTGACAATCCTATTTAGATCACGTCCAAAGGATGATATAGGCGATATAGTGCAAAAATATATATTTCCCTCATAATTAGGAAAGTGCAAGTTAGCATGCTAGTTGCTGTTAGTTGTTAGCATTACCGTGACACCAAATTTCTGCTTTGCTCTATTTAGACAGAACTATTTATTTACACAAGGAAAATATAAATTGTGTCAGTTACTAAGTTTCACAGAGCACTTTGCCCGGGCAGCCAGACTCTTTGACAAAACTTTACAAAGACGTTATAGTCTCATAGTCTCTTGTGTTGTCTCCACGATTTGCATTGGGTGTGATTGACAGGTGGATTGACCAATCAGAGAAACAAATGGGCTGTGTCAAAGTAAAAGATGGTGGCTCACAGGTAAAAAAAAAAAAAAAAAAAAAAAAAAAACACAGTGGACTGAGATACAGCACGGATTTCTGCAGATTAAACAGAAGCACTAAACTATGTAATTCTCAGGTAATAGTTCTATATTTTGTTCTGAAACAGGAGAATTTTCAAGAGGAGACACATGCCACATAAAAGCAGCTGTGATTGTCCCTACGTGCATTTTATGGTCTGGTTTCGGCCCCTCCTGCAGTCAAACCGAAAGTAGGGAGTGGAGAGAGCCAGGCAACCCAGCACTATTCCAAGATAAAACAAGAGAGAGATTATTTGTCCCACAATGGGGAAATTTCAGTGTTGCACCATCAAAGTACAAGAACAGTAGTCAAATTTTAAAAAAGTTTTAAAAATATGCAAGAATATAAAAGTGCCGGACAAAGTAGAATCAAAACAGATTAAAATTTCAAATGAAAAACAATAATAATAAAAATAAAAACATAACATTTAGTTTATTTGTTCATTCATTTATGTATTTATTTGAATCAGAACAGTGTATATTAATCAGTGTGCAAGTAGCAAGTAGCTTCAACCTAAATATGTCGAAGTTACACAATACCTAGATTTCATCCTTTGTCCAGAGGCATTACCAGATATTAAACCTAATAGTGTCAGTATTCACCAGTCTACCATTGTAATGTTTTTCCAGTGCCTATGAGCAGAAGCAGCCCGCAGGAATGAAGCCCTCCAGCCCAGTGACTCCCCCCTGCAGCACCCCCGTGTCCCCCCTCCACCATGGCTCCCCAACCCCACCGACAGGAGCTACAGCCACGTGCCCGCCTCACAGCCCCTGCCCGACAGCGCCTACGCCATGGACCACCGGTACACTCTTTTTCTCATTTGTCAAATGTGAAAACACCAGATTTTGTACAATATTAAAAAATATTAAAGTTTGTAAAACCATTTTTTATTATGATAAAGCATCGCTCTATATTTCATACGTCACCTGTATGATTCCATGGTGACAATTAAAATCATACTTTGGAACATTCTCCAAAGACACATT
This sequence comes from Periophthalmus modestus, assembly GCA_019594935.1. Taxonomy (NCBI): domain Eukaryota; kingdom Metazoa; phylum Chordata; class Actinopteri; order Gobiiformes; family Gobiidae; genus Periophthalmus; species Periophthalmus modestus. The sequence goes on along the minus strand of JAIEZT010000124.1, from coordinate 25,697,939 downwards.
TTTCAGTACAATATATACAAGCAAAAACATTTATTTTAGTTTTTTGGTTAAAAAGTTACATACCAGGGCTTTAACTTCAAATTATAAATAAGATGTTACATACAGACAATCACAGTTACTCTTAGTATTTTTTCCCAAACACTCTCGCTTTAGTACATGAATAATATAATTTTGAAATAACAGTACTCTCTTTATAATGTTTGATTACTCTATCCATCTCTGGTTATGAAGACACAAAGGGCTGGATGCAAAGGACATTAGGACACTGACGTTTTTAATGAGGTGGGCGGCACAATAAAAAAAAAAAAAGAAATTGCAGATTACAGCGTGATTTGCTGTTTCAGTGTTTGTAAACTAGGATTCTGTGGACATTGTAAGAACTCCAGCAGCATCAATTATGTAGAAAAGGATGAAATATAAACTGATAAACTAATACAAGAATCCCATGCATTTCAGAACGTGTTTGTAGACGTCTAAACTACAGGTACAAGATCTGTTATGAAAAGACAGGATATTTTGTTCTTCGCAGAGGACACACTTCTATCTAAATAATAGCACACATTGGGATTTGATACTTGTTCCACCTCAAATTGATATTTTAATTTGATTTCATTCCACTGTGCAGTGTGTAGTTTAATGTCTCTATTTGCCATCTCTCTGTCCAGATTCCGTCGGCAGCTTTCGGAGCCGTGCCACTCGTTCCCCTCTCCCCCCGCCCTGGCCCGGGACAGCAGACCCATGTACCACCGGCAGCTGTCGGAGCCCAGCATCCCCTTCCCCCCACAGGGCTTCAAGCAGGAGTACCAGGACCCTCTGTTTGAGCACCCGGCCATGATGGGGGCTCCTCTGCCGCACGCATACGCCCCCTCCATGATGATCAAGCAGGAGCCCCGGGACTTCACCTACGACTCAGGTGAGGAGCGGACTACAGGAAAAAGGCTTCTTGTATTAACAGTGTTGGAAAGTTTGTTTTTTCGGGTATTTAGTATTAAATATGTTAAGACATATATTACGCAAAACTGATTCTTGTGAGTTTTAAGCTATGTTCAAATATTTGTTAGAATGAAGTTTTGTTTCATTCACACGTTTGAATAATCCTTTATTATTAGTCCATCTACATCTCCAAAGCTCAAAATGCTCTATTCCACCTTGTGATGTCATGAAGTGGTCCTTTTACCTTTAATTCAGTAGAGATTGGCATTTCCAGGGCTGAAATGATCCAAATGATTATATAGTGAAGGTGTACGGAGTTTAAAAACACAGTGGAGCACTTCCTGTATTACCACATGACATCACAAGGTGGAACAGAGTGTTTTCTGTTTGAGAGAAGAACTCAGACTTAATATGTAGAGTTTGTGTGTTAAACATTTGTGAATGAAACAAAACATAACTCCAGGCATGTTTTTGATGAGGAAACAACATTACAACATAGAAAAAATAAAAAAAAAAAACATAAACATATCAGAAAAAAAAAAATGTAAAATGGGCCTTTAAACTAAATTATACATAGATTATTATTTTACATTTTGTTGCTTGTAAACGGCAATATTGCTTTAAAACAACATAACAACATAATAATAGAAACAGGTGTGACTTCCTGTATGATTTCACATACCTATATTTGATTTTTTAAATATAATTAAACATTTATATTGAAAGAAAAAAGTTTGATACCACAAATATTGTATTGCACCTAAATTAGTATTAGTAGTAGTAAAAAATAAATAAAAAATACCAAGACTTGCAGTGCAATCTCCCAAACAAATTTGAATTTTACAATTTAATCTTTTTTTTTTTAATTATTTTATTTTATAGTCCATCCACAGTTTGTGCAATACAACATTTACAAGCAGGTTTTAGCAAATTTCTGATGGATTTCCATAATATTGAGGGAATAATACGGTGTTCATTGTCATTACTGACCACTCCTTGTTCTATTATAAACATTATTAAGACTCAACTACTTCTGGACACATTAGCATCAGCCTTAAAATAAGTTAAAACTAATTCAGCCCTGATTTCTAAGCACACGGAACCCTACAGTAACCTACAGAGGGCGCAAGGATTCACAAGTTTTTTTATACTGAATACTTAAAATTGGTTGGGCTGTATGGTTTAGATTAGGAAACTAGTTCATTTTACACTTGCAGTGGTCCAAAGTTATTCCTCACTTACCTTATGCATTCTGAGCATCTTAATTGTTCATCGTTATAAATTTATAAGAGCTTTTCACAGATTCAGAGACTAGAGTGGAGTTCTGCCATGACAGTAAAGCTAATAACAACAAGCAGGCTAACGTGCACTTCCTGATTATTGGACAATAAAACACTTTCTAATTAGATGCAGACAGGACACAGTGGACTTATTCTGATCTCAAGAGCTGCTTATACAATATATCTGTACTGGGGCAAGTCACATTTTGCTCCAGTACATGGGGAAAATTCAGATACAAGCTCTGAAAAAATGCGACTACAAGCTCAGAAACATTTTAAAATCTAGGACCTGCAAAGCTATACTTAAAATAGAGGGCGGACTGCTGCTTTAAATTGCAATCTGCAGTATTCGTGTGTAATTCTGAACACAGTCCCGTGAGGTTAGCTGAGTGATGAAAAGGTCTGTGTAAGACAAATGTAGTGCGTCGCTATAATCCCATTGGCCCCGTGTGTCCCTCCATCACACAGGAGGGGGCGGTGCATATTGAGTTAGCCCATTATTAGACAGGCCTCTGCTAATGTCCATGGCTCATTTCCTGTAGCGGCTAATAGAACAGATCTGGTCCCACACCCACCCCCCCCTCACCCGCGCCTTCTCTGCCCACGCTGGTGCACTGCCTCTGGGCCGGGAGGACAGAGACGTGCCCCAGGCGGCTGAAGGATGTGAATGAAACTTGTCTAGACCAGAGTCCATTCACAATAAGGGCAGTATTACAGACTATTATAATGTTTACAAGGGGTTTACTGTGTGGAAAATCAGAATAAAATAGAACGTTACTAAACATTTTAAAGCACATTTACAAAACAAATCATAAAAGCAAGAATGGGGGATGAAAAACAAGAGAACAGTGGAAACAGTTTTGAACATTACACTGTTAGTATCCTATTATTCTATCCAGTCTATTCCTTAGGACTGAAATCAAGTTTGAAATTTTAGTATTGTGGCAAAATCAAACTTTGTCTGTTTAGTTCTGACTCATCATCCACAAATACTGATCGTTAGGGCTCGGAATATTAAGGGTACGCTCACACCTGGACTAGATCAGGACTAAACCAGGACTAGAACAAGACCAAACCAAGTCCATATCAGGATTATAATTTAGGCTGTACTTTGTATCTGTTCTATGACTCCTTGCTCTTTAAACATGTGTGCATATCTGTTTCTAATTTTACTCGAGTACATTAAATTTAGATCTATAATTTATTAAGAATTATAGTTATTTCACATTTTAAAAAAGTTTTTCATTTTTATTGCCCTGACAAACTTTAGAAAACATGTGTCATTACCCTGAGTAAGCTTGCATCTCCACAAACCCGACCCCTATTTTTAACTTTATATTTCCAAATAATCAGGCAGGTGATGTGCCGCCTTCAGAAAGTCACATGTTACTGTAGCTTTAAATAAGATGATCATTTCAACTTTTCACTGATCCACTATTAGACCCTGAACCACCAGTTTAATGAATTGAATTTGATTTTGCTCACACTTTAAATTGCAGTGCTTTTGCTAAACCATGTATACAGAATACCTTATACAGAAAAGAATAATACCCACAAATTATTTTAATGCACTAGTGTAGTCACAATACTAAGGAACAGACCGAATACTCAATATGATTCTGATACCAGGACGATAATAAAAACTTCATTTAATTTTCTTTTATATTTCCATGTGGTCTTATATCTGTGTGATCCCTCAATCGTCCAGTAGGTTCCATAGTGGTCCATGGGCGTATACTCGTCTATGTGTCTTATACTTGCTCTGATACAGCTCAAGATGAGTCTAAAGATATTCAGGAAAGGTCCATTTCTGTCCTGTGAATGTGACTTTTTTAGTAATGATACCTGCTCAAATGAGTATCTAGTTTCGATACTAGTTTAGTATCAATTAATATCTGATTTTTGATACTTTTGACAACCCTAAATACAAGTATGTGTAATATTTGCCCAGTCTCTTGTGGCTGGTCTGTACATATGAGATTGATGACAGCTCTTTGCATGTGTCCTGGTCAGCCTGGTGCAGGGAGGAGGAGGAGGAGGAGGAGCTGTAATTTCATCAGAGCTATTTCCTCTTCAGCCCCATTACTTTGATGAAGTTCAGAGAAATGTTTACGGTCCGCGTCTGTTCATCGAGCATCACTTTGGAGCTGCTCATGTTTGATCACAGCCTCCAGATAACTGCTTCAATTAGGGGCTGTACTGGATTCCCCCTCCTCCATACAATAAAGTAACATTGATCTTGCCCCTGTTCAGATATATCATAAAAGCAGCTCTCTGGGTCAAATGAGACCGCTGTGTGCATCTAGTTTTGAAGCATTCTTATCCTCTGTGAATCAGGAAGTGCGCTGTTAGCATGCTAGTTGAGAAAAGTGCGTATAAAATCATCGTGGTGAGTAATTAGGATGCTCGGAGTGTGTTAGGAATAACTTTGGACCACTGCAAAATGAACTAGTTCTGTTTTTCATGTTTTTAAGACAGAAAAAATCAAGAACAGCCTTTTAAGAAAGACAAAATCCACTGCAACTAATTAACTTTTCCATATGATTCTAATGTTATTGAATTATTGATAATTTCACACACAAAAAAACAAACCAGAAAATTATTTGAATATGATTTTAATTCTATTATGAAACAGCCATTGATTAAACATTTTAATAGTTTAATTAACTGAACATAGTAATAGACATGTGGTCAAATGCTACAATTATTTCGACTTTTTGTCCTCTGCAAACAACAAAATGCGCTCTCCCAATTTAATATTCTGTGTAAAAGCTGCTGACCTTGCAGTCTAGAGTAGGAATACACCAATTTGATACTGATACTGGTATCGGATATCGGTGCTGAAAAGAAGAAAAAAATTGTTTGATCGGCTTTTGGTTTCTAATTTTGGGTTCAGCCGAAATCCTGGTTGGGCCTTTAAATGATGTAACAAGACTATTTCCTGCTCATAGTCGCCCAGAAAGTCTCATAATTTTTGAACTTTTATTCATACAAAGGTGTTAATCGTGGGATAACAAACTGCTTCTTCTGTTAGTTTAGCAGTTCATATTTCAGTCTTCACTCAAATAATGCTCCTGGACACTGAATCTTGATTTTACAAAATACTTTTCAAATCTAATCATGATTGCGACACTTGCTAGAAAGGTTGTAATGAGATATTTTCCAGAATGGTGGAGCCCTCAGAGCAGAAGCTGGGAGCCTGTTCTTTAATCAGAGCTAGCGGTGCATTGAGCCACGCAGACGTAGAACTAAAGAGATACAATGATTTTAAAGCTGCCCCCAGGCCTCTCACACTCTCCTTTTCCTCCTCCTCTCTCCTCCTCTTCTCTCCTTGTCTTTCTTTTCTCTCTCCTTCTCTCTCACAGCAGAAGTACCTAGTTGTCACTCGGTCTACCTACGGCAAGATGGCTATCTGGCTCACGCTAATAGGACAGAAGGTATGTTTAGATGCATTTACTTCTGCAGATTTTGTTTATAGAAGGGGTATTATGCAAAATGTACTTTTTGGAGCTTTCTTCCATGTTCTAACGTTTCCTCATCAGAAACATGCCTGAAGTGGTTTTATATCATCCATGCATGTTTGAATAAATTTTGCGGTTGGCCCTATTCAAACCCTTCTTATGGTTAGCTGTAAAACTCTGTGTAATACTCAGCCTATGTCATCCATTTTTCCACAGGATAATTTTTATAAAAATACAAACGCATCATCCAAAACGATATACTACAACTTCATAAACCTGGTGCGATGTGCAGTTTCATTAGCACAGTGATTGTGGGGAGCAAAGAGATCTCAAACTAAACTGAAACTAAACATTTTAATATGATTTGTAAATTTCAAAACAATAAAAGATAACACAGTGATCTAAATAACTAAAGTGCTGACATTAAATACACGAAATATTCTCTTTTTAAGCTATGACTTCCTTAAAAGGTTGACTACACTAGGTTATAATCAGCACAAAGTCAAGACAAATCAAGAATTTAACCAAATAAGGTTTAAACCAGGACTAAAACAGTTTTTTTCACAGATCAGTCAGGACTAAACCGAGTCGTTAATCATGAACTGCACCAGAGAAAAAAAGCAACACGTCTAAATCAGGACAAAACCAGTTCTAAAGTGGCACAAACTCAAGGCATCATCAAGCCACGCCACAGTAGGGCTGAAAGCTTTATAAAATTGACCAAATATATAAACGCTTTTTTCATTTAATGTTCCTCTTTGTGTGGCTCTGTTTCCAGGGTGCATGTTCGACAAAGTAGCGAGACATTTCTACGACGATACGTGTGTGGTGCCAGAGAAGGTGGAGGGTAAGTGCTTTCACGTGTCCTGTTCTTATCTTAAAACTAGTTCATTCAGATATATTTACGAATGGCTCTTAAGTGTTTTTATAGAGCTTCTGTCTTCAACTTTCGATTCATAATGATCAACTAAGCCATTTTATAATATAACAGCATCCACGGGTGTTCATTTTTGGAGACATGCGTGGCTTTAGAACAATGAATCTGGGGTGGACCGCACAAGCTCAGCCAATCACACTCATCCTCTCACAAAATGCTGCTTTTACAATATCATCTTTGAGGGAAAATACTAAATTATTACAAAAAATGTCTGATCCGCCAGCTTTAAAGGTTTTATACATTTTCAAACCTTGCAATTTTACAATTTAGTGAACCTTTACAAATTGAAAATCATGTTCAAACAAAAAATAGTCTCTTTTCAAAATCATTACAGAATATGTTTAAAATCCAAAATAGGCTAAATGAGCTAGAGTTACGGCAATGTTTATTAAAAAGAAAATCTGAACTAATTTTGTATATCTGTTAAAGAGGTGGGCCTTTGACATAATTGTACAGAAGAATTTAAATTGTGTATCACTCTCTTTCACTTTAAAAAGAAGTTTAAATGTTTTAATTTAATTCTGGGCAGATACATGAATTATGATCCTTATTGTGTGCTGCTATACTTTGCTGTACTGTTACTGTACAGTTTGTTTTCTTTTTGCTATTTTAATATGAATGATGCTATGACATAGAGGAATAAAGGGTAGGCCCATTAAGCTTCTGCCTACACCTTTTTGGTCTTCAAATAAAAAAAAAGCAGTAAAAAGCGATAAAATCTCCATGGAGACAGGCAGATTGCAGATTTACCATTAGAAAAGTTACAGCTAATTTGACAAACCACTCCACTATCTACTGTTGTCAGCACATGGGAGCAGACGCATTATGTATACATCCAAATGAAGCCCGAAGCAAATTATAAAAAGTCCAAAAGTAGAATAAAGTTGAATCTGTCCCCTTTAAAATGATGCTCGCAGTGAGTCGTGTGTGTTTATAAGTGATGTGACGCAGGAGTCAGGCTTGTACCGTGAAGGCCCTTTGTACCAGCACCACGGGTCTCATATGCCCCCTTTAAACTGTTGCTTACAATATATGTGTGTGTGTGTGTGTGTGTCTGTGTGTGTCTGTGTGTGTGTGTAGGGGACGTGAAGCAGGAGTCGGGCTTGTACCGTGAGGGCCCTTCGTACCAGCGCCGCGGCTCTCTGCAGCTCTGGCAGTTCCTGGTGGCTCTGCTCGACGACCCCGCCAACTCACACTTCATCGCCTGGACCGGCCGCGGCATGGAGTTCAAACTGATCGAACCTGAGGAGGTGAGAGACATGCGGACGACACACAAATACTATGGTCTTTCTGTGTGGAGTTGGCATGTTCGTGCCTGCATAGGTTTCCTCCAGGGACTGGGTTTTACTCTACCACTAAAAACATGTACAATGTTGTCTCCTCTGGGGCCAGGACTCCCCTGAAAAGAGATTATTAATTTCAGCAGGACTGAAAAAAATAAAATAAAATATTGCAATAATAATTTTATGCATGACTTTTGGGAGACCACAACATATTTTAACTAGGGCTGCAATCACTAATCGTGACTGTAGTTGACTATAAAAGAAAAAAGTCATAATCATATTTAGATTATGATAATTGTTGTCTGGACTATACAGACTCTAAAACACATATGAAAAGACAGCAACATTATAAAAACTGTTTCAGATTTTCATCAATAATACACTTTATTCGTAAATATTCTCTATTTAGAAGCCTTCAGTCTCCATGTTTCAACTTATAGACAGCAACAGAATTAACTGCTGACTTGTCAACACTAATCTAATTGTTAGTTGTAAAAAAAAGCCCCATGAGTTTATTCCAACTACGGCTGCAACTAATCAGCAACTTCAGCTAATTTATCAAGTAATCTTTTGTTTAATCAAGTTGTTTAGAATATGAATATGAGATTTTTACTAAATGTGGCCCAGATGAAGCTGAAGTGAAGCCGCCTATGGACATCGTGATCTAAGTTTTTCTTCAGAAAACAAAATGTCCACATATTCCTTTTTGTAGTCCACATAACAATTATTCGATTACTAAATTAGTTTAGTGCTTCACTCATTGATTCTGCAGAAATCCACCATATTTTTCTGTCTCCTGTTTTAGTTTTTTTCCCTTTTTTTCCTCATAAGCCGTTTTGTGTTGATATGGACGAACGATCTGTGCCCCTGATTGGCTAATCCACCTGTCAATCACCCCGTCTGAACACAGGGAGATTCAACCGTGACCAGACTCACATAATTAGAAAGTACTGAAGAAGCGTGTATTTGGGATCCCGGGCAACTTAATAAAGCTAAACAAAGACTTAATTCATAATGAACAAATAGTTTTGAGGACATCATGATCACAGCCTTTCATCAGAAACACAAAATATTCCACATATCTCCTCTGTCATTTTATAGTCCACATAACAATTCATTTTAATAATCCGTACTTAGTCGATTCACTTGTTTCAGTCCTGTATATTTAGCTCATTGTAATATGGATATTGTAATAGCTGATACAGCCCCAACTAATTACTCAATACTCAGTGTGATTCCAGCTCAAATATGAAACTGTGGCTTACATGTGTTGTGGACAGATTTTGGCAAAGTGACACAAAACATACTCTAACAATGATTGAATGAAGACACATGAAGTCAGTGTTTTGATTCAGACAGTCAGATATTAGTTATTAGCTGATAATGAAGTCACTTTTCACATCTGTGTCACTTCATCAGATTTTGGCAGGATAATTATCACTAGTATTTTTAGATTATTACAAGCCTCAAGATGCTCTTATGAAACAATGAGAGGATCCAGCTCTGCCTTATCTGCAATAACTGACACTGAATATCTGATTAATCTAGATAATTGTGGGGTTATGTCGTTTTGTGCTGCAGTGCAAACATTACAGTAATTACAATAGTTTAATTGTAATGCAGAAGAAATCTAATTACAAAAGTTTTATTATTATATCATATTGACACGACATCTGGCAGAAATATGAATCAAAACACAATGTACAAATATTTATGTAATGTTAAGTTACAAAGTTATAGTAAATGCCACTAACCCCCAAGCCTGGGATCCAGAAGACACTCTTCTCTGCGTCTGGTCGCTGGTGAGTCTCCCCAAGTTCAGATGGGCATGATTGACAGGTGGATTAGCCAATCAGGGACAAGCATGGTCCAATCGTATCAAAACAAATATAGCTGCAGATGAGGAAAGAAGAAAGGATAAAAATATAACAAGGGACTGAAAAACATCACAGATTTCTGCAGAATCAAGGAGCAAAGCACTAAACTGTGTTAATCTGAGGTGAGAGAAATGTAATTTTATTTGTAAATAATGGGTTTCCATCCATCCATTTTCCTCCACTTTATCCGGGGCTGGATCACGAAGGCAGCGTCTGAGCAGGGAAGCCCAGACTTTCCACACACAATTTATCCAGCTCCTCCAGGTGGAGCAAAGTTCAGACGTTGGAGGATGAAGTTAGCGTACATTTTAATGTTAAAGTCACAGTATGTAAGTTTCTAGACAAAAAAAGTAGATTGAAATAGAAACATTTATTTTCATTCTGGTTGTGTTTATTGCATTTAAAATCTTAGAAAAACATGCATCTTTACTATGGGCAGGCTTGCATCTCCACAAACCTGACTCTTGGCCTGGGGATGGGCCTTCTTCTAATTGTTTCCATGGAAATGTTGTTCCTTTGTCTATAATATTCCACAGTTTGGCATAAAACATATCTATCTCTATAGAATATGTTCAGAAGTACTTTTTATTTCTATCATACATGACCTGCCACTTCCATGAAGTTACATACTGTATACCTGCATACTACTACTACTACTGCATACTTTTAAATGTTGATGATTAGTCTGTTTTGTTTATGTTCATGAAATTAATATTGAAAGCTATTTTTATTTAATTTAAGACAAAATAAAATATAATCATTAAAGAAAGATTGCTTAATATGAGGGGGAAAAACACGAGGAGACGTGACTCTTTCCTGCTCTGATGAAGCTCTGAGTGGTGTCTCTCGGTGGGCTCGGGCTGCTGCTGGAGGGTGGTCCGTGGGACAGGTGCTGGAACATCTGCCGCTCCTGCTCCTGGCTCCTAATGAACACATCGCGGGCGGCCATGTTGGATCCCTCTGATTAGACTAATGTGACGTGAACGGGCTCGGACAGCGTGTTCTGTCCTGGTTTAATAAAGTCCGTGTTGTCTTTGAAGGTGGCGCGGCGGTGGGGCATCCAGAAGAACAGACCGGCCATGAACTACGACAAGCTGAGCCGCTCTCTGCGCTACTACTACGAGAAGGGCATCATGCAGAAGGTAAGGGCAGCACCAGTGAGGTCGTCATAGTACAATGTAATGGTTAAATATAACTGAGAAAACTTTATTTCAGCCGAACAATGACCATTCACACCCATTTGTTACAATAGAATAAACGTATGCATTTAAATTTCTTTAGATCCTAAATTTTTGCGAGTGGGATTCAATGAGTTTACACTTCTTCCAATTCACTCTCAATTCACAGATATGGTGATGTATGTCATGTCCCGCAGTAAAAAACAAAAAAATAACTAAATACTAATTACAGAGGAAGCTTCATTTTAAACACTGGCCTAAACTCTGGACTCATAATATTGTAGGGGTAGATTATTTGACGTCAGAAGAGAATGTAATTCTGTCAACTGGTCAAAGGTTTTAGGAGTGAATATCTTACAGCTCTCATCCAAGAGGTTTCTTCAGTTCAGTTCAGATTTGGGGGATTAATCATTAACATATTTGGATCAGCATTTTAACTTGTATTGTTTTGACATTGTTATATTTGCTGAAAATATATATATATATATATTTAATTAATTTTAGCTTTAGTTTAGGAAGAGTCTTCCCTGCATTTGCTCTCTGTGCTAAGTTACTTTCCCTTCAGAGCTCTATCACACATCTGGTTTGTGATGTTTCAGGGCATTGTTTGTATCCTGCTCTTGTATATTTATGGAGACTTATTGTGCGGGAGCATGGATGACGTTGGCGTGGACAGAATCACACTGCTAACTGCAGGGTTTGAATAAGAGAGATCGCCAGATCATTCAGACATGGATGACAATCTATAACCTCTTCAGGCATGTTTTTGATGACGGAACAAAGTTATAACATGGTAGAAAGCTCCAAAAAGTTGAATTTGCCCCCTCTTTAATGAACATGACAAATTCAGTTTAAACATTTTAACTATTTCTGGGGTCGTAACAATTATGAAATTGTTTTTCTCAAGATAATCACCAACAATTATCAGGGATCGGATGTTTTGACAAATCCACATGTTAATGGTGGGTGATCAATAATAATTGATCTTTACAAAGGTTATCCAAGGATAATTATGATGTGTTTTGTATCACCTGATCCATTTGACAGTTTTTCTCAATTGGTAAGATATTCTTGATTATCTGGAACCATTTTCCTAAACACAAATAAAATCCTGTTCTCCATTCTGCACCTTTGCACGATTTACTCGTGTGACATTTACTATTACAGTTTGAAAAAAATATTTTTAAAAAAGACACTTTCTATTTTTATTTTTGCAGTGGACTAGTCAGCAATTCAATTTTTTAATTAGTCGATTACATTGAGACTAATTGAGACATTTTAGATACATTATTATCAACTAAATAAAGGTTGAAATGTGGTGACTGGCGGTTTCTAAATACAGAATATTGACATATAAAGTGTGTTACTGACATTTTGATGTAATAATGCCACATGCACTCTTTTTACACCAGTAAACTAAGAAAGCTTAGAAATAAAAGAACTAGGGCTGAACGATTTGGGAAAAATATCTCATTGTGATTTTTTCCCAGAAGCATTGCCATTGAGATTAGATTTCACAATCAGAATCAGAATCTTTCAGACTTTTATTGTCATTGTCAGTGAACACAGTTCACAAACTATGAACTTACTTCGATGATAAAGTGCAACATAAAACACTGAATAAATACAAATAAGGGCATAAAGTCAAAAACGAAATGCTTAAAAATTAAAAAATACTTAGAGGTAGAAAATATATACAACAGCAGCACCAGAACAACAGTGTAAACATGGCTTATTAAGGCGACTGGTGTTGTAAAGTGTCCAGTTTAGTGCAGATATTATAAAGTGTCAATTGGTGGAGATATTATAAAGTGAGGGAAAGAAACTGTTCTTATGACAAGAGGTTCTGGTCCTAATGGACCATAGCCTCCTGTCAGAGGGAAGGGCGAATGTCCGATTTATGTTTTAAAAATAGGATTCTGTTCAAATTTAATTTTAAAACACATCCAGAAGAAACAACAAAAGGACTGAAATCTGAACTGACAAACTAATACAGAAATCACATTTCAGAACATTCAAGTCTCCATTCAAACTGTGATTTTGATTTGATTGTGATTAGCAGCCCTAAAACGCACTGCCTTTTGTGTGTGTGCACAGGTGGCTGGTGAGAGATACGTGTACAAGTTCGTCTGCGACCCCGAGGCCTTGTTCTCCATGGCCTTCCCCGACAATCAGCGTCCCGTGCTGAAGACGGACGCAGAGAGACAGATCAACGAGGAAGACACTGTCCCCCTGTCCCACTTCGATGAGAGCCTGGCCTATGTGCAGGACGCGCCCTACTGCCCCCCACACCCCTACAGTGAGGGCTACGTCTACTGATGCCACGCCCCCAGGACACACCCCCAAGACACGCCCTTCATGACACGCCCCAGGATATGCCCACATGACACGCCCCCACGCACTTAGACTGTCTCTGAGGGGCTGTGGACATGTGCGTGTCATGGGGGTCGGATAAGGAGAATAAGGCTGAGGCAGGACTCTGACATAGCCAGGACTCTTACATTATAGACTCCGATTTCCTGCCGGCGTCACAGGAAACGCACAAGAAACTTCACCTTTCATTTTGTCAGTCCCTGCTCATGTAAAGTCGGCCTGGCTAGTTCTACACCTGTCTCATTGGGTTCTATTGAGCAGTGGTTCCCAAACTGTGGTACGGGCTCTCCCAGTGGTGTCCCAGGGGGTAGAGTACGCAAGGACAGTTTTCAAAAGACAAAAAATGCCATGTTGTATTTATTTGAAGATGAAGATTTTTGTTATTATCATTTGTGAAACGTGGTTCATGTTAATAAAAAAGAATGGTGTGTGCACTGTGGTGTCCACAGTTTTTTCAAGGGCATCAGTGTGTGGGGTGATCCAGGGACGTGCACAGAGAGAGACAGGCGCTGCCCGGGCACCTGGCCCACATGTTCTGTTGGATCCCCAAAAGCAACAAAGCTTAAAGTCAAGTGTCTCCACTAAAGTTTTAGGTTGGATTATTGTTTGAAGCTCTGCTTCACTGGGATCCACTGACAGGATCTAGAAAATGGTATTAACATTTCTAAAAAAGTGTAGCTATTATAGTTACATAAACAATACTATTTGGAATCTTAGAGAATAAGTAGATTTTGTTGTAACTAAAAGAAACCAGATTACAAAAAAATGCATCTATTTTGTTCAAAATTTCCTGTTGGATTAAAAAAAACCACTTAAATTCTTAATTATTGTAGACCTCTTACATTTGATTGATTTCATTTGAAGTGCCCCTCTCATGGCAGTGCACGTCCTTGTGCTCCCAGCAGGTCGTACATGTACATGACAATATGGAGTTTGGTAACCACTGCTGTACAGAGCAGTCTGGTACTTCTTAAATGGGACTGTAAAAGGAGGAACTGTTAAATGCAGAGGGAAAGAGATTATTCTGATCAAGTGCAGTATAAACAGTTATTTAGATTTGGTTCAGATTGTGACGCTGGACGTTTTAAAACTCCGCCCCTGGATGTGATTGGTTTACCAGATCTTCTCTGGATGGAACAATGAGAAAGCTGTGTGGCTTGTCAGGTTATTTGTTAGGGATTACTGCAATCATCAAACCCTTCTGTAGTCACAGGAAAAATATGATTAAAATATGGACATGTGGACATTCAGAATGTGAGTGTTTTCATGCAGTGTACATCAGTGACTGCTGGACGAGCCCTGTGAGACTCCACAGGGGGGATGGGTGAGACTGATCACATTTCTGACATCCATCAGATGTGCTACAGTGTGGGTGTAAATGTCTTTGTTTAGATTATTGTGTTCCTCAAAAAGTAAAATACAGAAACATCTATTTTCTGAAGGATTTTTCTTCTTTTCAACCATTTTGAGATGATCTCACAGACATCGACCACCTACTTTAGACACATGTGTAACTCCGTAAAGACTGAGAGCACTACATTCAAGTCACATGAGCATAATCTCATAGTTTCATTAGAACATATCTGTAACTACATAATCCATTTAAAAGCTTTTTTTTTTCAAAGGAACATTTTTATACTGCTTTGTTTTGGTAAATTCAGTTGCTCAAATGGCCAATATTCAAAGTCAGGTGAATGAAGAAGACAAAATATTCTAAAAATAATTGATTCAAAGTCAATATAATATAAGACAAAAATGTATAGATTTGTTTGTTTTTTTATCAAATTAACTGACAATATACAAAAACAGCGTGTGACTGTATGTAGTACTGTTACTTCAAATCACATCACAGACACATGGAGGAGCTGCAGTGATATTATATATTATTTAGTACATATAACCCACCACTTCTTGCTGCTTAAGTACACGTGTTCCATCTTAAAGGTCCTACTATATAACTATATGGACTTTAAAAACATAGAAGAGCACTTACTTGTTTACTACCTAATGACATCACAGGGTGAAACCAAGTGTTTTAGCCCCACAGGGTTAATTCATTCACATGCGTGGACAAAACAAACACAAACATCTGATGAGGCTGCCTCATTATGACATTACTGAAAAGTTGAGTCAAAACATAGTGCTAAAGGTGCAGCGTTTAAAGATGTGAGGAGTCCTGAGGGAGGATAAACCGACCCACACAACATCACTGTCGACATCTTCATGGATATTTAACTTCAGATCCATGTCAGAGCGTTTTCAAACGTCAAACGTGCTCACGTTCAGATGCTGCTGCAGACTGTACTGCACCAGAGAAGATGAAGAACATCACTGTGGTCTCCTGAAGAACGCCTCGTGTGCTGGACCTTTGCTGCTGAGCTCAAACATTAAAGATGATGGGACGTCTGACTCTGGAGGGTCATGTGTCTGGGGTCGGCAATAGCAACAACTGTAATAAAAGAGTTTTGAATAATAAAGACTGAGCAGCACACAACAAGGTGAAGAGAACTGGTGGGGCACGTTTGGGCAGAAATGACAGTAACAGAGCTCTTTTGAAACTGTCAATCAAATAAAATAAGGACAGACTAAGTATGCATGACCATTAAAGGCGCTGTACCAGATCTTTACTGTTTAAAAATGTGAAAAACAAAAAGTTAATTTTACACAGTTTGCACAAATTGATACATTTTGAGCATCTTAATTGTCGGTGATGAGTTTATAAGTGCTTCAGAGTTTTGCCATCACTATTAACCTGACAACAAATAGCATGCACACTTCCAGGCACTTCCTGATTAAGTACCAATAAAATGCTTTTAAATCAGATGCAGACAGCACACAGCTGACTTATTTTGAACCCAAGATATATCTGTACTGAAAGTCAAATTTTGTTCAAATACATGGAAAAATCAGGTTCAGGGCTTTAAAACAGGTTGAAGGTAGAACATGGTTAACTTATTTGCAACAACAAGCACTGTGGAGTTTGCATGTTCTGCTCGTGTCTGGGTAGGTTTAATGCAGGTGCCCTGATTTAAAACAGGTTATGCTACAGGTTGGTAGTGTCCATGAACCGAACTCGAGACCTGAAGAAAAACAATACTGATTCACTGGCTGATATTACTACGGCCACATTATTGTTACAAACTGAAACAAAGACAAGATGGAGTTTCCACCTGAGTGCAGAGGGGTAAAGAGGAACAGACTGCGTTTTGTTGTTGAAAAATGAACTCACAGTCTACTTCAAACATGGGCAAACTACAGCCCGGGGGCCACACACGGCCCTTTGGGCTTATCAATCAGGCCCGCCAAACATGACCATATTAAAATAGGTCAGGGTAAACCTTTTTCAAAGTTTTCTGCTGTGTTTATCTATCGGAAATGTAATTATTATTATTAATTATTAATTTAATTTAATGCATTTGGAAAACAACATTTTGTAAAATGAGCCTCGCATATTCATGCTTTACTACATGTTACAGTGTACACATATATATATACATATATGAATATATAGTTTGCCCACACCTGGTCTACTCCCGAGGTTTTTCATGTAGAGTTGAAATTCTGCATTTGCTACACGTTCAAGGAGAAAACCTCACCAAATAAGACTACTTCAATATAATACAACTAGCATGCTAACAACATACTTCCTGATTCTCGGATGATTAAAAACACTGTGATTTGATGCAGGCCGTACTGAACAGCCTCATTTTGACCTAAATTTGAGCTGATTTAAACAATATATCTGTTCTGGGGAGAGACAAAATTTGCTAAAAAAAAAAAAAAAAAAATCAAGTGTAGCCACTTTAACTTGACTCCAGCTTTCTAGGAACAATTTGAAAATATCATCATTTAAAAAGTTATAAAGCGGCATATTCACATTGACAGACTGGAGTACCTGAGCCAGCAGTGATTTGAGCTACTTCCTGGACGGGCCGAGAGCGAGCGAGCTAACAACATTTAACCAAAGTGACACCTGGGGAAAAATCAATGGCTAATTTGAGCGAGCGCTTCTTCATGGAGGTGAATGGACCGCTGGCAGTAATGAAAAAGCTAGCTAGCCTTAAAGTTATCATTTCCTCGTGTGAAGTGTCACTCCTGCTAAAAATCAATGGCTAATTTAAGGAGGCATTGTTTAATTGCTTCCACTGATGGGAAAAATGAAATCGGATGTGTGCGTAATGAAAAAGCAGCACTGGCCTTAATTTGTCTTCGCAGGTTGAGGCCGGACCCAGCGCCGAGAGCCCAGAGCCCACAGACCGGACTCACCCTTTTGGTATTGATCGTCTGGAGGCCTGGGCGAGCGACGGCGTTGGCTTCACCCGACTGCCCCCTCACTGCCCCACCACTGCCCCACCACAGCCCCCCCACAGCCCCCCCACAGCCCCCCCACAGCCCCCTCACAGCCCCCTCACTACAAGGAGGTCAGACAGTTCACTCTAACCTATTATGCAAAATTGACTTTTCAGAGCTTTTAACCATGTCGTAGTTGTTCCCATTTCTCATTTACCCTCTCGAAGTTGTATTTGGAGTGATTCATGCACGTTTGAGCAATGTTTAATCACTTATTTTCAAGACGCCATATTGCTGATAAACCGAGCATGATTTGTGTTATAATTTAATCCCCTTGTGTTAAATGCTGCGTAGTAGAGGCACCAAAATGAGCTGGTTTCTCCTGTAAAACTGCTGCACATGCTGTATTTAAGTCACACCAGCAAAAAATGCATAATAATGAAGAAAAAAAAAAAACCTGTAAACAGTTAAAAGTATATCCATTCATGACTTTGTACTGACAGTATGTAAAATTAGTTTAAGTCCAGCCTTCTGTAAGTAGCACCTTTCTCAGTGGAAAGGCTCTTTTGTAATGTAACACATGCACCTTCTGCCTGTACCTTATTTCAGCTCCCTACCTGGTCTGGAGTCACGTCCTTCACAATTACAAAAGGTAAGGTATTAGTAGTTTCTAACACAAAATGATAAGGTTCAACATTAGCAGATCCTTGTATTTCATTATTTCTTGTGTGAATATCCAGTCGAGTTCCACAAACCCCTGTCCTCCAACTCAGATTACATCATAACTATCCTGTGAAATGGTCTTATAATGACGTGTCCTCAGCATGACTAATCCAGACGTTCCCTCTCCAGCGCTCAAAACGCTTGCCCCCACTGCGTGATGTCATCAGGTGGTAATTTAAAAGTCTTCCTCAGTGTTTTCACCTTGTTTTTTTTTGACTCTAAAAACCTTTCCCAACTGGCTGAGGAGAGAGTCAGTGACACTTACAGATGCGGCAGAGTCTTGAGAGTACAGAATACACAATCTGGCCAACAAAGTACTTAAAGTTGGCTAAGTTCTAATGTATGCAAAAGTTACCTTGAAAACACAAATAACACAATAGAGCTCCTAGTATCAGATGCGATGGATCAGTCTTCCACCTGTTCTGCTCTGCCCTTTCTGTTCAAACCCACTTCACGGTTCCTGAGCAAACACAAATGAGCGCGGTTTATTCAAAGTCTCATCATTGAAATGCCATGCAAACATGCTACTGGTTTAAATATGTGGTGAGCACCATGTCCCCCCTGCCCCACACCGCGAGCCCTGCGTGGGATTATCAGTCTCACACCTCCCCCTGCCAGCGCGCCGTGGACGTCCCAAATGTCCATGTAAATCGCAGCTCTTTCAGTAGCTTCAGCCCCACTCTGCAAAAAGTCAAATGTAGCTACTTAAAATCACTTAAACTGGGGAAAAAATGTATCTTGATTTGAGTAAAATTATCTATCAAATGTCAGGTCGTGTCTCTGAAAGTTGTGAAAACCGCTTATAAACTCATCATGGTGAATAATTAGAATGTTCTGAATGCATAAGGTAAGTGAGGAATAAATGTGGATCATTGCAAACTGTTTAAAATTCACAAATACTGTTTTTCATGTTTTTAAGACATTAAAAATCAGCCACTGTGACTTTTTTTTCAGTGTGTGAGGGGGGGGGGGTCATCACTACTGTCGCAGAGAAAGGTGATAATAGTACTGAAGAACTACTTATTCTGAGCAATATTACTCAAGTAGAAAGTATCACCCTGTATCAAAATGAAGTTGTCATGTCAGCAATTGTCTATATCATTTTATCAGTTCAAACCACTGAGGGCCCTTCTGTGGGGGACAAGATTCTGTGAATGAGAACCCAAATCTCTGCAGGACTTTTTAGTTAAATAAAGAATAAGTAAACTGTCTTCTTTAAAGTTATACTGTGTACATTTCCTGGTACCACCTCACCTGCCAGTATCTATGGAGATGCACCTGCTTTGTCTAATCCCTCCCTCCAGGTCTGAGCCATAGCAAAAGACGAAATTTTAATCTCTTTACAGTTTCAGTGTAAAAGCCCCTAACTTCAGACAGATATAAGACAGTGTCCAGCAGTAATCTGACCAGAACTGAAGAAGAGGCCTGGAACGAGCAGAGAAACGTCTTCACTCCTACAACGATTTGTCCAGTTAAGTTATTTCTCACTTATTTTATGCATTCTGAGCATCTTAAATATCCACGGAAATGAGTTTGTAAGCACTTTTCCCAACTAGCATGTTATTGATTACTGATTATACAATATATCTGTACTGCGGCGAGACACATTTGCTCAGATAAATGGGGAAAAATCCAGCTGTTAAGTAACTAAAAGTAACTGTAATGTAACTTATTCCTAATCATCTGTGACACATTAGCCAATCTTTAGCCCGGCTCTCCTGTTTGTCCTGGCCTCCCCTCACTCCTCATCTTGTTTGCTGGGGTTAAAAGCGGTCCTGGCCCCTGATTGGCTGCGGCCCGGTGCTGTTTGAGGAGGGGATGGCGGCGGGGCGCGGTGGCTCTGCTGCGGCGCGTGTCCTCTTTGGGAACACTGTTGTTTAATGGAGTTTGTTGACAGAGCGACACAGAGCATTGTGTGTCTCTCTCTCAGGAGGACGAGCAGGAGCATAAATGATTCAGGCGTCATTTAGAAGAACAGCGGCGAGAGCAGAGGAGAGACGGGGAGTTATAATGGGCTCACTATTACAGCTCTGATCCACTCCCAAACTGTTTAGACAATCAGACTCCAAAAACACTCTTTCTGCAGGCAACATTAGCAATTTCTCTGTAGTTACTTCCAAATTCTGAAGTGAAGTCTTATTTTTAGGAAAGGATAAGTTTTTCTTTAAGGATAGTTGATCCAGTCGAATGGTTACAGGGGCAGCGGCATTAACAAAGAGCCCTAAACTTCCCTCACCCCAGGCACTTCCTCCAGCAGCTCCATTGGCAGAAACACAAAGAGTTCTCTGTGTCAGACTGATTTGGCAGTGGCTGCACCGTTAAGGTACTGTCCCTGTAGGGAAATTTGTTCTCTGTATTTGACCCATCCCTCAATGCCGCTGGGGCAACCTGTCGCGAGGAGCTTGGGGACCCATTTCCAGATCTTGAGCCTTCGTCAGGACTAACTTAGCTGGGGGATTTGACTGATAGTGCAAGTTTTGGGCTGATCGGGGAAACCAGAGCTTCCCCGGAGGAAACCCACCTACACGCGCTCGGGCGTCCTGTAAATCAAACCCGCAGCCTCCGTGCTGTGGGGAGCGCTAGCCGCTCAGTCACCTGTCAGGATGGAGTTTCAGCTGTAATCTGTGTTGATGGAAGAGTGACATGTTTAGACGAATCTAGTTTAAGGATACCATATACATTTTTCTTTATCATGAAAAAGTCTTAGGCTGATGTCCCAGGGACCAGAGAGAGGACCAGGAGAGGATCAGAGAGAGGACCAGGAGAGGACCAGGAGAGGACCAGAGAGAGGACCAGAGAGAGGACCAGGAGAGGACCAGGAGAGGACTAGGAGAGGACCAGAGAGAGGATCAGAGAGAGGACCAGAGAGAGGACCAGGAGAGGACCAGGAGAGGACCAGGAGAGGATCAGAGAGAGGAGAGGACCAGGAGAGGACCAGAGAGAGGACCAGAGAGAGGACCAGAGAGAGGACCAGAGAGGACTAGGAGAGGACCAGAGAGAGGATCAGAGAGAGGACCAGAGAGAGGACCAGGAGAGGACCAGGAGAGGATCAGAGAGAGGACCAGAGAGAGGATCAGAGAGAGGACCAGAGAGAGGAGAGAGGACCAGAGAGGACCAGGAGAGGACCAGAGAGAGAGAGAGGACCAGAGAGAGGACCAGAGAGAGGACCAGAGAGAGGACCAGAGAGACCAGGAGAGGAGGACCAGGAGAGGACCAGGAGAGGACCAGGAGAGGAGAGAGGACCAGAGAGGACCAGGAGAGGACCAGAGAGAGACCAGAGAGAGGACCAGAGAGAGGACCAGAGAGAGAGAGAGAGACCAGAGAGAGGACCAGGAGAGACCAGGAGAGGATCAGAGAGAGGAGAGGACCAGAGAGACCAGAGAGACGACCAGAGAGAGGCCCAGAGAGAGGACCAGAGAGAGGGACCAGAGAGAGGACCAGAGAGAGGACCAGAGAGAGGATCAGAGAGAGGACCAGAGGACCAGAGAGAGGACCAGAGAGGATCAGAGAGAGGACCAGAGAGAGGACCAGAGAGAGGACCAGAGAGAGGACCAGAGAGAGGACCAGAGAGAGGACCAGAGAGGACCAGAGGACCAGAGAGAGGATCAGAGAGAGGACCAGAGAGAGGACCAGGAGAGGACCAGAGAGAGACCAGAGAGAGGACCAGAGAGAGACCAGGAGAGGACCAGAGAGAGGACCAGGAGAGGACCAGGAGAGGACCAGGAGAGGACCAGAGAGACGACCAGAGAGAGGGCCAGAGAGAGGACCAGGAGAGGACCAGAGAGAGGACCAGAGAGAGGACCAGGAGAGGACCAGGAGAGGACCAGGAGAGGACCAGGAGAGGATCAGAGAGAGGACCAGGAGAGGACCAGAGAGACGACCAGAGAGAGGGCCAGAGAGAGGACCAGAGAGAAGACCAGAGAGAGGACCAGAGAGAGGATCAGAGAGAGGACCAGAGAGAGGACCAGAGAGAGGACCAGAGAGAGGATCAGAGAGAGGACCAGAGAGAAGACCAGAGAGAGGACCAGGAGAGGACCAGGAGAGGATCAGAGAGAGGACCAGGAGAGGACCAGGAGGGACCAGAGAGACGACCAGAGAGAGAGGAGAGAGGACCAGAGAGAGGACCAGAGAGAGGACCAGAGAGAGGACCAGAGAGAGGACCAGAGAGAGGACCAGAGAGAGGACCAGGAGAGGATCAGAGAGAGGACCAGGAGAAGGACCAGAGAGAGGACCAGAGAGAGGACCAGGAGAGGACCAGAGAGAGGACCAGAGAGAGGACCAGGAGAAGGACCAGAGAGAGGACCAGAGAGAGGACCAGGAAAGGATCAGAGAGAGGACCAGAGAGAGGACCAGAGAGAGGACCAGAGAGAGGACCAGGAGAAGGACCAGAGAGAGGACCCAGAGAGAGGACAGAGAGAGAGAGGATCAGAGAGAGGACCAGGAGAGGACCAGAGAGAGACCAGAGAGAGGACCAGGAGAGGACCAGAGAGAGGACCCAGAGAGAGGAGGACCAGGAGAAGGACCAGAGAGAGGACCAGGAGAGAGGACCAGAGAGTGGACCAGGAGAGGACCAGAGATAGGACCAGGAGAGGACCAGGAGAGGATCAGAGAGAGGACCAGAGAGAGGACCAGAGAGAGGACCAGAGAGAGGACCAGGAGAGGACCAGAGATAGGACCAGGAGAGGACCAGGAGAGGATCAGAGAGAGGACCAGGAGAAGGACCAGAGAGAGAACCAGAGAGAGAGGACCAGGAGAGGACCAGGAGAGGACCAGAGAGAGGACGAGAAGAGGACCAGAAGAGGACCAGGAGAGGATCAGAGAGAGGATCAGAGAGAGGACCGAGAAGAAAGACCTGTACTCTGTTATAGGAGTAATTATCAGCATCATACGTCTGGCCTGAGGTTCTGAACCAGCCGAGGAGCCTGTGGACGAGAACAACTCATGCAAACTTCAGAGTTTCAAAAGGAAATGAGGGATGCTTTGTGTTTCAACATTTCAAATAATACAACGCTCCCTCAGCCCTGAGCTCACTGAATGATTTAGAGCGTCCAGAAGAGAAACAATGAAAAGATCAGAGAAAAGAGCCACTTCCGATCTTCAACCATTACTTCGGAAACCCTCCCCACACCCAAAGTGCATGTGCCATCATGTTTTACACAGTTACAAGTGAAGTGTAGTAGTGTGTAACTGTTGTGTGTAAAAATGTAACTGAATGGTTGAAATATAATTGTAGCCAGTCAATGTAAAGAACCAAACTGTTCAAGTGAATGGAATTATATTAGTCCTTTTCTAGTGAATGAAATTATGACAATCAGAAGCTTTATGCAATTTAAAATAAATGCTCCCATTTAAACCAGAACTCACTTGCCATCGCTGCTGATGTAAAACGAATAAGTACTTGCCTCCATCAGTGAGTGAACCTGTTTGCCTTTAGTTTAGTCGTTTATTTGGTTTTCACTTTAACGTAAGGCACCAAATAAAAACCTGTGCTAATCTGCAATGGAGGGGCTGTAGTTTGTCATCGCTGCTGATTTAAAACCAATGAGTACACCTCCAAACACATAATTATTTAAGATTTTCCTGTCTGCTTCTTACCTCGTGCAGTTGAATGCCTCTTCAAGTCTGCACTGATGTAAATAGGACACACGGTTATGGACAGCAGAAAGGGCTAACTAAACGGGCTAACTGTGCCTGCAGGGCCCGGCTCCTCCTGTCAGCCTCACTCACACAAAACGTCCCATAATGCACCAGCATGGAGTTTACACGGACTCTTCAACGTTATAATTTAAGTCAGTTATGGCCGTCTCGTGGAGGTAGGCTGTTAAAAGTACAATTACACGTAGGGAGAGAATACTACAGGATTTAAAGATGGTTTTTAGGGGTATTAGATTGTAACAGGTTTTAACCATTATTTTGCGTTTTGTTAATTATAGCACAAAATTAACCTCAAACAACAGGCAGACTTCCTGTTCAAAACTGCAGACCTAACCTTGATTCATCAAGACGGATGCCCACGATATTTTTGACTTCACAAACTCAAGAGAATCCATCGTGGCTCTTGCTGCGTGATGGAGCCTAAAGCTGGTGGAACAGAGTCTGGACCAATCACAGAGCAGCACTGTCGCCTCAAACCAGACCTGAAGGTATAATTCACTGTCGGGCCACAAACCTATCGTAGCTATTTGCTTAGTTAAATCCAGGTGGTGACTTTTTTTTTTGGCCAGGCGGTGTTGAAACTTTTTCTGAAGCACCTTTTGCTTATTTCCCTGGAGAAGTTATTGCTTGTCTTGAAATGTTTTCGCCGTATGGCATTAAACTGCAATTAAAGTTGTTTTACTGCTAAAAAAAAACCCTTAAAAAAACAAATTTAAAAATATTCTGAGAGTGGGGTCGCCGCTTCACAGATCTGACCTGTACCTTGATACAGATAGATAGGTTTAACATCGTGCAGTGTCACATTCCAGGCGATGCAAAAACATCTCCAGGCAGGTGACGGACCTTTTATCCGAATAGTTACACGGTCCAACTTTAACAATGCGAAATAAAAATTTTAGGCAAAAACGAAAAGACTAACTGCAACACAACAGACTAACTCCAGCAATATTCCACTGACAGCTGATATTACAAGAACAATAACTTCACGACTATATTTCTCAACCGACAAATCTCCACGTCTAAACTTGAGCGGTGCGCGCCTCCCACCCGACAACACATAAATCACGAGGAGATCCACGCATGCCTACAACATGTGAACAATGACTTCCATTAGGGTTAGCTGCGGCGCCACAGATGCGGGCTGCTGGTGTGATGAACAGTATGTATTTAAGCGCACGCACGGGTTTGACTGACAGGCTGAGTGATGGAGGCGGGCTCACACACACACACACACACACACATACACACACATACAGACCCCCCCCCCTCGTGTGTGTGTGTGTGTGTGTGTGAGAGAGTCAGACAGCTAGCATCCATCTGTCCCTGCGCGCACTGAGACCCGGGGTGTCACAGGCCCCGCCCTCTCACCCCCGTTACCCGTGTCACCCCCCCCTCGCCCCCTCCCAGGACCATTAGCTCTTTTTAATGCCCCCACCGCAGGCTCAATATGGCACGGCTCAGAACAGTCACATGAACAGGGCTCCCCTCGTGGTGTAGGCAGGCTGACCGGACATCGTGCAGAACAACTGTGGGCGGGTGAGATACTTGTGGACTCCAGAAGTAAAATTCTCATTCATTTTGCCCCATACAATGATTTAAATTGTACAGTATTTAAAAAAAAAAAAAAGCATAGCGCCCAGTATGGCTTTGTAATCATAGCGAGATCTGCACACACAAGTCATGTTTTTCAAGGCATCGTTTAGCAATAAAAACACAGGTAATATAAAAAAAAAAATCAAGATAGATAAGTTTAATGCCGTACTGTGGAACATTTCTGGCAAATTAATATTAACTCTCTAGTGGCGGACGCTCAAAAGAGAAGTTGCATAGTACAAGTTTAAAAAAAGGACAGTGGAGGCTAGTCATTTACGGGAAAGCTCATTAGGAGGCGCTGTGGGTCATTTTTCATTCACTCACCACAGACTGTATAAAGAAGTAGACTAAGTGAGTGTGACGTCACCCAAGCAGCAGTTATAGGGTGAATTTGGAGCTAAGCGTATGATAGATAGAGTATGAAAGTGGTAGAAAGTGGTTCAAAGATAGTAGAGCTGAAGTCTTCGAGCTGGGCCTTAGTAGCGGGGTCAGAGGCTGGGATGTTCGTACCGGTCGAGGAGAGCTTGGTCGGAGGCGGAGCTGCAGGGTTGTTCCAAGAAGCGAGATCTAGCGAAAAACGAGAAAAAGGCAGCTGAGTACTTTGATCATAATCACGAAACTAGACTGAGCCGAGCAGAACTGTACCACGGAGGATACACGGGCGATCCGGCGACGTCTGTAGGATCCTCGGCCCCTTAGTAATCCGCAGGTGGAGGCTCGATTGCTGATTGGCTGTAGGTGTGTAGTGGGTGGTGCCAGAGTCTCCGCCCGGCTCCGGCACAGACACAGAAGGGAGGGGCAAAGACAGCACAGAAACACAGGCACAGACTGGGACCCTGACACATAGCAACCAAAGAGCCAATCCGGGGTGAGGCTGTAGAAGGTAAAGCCCCTTCCCTGCTCCCTGTTCAGACAGCGGCGTCCGCGCTTAGCCATGCTGTAAAGAAAAACCCTTGCTAACGCTAGTGGGAGTGACCTCGAGGACAAAGCCACCTGATTTGTTTCTTATTAACGTTTATATCTTGATTTACGGACAAAATAAAGACATCAGGATCATCTAAAGCGGGTTAATAAGAACATTTTAAGACAAAAAAAACAAGGCTGATGGCAGCGGTTACAGAGCGAGGGGTGACAGTTTTTAAAGCCCGTGCTCACTTCCTATTTCCTATACATACACACCTGGTGGGTTAAGTGTTTTGCCTAAGGACACAATGGCAGTATATACAGGTCGAAGCTGTTTGAGGCCCTAAACGTCAGGCTGGTGGTCTGGTCCAGTCAAGTCTGCACCTGCTTGTCTTCATGGAGATGTTTTGCTTTGCCTTAAAAACTTCCACACTATGGCATTAAAGTGACCTTTCTGTGTAGAGACAAGCAGGTGGTGACAGGATTCAGACTGTGGAGGGGCAACATCGCTCACAGTGAGAATATATGCTGCTCGATGAATACTTTTGAGCAATAAAAACACCTGTAAGTGAATAAATGGCCCTTCTGCATTGTGGTTAGCTCTTCTACCTCTCAACAGTTCTCTTTCTGTGTGAATATTCTTTTTGGTCAACCCTCTGATAAAATGACCTCGTTGATTAATCCCACAGTGAACGATATCTGTGTATATATTGAGAGTAGGTGAAAGGAATGAGCTCGGGGTCTGTCATGTGGTTGAAATAGCCAGGAGAGGTCTGCAGAGGCGGGCTAAGTGTACTCATGTAGTCAGGGCAAGACAGATGGGCCGGGTAAATTTAGAGCGCTACCATTCATAATACCTAATTCACTTTAAATGGGCTTAAGAGACCTCTGAAATAGTCCTGATCGCTCATAACTCTCCGAGGAGTGCTCCGATGTGCGTTAGCTTCCACGGGCTAACGGCTAAAGACAGGAGGACGATCTGCTCAGTAATGCACCTGTAATACCCCTTCACGGACATTTTAATTAAAACTGTTCTTAATGTTTTAGTAATGTTCAGTTCTGTTTCTCTTAAAGTAATATGGAAAGTGGGAGCTCATTTTGGTCTTAGTGAAAAAATGCGGGAAAAAAAGCTGACTTACAGAGTATTTTCAGCTTTTTATGTTGATTTATTGATCCCAGTGTAAATAGTAAAAATGGTGTTACTATTAATGTGTGTGTGTGTTTTTTTTAAGCATTTTTCATCAAGGACTGTGGCTCTGACCATCTCCAGTCATACTCTCCCATTTATACAGGGTGGCCCAAAAGTCACTGAAAGTTGAAAAAAAATGCATAACTCTTTTGTTTCTGAATATTTTTATTTTATTTCTCCAGAGCATTTAGAACGACCCTTCCGACATTAATATGAGCAAATACAGCACCGAGGAACGAATCCTCAATGTGCAGTGGTACTTTGAGTCATATGGGTCAAATTCAAAAACCCAGCGGTGTTACTGTTGACATTTTAATACCACAGATGCCCCAAGTGTAAATGCCATTAAAGGAATAATAAGTGTTTTTCAAAGACAGGGGGCAGTATGTGATCTCCACAGACCTGGCTAGTCCTGGGATCTGTTTGTGGATAAACCTCAGACAATAAATGACTTAAAATGTAATATCGAGGATCAAATAAGAGCCATAATCCCGGAAATGCAAATGTTATGCAAAGTGTGTTGGATCGGGCCATTCAGTGTGAAACCGAACATGGTGGACACTTAAAAAACATAATTTTTACTTCTCCTAGCTTAAGTAGTGATAAGCTCAAGTGTAAGTGAACAAATATAACCGTATAAATTGCTCAAAATCCCAGAAGGTTCAGTTTACCTACTGCTAAATCTGGTGAGTATAACTTAAGAATTATAGGAGCTATTGTAGATTTAAAAGTGTCAGTGACTTTTGGGCCACGCTGTATGTTAATTCATAAACCAAGTGTGTGAGTTGTTTTCTGCAAAGATACAACAACAGCAACATCTGGTCAGAGCTGGAGTCAAATGTTTAGGTTTGTGAGTGATTTATCCTAAGCCACCACTGATTCCAAATAGGTGTCTACTCTGGGTCAAAACTAACACAGCATGCTGAGTACCTCAAGGATGTGTAGTGGCGCCAATGCTTTTTCTATGAATGCTTTTTTGAGCAAGTAAAATATTTTGTGACAGTTCGTCTTAGAATTCTGACCACTTCTGGACAAATATTCATACAGTTCTATAGGGTTTGTGTTGGCAAGAATCAGATAATCCTTGCCAGTCTGGTCACCTCTTTCTCCATCGCGCCTCAAGCCATCTGTTTTGTATGATGTTCCTTTAATTCTTTCGGGCAAATTATTTAGACGTGCTCTAATCCAGGCTCTTGTACACTCAAGCTAACACAAACATTCAGTGGGAGTTCACAGCCACCAAAAAAAGAAATCAAAACAACAGAAAAATAAACTCGGCGGTAAACAAGCATATTTCGGGCTGCGTCTGAAACCATATGTCAGAAATAGGCGCAAAAGGCAAAGCTAACTGTGGCTATCACCCCAAGTGCCAAACCGTGCGGCACAAATGCTGCCTTCTTTAGGGAAACAAAGGCGTAGTGTGATAGCGGCGATGGCAAGGGTCCAAGAGTTAGCAAGAGCTAGCAAGACGAGTTAGGGTATATACACTAAGCTAAACATAGGCCTCTGACACAAAGACCCCATGGGCTGACCCGCCGCGGACCTCCAGAGTCTGGACTTGGTTGTTGGCAGCATTGGGCGACGTGGGCCAGGGACAATATGTTTATTCAAATACCTCTTAGCTAATGTTTGTTTAGCTCCAATCTGGCATCTCAGAGGAGGGGAGCTGCAGCCAAAGGAGCAGTCCCTCTGTAATGTGATTTTGCTATAGTCAGCAGTAGTACCCAGATATATTTACTCAAGTAACTGTTTGAGGAAATTGCACTTTTAAGACAAGTTTTCAGGCATATATAGCAGTATATTGTACAGTGTAACAGTACTCTTACTTGAGTAAAAGTTTGGGTTCCTCTTCCCACTGTGAGTAAGTCTGCATGCGACAAAAGCTTTATGTTGACAATAGAAAACAATTTGAACATTTCTGTTTCTTGCACCGCTCCTTCAAATATGATTTAGTTTGCCTCATTTTTGTGTCTATCCTTTGAAAATAGCAGATGTTGTGCATTACACAATAACCTGCAATAGTTTATCTCCGCGAAGGGGTCAGCTTTATTTTTTACAATTATTATATGTTTTAAGGCTGTAAAACCCCTCACCACACACTTTATACACTTTTCTCACACAGGCAATCAACTTTTTTTTTACAATTATCTATTGTTTAAACGCTCAAAGTTCAAACCTTCGTCGGTGCTTTTGTCGGTGCAGAATGTTTCATCGACATTGTGGGTTTTATCAGGGAGAAAACTTTCAAACATACAGCACTTCAGAGTCACACTGCGATCCAACATTTATGTAAATTTGTCTGACACATTCTGTACTGTACAGGAGACACGGAGGAGACTGATGGACAATGGTCTACAGTCCCTCAGCCAATCAGGACGCAGAACACAATGCACGTTAATTTTCTGTAAAGATGCATGCAAAATTGCGAAAAACGAAGCAGCGAAAAGTGCACTGCGATATAGCGAGGGACAACTGTATTTAGTTTTATTCTTCAAATTACTTTAACCTTAAATTATAATCAGATATGTCCAGACAGTTACATTTGCATCTAATCTTGAATAGTATTTTTTTTTTTTTTTTTCTACCCTTGACGTTCAAACTCACGAGTACTTGGGTCACTACTTTTTATTGCTTTGAAGTTGTGGTAATAATTAAGTACAAATTTTGTACTTACATAGTTACATACTCACAGCTCGCAATTAAATGGGTGAGTTATTTTACCCTAACACTACATAAGAGGCAAAAAACTATTGACATTTTAAATTGGGTAAAAAAAAATAATAATAATAATGATGAATAAAAAACAACTGACCAATCACTCATTATTTGGCAAATTTCTCAAGCCAGATGTCCTACCTGCCACTTTACTGTGTGTGGAGTAGCCCTGGACTCAAACTGGTTGACCCCTTTGTCACCTCATATAAATCTGAGTAAATATATCAATTTAGCTGAGTTTAATTAAGTCCAAAATTAAAAGCCTCTACCAGATCTTTTACCATATATTTGACCAAAATGTGTCTTCTCCCAGTACAGACATATTGTATAAGGGTCAAAATAAGTCTGTTGTGTGCTGTTTGTATCTAATTAGAAAGTATTTTATAGTCTGATAATCAGGAAATGACCGTTGCATGCTAGTTGTTGTTAATGTTACATTTGCTCTGATCTCTGAAAGTTGCGAAAATCACTTATAAACTCATCATGGTGGATAATTAAGATGTTCAGAATGCATAAGGTAAGTGAGGAATAACTTTGGACCACTGCAAACAAAAAAAAAATCTGGTGCAGCTCCATTAATAAAAAAAATAATAATAATAAAAAAAATAATAATAAATAAAATATTATACAATTTTATTAATTTTATTTTATTTATAGGGAAGCTAATGGCAACATTTTTACTTTCAATTTATTTCAGCCTTTGTGTATAATAGAACTCTACACTGTAAATCCTACATCTTGCTAGAAAAATCAACTCAAATATTGACAAAACAGGACAAAAAAACAAAACAAACAAAAAACACACATCTCGGGGGAGAAAAGGTGGAAAAATAATCAAAATTCCCTGTGCCTAAATTGACAGTTATCCTAAAAAAAAAAACTAAAAAAAAAAAAACAGAGAATTGTTTTTCAAATTGCACAATTATTACTTTTCATTTGGGTCCAATTTAAAGGGCCAGTACGGGGCAGATGGGGCGCAGACAGTGCAGTAATTGTAGTGTCCGTAAATAGCTGGGTTTGGGTTAATAGCATAGTCTTGTGTGTAGCATTCAGGCGCGTGATGGAGGGAGCGAGGGAGAGACAGAGAGAAAGAGAGAGAGAAAGAGGGGAGGCCATGTTATTTTTCTTTCAGCTTTTAAAACAGATGGTTCGGTGTGTGTGGAGCGGAAGTGTCTGTTAACAGGCTTGGCTCCTGGTCGTGGCTAGCGGCCAATGACAACACGGCGATCCAAGTGTGAGGGAGAGAGAGAGGGGGAGAGAGGGGGAGAGAGTACTTTTATACAGCCCAAAGAGAGATGAAGAGAGAGAGAGAGAGATGCCCAAGTTACTGCTGCATGGGTCTTCATCACAGCACCCAGGATAGTACCCATGATAGCACCCATAGCACACAGGCTGAGATCAGTGTCACCCACAGTAGCGCCCAGGCTGGCAAAATGGCAATCCGAGTGTGAGGAAGCGGAAGAGAGGGAGGCTATGCTTTTCTGTGGCCCAAAAAGAGAAAAAGGGGTACTGCTGCATGGGTCTTTATGACAGCATAACCCTCGTAGCAACCGCTAGCACCCAGTCATATCAATGGCACACAAGCTAAAACATAAATTCTAGTCTGAGGAAGAGAGAGAGAGACAGGGAGCTGCCCAAGGTACTGCCCTATGTCCCTGCAGATGACAGCACCTAGGATAGCGTCCATAGCACCCAGACCGGTATCGGTGTCACCCACAGTAGCGCCCAGGCTGGTAACGTGGGTGGTCCGAGTGCGTGAAAGAGAGAGGGACTGAGCTTTTCGCAGCCCAAACAGAGAGGGAGAGCTGCACTGTATGCTACAACCCTCGGCGCCCAGGATAGCACCCATATAGCATCTGGCTGATAAGCGCTAGAATCCAGAGTATCAATGACACCCAGGCTAACAACATGATTCAATTGTGAGGAAGAGAGAGAGAAGGGGTACGCTTTTCTGCAGCCCAAAGAGGGAGAGGGACGGGTTACAGCACCCATATAGCACCCAGGCTGTCACCCATAGTAGCATCAACCCAGGCTGACAACGTGGCAGTCTGAGTGTGAGAGAATGAGAGGGTGAGGGGCTGGGGTTTTCTGCAGCCAAACAGAGAGGAGTTCCCTGAAGTATATCTGCATGGCTCTTCATCACAGCACCCATGATGGCACCCAGCATAGCACCCATAGCGTCCAGGCTGGCGACACTGCAATCCAAGTGTGTGAGAGAGAGAGGGGAAATACTTTTCTGCAGCACAAAGACAGAGAGACAGAGCTGCCTAAACTCCTGTATAAGGCCCTCCTGTGTGTAGATACATATGAAGCAGAATGTAAGGAAGCATTCACTCTCGTCGTGTTGTAGCAAAGAAAAAAAAGAAAAAGGTTAGACGACAGCGCTGTAAATCCTCGACCTTCTCTCGATGAGCTTCATGATGAAGTCTCCTGAAATGGTCTTCACTCACCCATCATACAGAATAAACTGTCATTTCTCTCACTTCAGATTAGTTTACTCCTTGATTCTGCAGAAAACCGTGACATTTTTCAGTCCCCCTTTTTTTTCTTTCCACATAGCGTGTATTCTGGATCACGTGTAAGCAACACACAAGCAACAACTCTCTCTGGTCTCGATCAATGAGTAAATTCTGGAGGTTCTGAGGTTTCACATGAGACCTGTCCATACACTGAGAATGAGACAAACTTGTATATGTCCCCGATCTGCAGGTTTAAGCGCTGGCAGCACAGGTTCAGTTGTGATTGTAGTACCTTTATAAACCTGTAGAGCGCAGGCTACATACAGTTCGTTTATGAAAAAGCACGTCCAACTTTTGACTGGTAGTACTCATACACAAACTTCTCATTGAACTTGTTGTTGATCACCTCTGACTTTGTTTAGCGTGTGCGCGTGTGTCCTCTCCTCCACAGCCACAATAATGAAATTACCCATGCACTCTATATGTCTTCACACCACGAGCCCGGCGCGCAATCAGCCTATAGGAAATCTCTCTAATTAGCCATCAGATTCATCAGTATGCTAATGAATCCTTATTGATACAGTTCCACCTTCAGAGCGAGCTAGCAAGTGAGCGAGCGAGGGGCCGGCGGTGGAGAAGCCGACGACTCTGCCAATATGCTCTTCCCATATGGCCGCGTTCGGGGTGCATCTGGCGCCCGCATACAGTTACCATGCAGTTGCCTATACCTC
Source organism: Periophthalmus modestus (assembly GCA_019594935.1). Taxonomy (NCBI): domain Eukaryota; kingdom Metazoa; phylum Chordata; class Actinopteri; order Gobiiformes; family Gobiidae; genus Periophthalmus; species Periophthalmus modestus. The sequence goes on along the minus strand of JAIEZT010000124.1, from coordinate 25,664,359 downwards.
CAGTTGTATTCGCACCTCCCAAAGTGCAAATGAAAGGCAGCCGGCTCGTGCGACCGGGTTAATTAGAGCCAGGCCAAGTGAAGTCACACTCCTCGTGGCAAAGGCGCCGCAACCCTCAATTACGCGCGGCGAACGAGGCAATTAAAAAGCCCCCGTCCCGTGCTGCCGTACCTGGGCCCGTGAGCAGCCCGCCCCCCCTCCAGACCTCCGCATCTCCAGGGAGCGCAGCCTGGTAATGAGTATTGATCAGCCAGCGTTAGAGCGTGTCCGACAACACTGTTATTTTAGATACTGACTCTATCTGAAGAGGTACAAGCAGGTCGCCCTGGGTTCAGGAGCGTGTGATGAATGGGAGGAGAGGGGATGGTGGTTACACCGTCTGCTGCGCCTGGTGTCAATAAATGTGTTGTTTAGGTCATGAGATTTTAAGGTTTGATATTACTAAACCATTTTGAACACGTAAGGATTGGTGTTTCATATTCTTCAGCTTCAAATAACGTGGAAAAGAACGATGATGTTGGTTTAACCCTGGAGAACCCAAGAATCTTTTTCTTCTTTGGAAAATTATGAACATTGCATTAAATTACTGCTATAAGTTCACTGAAGACTGAAATATCCACTTTTTAAATTTGAACGCTTTAATCCCCAAAACTAGGATCAGTGCCAAATTTGACCCATTGGGCTCACTAATTTATCCAAAAAGAATATAAATGTACTCTTAGACATTCTGTAAGCTATCACTAAAAATATTAACAAATGTTTGGGTAGTTTTCCAGCTCAAAAAAACAGCATGATCAGCCATCTTGTCACTACCACTCTGACTCATTTTAGTTCAATATTTTATGCTATAGTTTCAAAAATATTTTATTATTTCTTTTTTTTATTGAAAATTGACTTTTTTTTTTTCTTTGTTTGTTCATTTTGGGTAACAGCAATTAACTGCGACCAAATTTGCAAAAAAAAAACCAAAAAAAAAAACCCTCTAAACCTAAAGCCCAGCACCTGCAGCCGTCCTCTTTAACCTCTCTATCCGCTTGTCACAACCACCAGTGTCTAGACTCCGTTGGAGAAATTTTACCCTAACAAATCCAATATTATTCCAACCTTGCACCACATGATGAATCCTCGTGATTTCTATGAGTTCACAAACTCACGAAAATCTACCCGGCTCAGTTCCCTCTGGGGTTTCAGACCAGTCACTGAGCAGCACTGAGATTTCAAATGAACCAAAACGATTTGATCAGAAATAAGGGCAATATTGTTTGTGAGAAGTGTGCAGAAGGTAAGAGCTTTGTCGATTTGTGGACAGGGATGATGACGGAGCTTTTCTCTCTGCTGGATGTAACTAAAGTTTGATTTCTTGGCTTGTTCTGAATCAGTTTTGAATCTAACCATCAGCTTCAAATATTCGTCACGATGTTCCACCTTCGCCCAATCGATTTCGAGAGAGGCCTTCCAGACTGATGTGTAGATGATGGTTCTTCACATATGAACCTGTCTGGATCTCTGCGCCAAGGTTTAAAAGTACCAGTCTATCTCGAGTTCACCTCTTGCTTATCTGTTTATAAATGAGTCTTGACAAATCCAGATTTTTGCTCAGGCTCCTCAGTCCCTCCCCCGTGCTGGCTGCCTTACCTCAGTGGGGGCACCGTGGCCGTCCTGGAGCTGTGCAGAGCTCAGGGCTGTGTGCGCTGAATCTCCACAGCTCACAAACACAGAGCTCTGGGGTGGAGTGATTATAATACCGGCTTGTAGCTGGAAGCGCAGAATATCTTAGGTACTACGCCAAGCGCCTGTAGTAAACCTCCAACGGCCCTTCAAAATTTAATGTGCTGTAATAGAAAAGGGAGCAGAGGATTCCAGGAAAATATCGCAGGAGAGAAGTTTGGAGATTAAAAACTGCTAAGCTTTCAGAAAATGTTTTAAATATTTTAGTAAGAAACGTGAGTTTGAGAAGCATGGCCGCTTTGAGCACAGTGGGGAGAGGTGTGAATGAGAATGATTTTGGGAAAACATCTCCTCAGGGGCGACAAACTGGAGGTGATGGTGATGATGAAGAGGAGGAGATGGAGAGGCTGAGGAGGCTGATGGTTCCGCATAGTGGCACCGAAGCATTATTGCAGTCATTTGATATCTTGCAGCATAATCTTTCCTCTTTATAATTGGTTTTGACCAAAAGAACATACTTACCTTGTATGTAAAAGTAGCTGTTGTAGAAATGTTCCTTCATCATTAGGTTGCTCAGAGTTGTATTTTGAGCGATTCCCAATTCCCATTTTCACTTAACCCCTGTCTCTGCCAAAAGCTCTGTATTTACTTGTGATTGTTCAAATATTTCAGACTTAAGGGCATGTATGTAGCGCAAAAAATGTGTATATGTGTGTGCGTGTGTTTAAATTTCACATATCTTAACCTGCTGACTGATACAGTTAAATGCCATTTTGAAGGAGCATCTCAGTTTTGCAGTTTTGAACAGCTCAATAGACACGGTTTCATCATCAAGCAGTTTTAAATCAATATTGCATTTACAGTGAACAAACTGTATTTATGCAGATTTTACTTTTCATGTTTTTTCATTAATTTCATTATTATCTAGTTTAGTTTAGTTTAGTTTTTATTTGAAGGGACAATGTACAAACCATGTACACTAAGATAATAAAAAACAGATATTTCACAAAGATGGTGAGCTGGTCTCTTTCTGCAGTCTCTAATTTGCAGAAACAACTGAGATCAATTCTCACCGAAGGCATCAAGCTGTGAATAATGTAAAAATGTTCGTTTCTGGTGCAAGCGTCAAAGAGGAGTCATAAAGTCAGAAGGTTTAATAAGTTCCACAGGTAAAGTGAACAATGAAGCAACGGACTCTCAGGAAAAGATAAGAACAGACAGTCCTGAGGTGTGACTGTGACAGGTTTTATAGGGTCCCCCCAATGTGTGTGTGTGTGTGTGTGTGTGTGTGTTTAGGCAAAGGGGGTCACACATTCCTGAGATGTAGCTTTAACCAAAATTACCAGAACACAGCTGTTATCTTATTATCCACACGTCCTTGTAAGCTCCCGCTGGTCTGTAAGCGTCTGTGTAAGTCCTCATGCATCCCATATCCTCTGGTGGGCACGTGTCATTTACCTTAGCGTTAGTAAACCAAGATACCAGTTTGAGGTAGTGCTGTACTGCGCTAGAAAATACCTTACTTTTCTGTCTTCAATGTTTTAATCACTCTTTGCATGCTGTTTTTATGTTATTTCGCTTCCTTTGCTGCATAATTCCATACATCTTCCTTCACATTTTCGATGTCTGCAGTTTGTATCATGTAGAAAGTTAAAAAAAAATGAATGAAAAGGTGTCAAAAGTTTTGTAGTGCTGGTAGTGCATGTTATAGTTCTTAAACAGATATCTGAAAAAAGCGTTGTATCTGCTGTATCAGTAACCCTCTCTGACCCGTGCCGTGCCGTTCCAGTGGTGCCGAGGTCCATAACTTTGTAACACATACTCCACTTCTCGCACCCAATACCCACACTACCCCAGCCCCTGTACTGCCGCGGACTAACCGAATCAAGCTTTCCTGGACAAAAACAGGCCCAACTCCAACAACCCGCGCCTTCATCCTCCCACGGGCCGCAAATTGACATGTCTCCCTTATGATCTCGACATATGATTAAGATTTAATGCTGGAATTATCATCATTAAAACTACATGACTGATACAGGGGGCAGATGACGAGCTATTCATTTGTGCGACTCTTCCTGTAATAATATTGAAACAGACAGTCTGCAGCGGCTAATTATCATCTAATAACTGGCAATCTGTACCCAATCGGAGGAAATGACGCCAAGTTAGCGGTGCGACGCGGAGCTGTGCACACACGACGCCACACACATGTACACACGCACGCACACACAAACACATGTACACACACACACACACACACACAGACACATGTACAGTGGTAAGAAGTATGATCCACTTTAAACTGTGCGTATTAGTTTAGTTAGGACAAAATAATCCATGTTTTTGATTCCACTCATAATCAATCACATTTATTTATACAGCACATTTAAAACAACCAATGGTGGAAGGTAACAAAGTACAAGTAGTAAAGTACTGTACTGTACTGTAAAAGTTTTAGGTATCTGTACTTTACTTAAATACTTAAGTTGACAGTGGATACTTTTCACTTTTGCTTCACTACATTTGAGAGCAGTATCTGTACTTTCTACTCCACTACATTTTTAACTGGACTGAAAAGTAAAAAGTACTTTTCAGATGATTTGAGAGGTTATATCCCGACTAAGGTTTTTGAGTTCAAGTTTCCACTTTGAGCAACTAAAATAAAAACACACAATTCAATAAGACATTGATTCATATTGTTACTTTTATCCAAAATCTGTATCATTTTTTATCATGATCACTACATTTAATACTTTAACAAATTAACTTAATTAATTAACTACTTAAGTACTTTTACTTTAGTAGATTTTTTCATGTGATGCTTTTACTTTTACTTGAGTAACCTTTTACCTCTGCGTGTGTACTGAAGTACTTCATCCACCACTGAAAACAAAATAAGTCTGTTGTGTGCTGTCTGTGTCTAATTATAAAGGAAGTGTGTGTTAACATGCTAGTTATATGTAGCTTTACCTGGTCTCTGAATGTTGTGCTTATAAACTCATTGTGGTGAATAATTAGAGCGTTTGGAGTGCAGAAGGTAAGGGAGGTATAACAAGGAATAACAGTAAAAATCAAGTACAGTTCATGTTCACGCGTCATTAAGGCTGTAAAAAGTGTAGTTTATATGAACCGCTACTGTGTTTTTGTTCTTGAAAACACCTGAAATAAGGAGCCGTGTACAGTACAGAACCTCTCAGCGGGTCGGCACGTCCCTGACACAAGTTATGACTCGGGGTCGGGTTCCCCACCTTTAATGTGACGGTGGGGGTACTTCCTCTTTATTTGATCCACATGTTGCATTCATACATGTACAGGCTCCTCTCTTATGTGGACCTGTGGGATTTTAAATCATTTATTTGAAAATGACTAAAGTTCAGGTTATAAAATGATGTGTGGGATGTGTGACATGTGCACTCAATCTGATGAAATGATCGACTGGTTTCTGGATCTGATTCTTGAGCTGATTTGAGGATTTTGATTGGATCAGATTTCTTTCTGTCATCGCTCACATCTGACTGTGTAGTTTACGTGTTATTTAAATCATCTTAAAGCTCCAGAAATCAGATTATAATGAGATTGTGATGTGAACAAGGCCATTGTTGGGATTAAATCTGTATAAATACTCATTTCAGCCTCACAAGGGGACACAAATCAAGTCCCCATGATGTAAATTCTTTATTATTGCAAAAGACAAAGTTTAAATCTGTCAACTGGACAAATCGTTGTAGGAGTGAAGACGTTTCACTGCTCATCCAAAACACTTCTTCGGGTCTGGTCAGAGCAGCAAAACGTCTTCACTCCTACAACTTTTTGTCCAGTTGACAGATTTAAACTTTGTCTTTGCAATGGATCGACGACTGAGGGATTACACAGACTTTCTTTATTATTATTGAAGACATTATTCAGAGTTCAGATATGGGTTAAAATAGGTTAGGGTCAGTTGTGATTATAGATAAAACAACAGTATGTAGCCTGTGCTATTACTGATTTAAAGACGTCCTACAATCACAACTGAACCTGTGTTGCCAGAGCCTTAACCTGCAGATAGAGACACATACAGCATATTCTGCACATTCTCAGTACATGGACAGGCCTCGTGTGAAAGTTCAGAACCTCCAAAATTCACGCACTGAGCTGAAGAGGCTGCACTAGCACTGATTCATGATGGCTGCAGGTGCTGAGGTTCAGGTAGAGACTGTTCAGATCAGACAGAGACATTTTACATTTAAACAAACTGGATTTGAGCAGTGAACATGAGGCTTCTGATTCTAACATAACATGATGGCAAAGTTGTTTATAAGACTGACAGCTGTTATCAGTAAGAACGATATTTGATTCTAACACGTTTACGCCGTCTCTGGGGACACAGGTAGGTCATGTTTATGAAATTTTAAACACTGCTCCTTTAAGATTAGGCTCAGTCCCCAGGAAATAAAATTAAATCGATGTAATGTCCCCGCGACGCCTGTAAACCCAACATATGTGTATGTGTGTGTGAAAAGTGCTCGCTCAGCTCTTCTCCGTCAAACAGAGGTGTGCGCTCTCTCTCGCCCCCTGCAGCGTGGCCCCGAGTACTGCTCTCCAACTCGCCCCATTAATAAGCAACATATTTGGTTTGGAGCGGCCCAGAGCGCTGCAGCCGTCAGGGGGGGAGGGTGGGTGGTGGGTGCTAGGTGTGCTGCCACCCCGGGGTGCCCACATGCTCCTCGGAGTGAGAAGTTGGTTTGTCGCACCCTGTTTGCCACCCGCTCTGTGACGCACGCAGCCTCGGCCCCACCACCACCATCTCGCTACTGCTGCTGCTTTTTAAGAAGTTTGACGAGACAATCTGGCAACGCGGCACGTGTTGATTGCACGTCGGAGCGATATGACAATGTTATCACCACTGAGAAAGAGAACGAGAAAGAGAACACAATGAATCACTTCTGCAGTCACTGTAATCCAATGGAAAAGTTACTCAGAAAAGAGAAGTCACAGGGATCACAGACGGCAGAATGGAGATGTGATCGGGTCAATAATCTAAATGCTGAGTCTGGTCTCGTTATGTAACAAAGTGCAACCAGAAGAGCTCCTTTGTGTTTTTAAAGTCACACATCTACATCAGCATCCTTCTGAACACGTCAAGGATTCCTCTTTGTGTTCAAAACATACAAAACAAAACTTGTTCAAGAGTTTGCAGTGGCACAAACTAGTGATGGGACTTTCAGCTGCTTTGTGGGACGCGAATCTTTTTTTTTCTCTTTAAAGAGCCGTTCAAAAGGCTTTTTTTAAAACTATTTATTTACATGAAGCCAGTGTGAGAACTTACATGATCTACAAACAAATCACAGAGAGAAATGACAAAGAATCGTTTTAAAATGGTTAAAACTGAGAGCGAAAATGAGTTTACGCATTCTTTTAAAAAATTTGATCCGATTCCAAAACCGTTCAAAAGTCCCAGTCCAAACTTATTCTTCACCTTTCTAACTCATTCAGAGCATCCTAATTGGTTTGTAAGCGTAAGTTTCAGGAGCCAGAGGTGAGGTTTGACATCACAGTAAGGCTAAGAACAACAAGCACACTAACATGCAGTTCAGAGAATGAAACATTTTATAATTTGATGCAGACAGCACACAGTGGGCTCAAATACATGGATAGTAGGTCAGTTATCCAGTTTTCCTGATGTAGTTGCTGTGAACGGTCGGATCCGGATTTCATTTTTTAACTGGGCCGAATCTTTTCTGTCTAATTTATGTGCATCTTTACACTGTTTAAAGCTGAACCGACACAAGCATCAGCACAGAAGCAGAGCAGGCGACACAAGCCAACGAGTGTTTGACATCACCGTAACAGTTAGTTTTTAAATCATTATTATTATTCTAGTGAAACATTTAAATTAGATTTTAAAATGAATCCAAGCTGGCTTCTGTCATATAAATACAGAGCAAAAAGCCAGTTTAAACGGCTCTTTGAAACAAACAGATCCGATAGATTTGGATCCCATAAAAGAGCCAAAAGTCCCATCACTAAGCCGTACTGTGATTTATGTAATTGCGTTCTGTCGCCAGCAGGGGGCTTCAGGCTCTAAAACCAAGTATTTAAACAGAAAGTGGAGGTTACGGTTACAGCGAAGTGAGGAAAAGTGAAAAAAATATATATAGTTGCATGTTTTTCTTTTTTTTCTTTACTTTTTTATGCATTTCTTATTATTGAGTTATACAACAGTGAAATACAAACGCAAAGATACAGAACAATCATTGACAAATCCGAGATAAAGCCTGCTGTACTTGAACGTCGAGAGTGTTCAGTCCTGTGTTTGACGATGATGTCGGTACTGAGGCTGCAACTGGCACCGGCTCAGTCATCACATTCGCACAAAACAACACAGTTAAGGTGTGCTCTAAACAAGGTACAAGCTCCTCCAAGGCATTCACACCAGCTCGCAATCATAATGTGCCCAGACCTGGATTTCATCATCTTAGCCTGGGGATAATGGGAATGAGCTGGTACTTGAAACTAATTAGAGAATTGAGTTTGATCCAGAAAGAAAATATCAGTGAGATTTTGATGTATTTATTCATATTGGCGAAGTTTATAATTTGACCTCCTGGTTGGATCCTAATAAAATTCATTTCTTTAACTCTGTTCTCAAACTATTTCTTTTCTCTGGCTAAGATCTGTACTTCTCTATCTTCACAGGAGTGGTTAGTGGCTTTGAGATGGAGATGCACAGCAGACTGGGGTCCCGAGGAGCTCTCACGCCAGTGTTGGTACATTATGGAGCGGCTGTTTAGTTTCTACAACGATTTGTCCAGTTGACAGATTTTGACTTTGTCTTTTGCGGTGGACCAGACCTGGACTGAGGGATCACACAGACATCTAAGTGGCATATTGTGAAAAAAAACGAAACAAAAGTTGGAAAATACAGGAAGTAGTGCTGAGTTTTAAAACGGAATACCTCTACAAAGGCGTTTTTCTGACAGTTTAAACATTGATTTAACAAGATGAAGGTATTATTGTGTCATTTTCTTTAATTTTGGCCTTTGTTAACATCATGGTTGTAACAATTATGCAGTTACCTTTATGATTGTCATATCTGTCCAACCATGAAGTAAAATTATAAACGTCGCCAAAATTACAAAACTAGAGATTGTAAATTAATTCTTAAATATGATTAACATACCCATCAAACCCATCAGTGATATTTGACATGAGGTGGTCCGTGAGTCTGTCCTGTTATGTTTCCCCTCGCCGCCCCGCCCTCCTCCGCTTGCTCCAGCAGCAGTGGGGGGCTGGGGGGGGGCTGATTACTTAATTGCTTGTAAGAGCTCGTTAAAGCTTCCTATCCATCATAAAGTGGTGGAGAGTGAGAGCGAGTGATGAGCTCTGGTGTCACATCTGCACCGTTGTCTGCCCCTGACTCGTCTGTGTGTGGAGCGCTCTCGTGGTGTCGTCTATAACGTGCTCCAGATGCATCAAGATGAAGTGACATGGACAGTATACGAGGGGGGGATCCTTTAGAAGACACACATTATGCATTATTAGGACCCGAGAGACCTATTTTATTTGTACAACTTTGAGGAAAAACACAAAAATAGACGAGTAAGTGGTATCGAACAGTACTGTTAAATTTTGCGTGAAGACTTTAAGAAAAAATATTGAAAGACGGGTGAGATGTGAGGCTGTATTTCAGTTGTTTGATGCTCACATTATTATTATTATTTATTATTTTGAACATAAAAAAGTGGTTATTGAAGTAACTAACACGAGCAGAGAGAGACGATCCAATAATAATGCTCACAGTGATCCAATAATAATGATCATGATTGTTTCACAAGCTCATATTTAAACATTTATTTAGGCTTTGTACTACATATTACGCAACAGGAAAAAACCCTATAGAAGTAAAAGACCCCTTTAAATGTTGTGGATGACCTGAAAAGGACTTACATGATGAACAATAACACTAACATTGGACATTATGAAGTATTAAGCACCACATAAAACATCATTTCATTTTTTTTTTTTCAATGCAATTAAAATAAGTGTGTTTCTAAGCTGGCGTTAGGAGTGTCAGGTTTAAGTGCCGAGAACATACGACACGTCTTTCACCAGGTTTTTGCACCTCTCTCGTTCCTTTCTGAGCTCATTTTGAAGAACTTGAATGTCTTTCTTAAGTTCTTCCATGTTCTTCTGAGCTGTCACCCTTGCCCCTCTGACCTCTCATAGTTGGTCTGCAGACCTTGTTTCTCCTCTTGCAGTTTACCAGTTTCTCTCTGCAGCTCTTTATTTACCTCTCCTTTAGCTCACTTTGAAGAACAATGATTCCTTTCTCCATTATGTTTTGAGCCAGAGCCTTTGTCTCCTCTGCAGACGTCTCTTTACCGGACCTTCAGAGCGTGTTTTTCCTGCTCCCGAGATTTGATTTTGGCCTTCAATTTTACAACAGTTTGCGTAAAGTCCTTATTGATGACTTGAACGTTTTCATGATGAAGCCTGACTTCTTCCTGCAGGGTGTGGCTCCTCTTCTGCTCCTCTGTCGTTTGATTTTGAAGAGTGGAGAGCTTCTTTCTCATCTCCTCCATGTTCATTTCTCCTCCTCTGCAGACCTCCTCAGAAGTCCTGTTATGTTGCATCTCCTCTTGAAGCTTGTCCACCTCCTTTTGTAGACTCTGGCTTCTTTCTCTCTCATCTTTCAGCTCAGTTTTTAGAGCTGACATCTTCTTCTCCTTCTCGACCAAAGCCTTTGTCATGACCTGCTTCTGCTCCTCTTCGTTCTTCTTACAATTGGCTACTTTGTCTTCTAGCCTGGCAACGGTCACTTTAAGGTGTCCATAGCTAATCTTCAGAGTGTCCTTCACCATTTTGAACTGCTTCGCTCTCCATCTGACCCTGGAGGCTGTTGATCTTTGTATCTTGGAGAGTGATAAGCCCTCTCCTGCTCTAGACTCTGGTTCTGGAGCTTTTTCGTCTCCAGTTCCTCTTGTTTCTCCCTCAAAGCTTCAGTGAGAAGTTTTGAGGTCTGTGTTTTGAGGTCCATCTCCTTGTGGATGGCTCTGGAGCTGTCGAGCACCTCAGTCCAACTCTCTCTCCTTCTGCATCTCCTCCTGCAGACTCCTGTTCTTCTCCTCTGAAAGTGTCACTTGCTCCATTCACTGCTGGTCCGGGGAGCCCTCTGGTGTTGGATTTCTCTTGAAGAATTTCACATTTGGAGCTTTGCTAAGCACGACCTCTCGTCTGTAGAGCAGGTGAGTTATGAGCCGAGGCTGGACAGGAGTTAGATTAAAGAGCACAGCGGTTTCAATAATATTTTAGAAATGAAAAAAATAAGTTTTATAAATGATAAAGCTCGTGGTTGTAGTAGGACATCTTATTAATTGTAAAAAGTTTTTTCAAATGATGATTTTCATTCATCTTTTGTACGTACGTTCTTTTCTAATCTATATTATACTGTTATTTCCTCAAAAACAAACCTGGAGTTGTGTTTTGTTTCATTTGCGTTTAGTCTGTGTTGAACTATGTGAAGCGTCTTTGAGTGTCAGGAAAAGGGTTATACCCGTGTTATCCATTATATTTCATATTAATGGTCTCACATTTTAATACACAAACCTGCATATTTAGGAAGAGTTCTTTCAGTCATCTTTTGTTCTGACTTTTTTGCCCATAAACCACAGTTTTTGTTATATAGAGTACAGTGGTGCTGTTAAAAAATAAATAAATAAATAAATAAATAAATAATAATAATAATAATAATAATAATAATAATAATAATAATAATAATAATAATAATAATAATTTTAAAAACACATAAATCAGCAGATTATTTCACCAGAGGACACACATTTAAATTGGGTTTGTTAAAAGATTTTTTGCCTCAGTGCTGAAGCTAATGCACATTTTTAGGCTTAATAAATTGCTTGTACCAGGAGGATCGTGGGATCATATTCGTTTTTTTTTCAGTGCCACATGTGAAACGAAGACGCTCATTGGTCACTTATCATTTACAAACTCAATCTAATTTCTCTCACCTCAGATTTACAGAGTTTAGTTCTTCGCTCATGGATTCTGCTGAAACCCACAATGTTTTTCTGTCTCCTTCTTCCCTTTTTTCCTTTCTTTTTTCCTCATATGAAGCCATATTTGTTTTGATACGGATGGATCATGCATGTCCATGATTGGCTAATTCATCTGTCAATCACACCCCTCTGAGCGAGGTGGAGGTGACCAGTGACCAGTGAAGTGTGTATTCTGAAATCCAGGCTACTGTACACTTTTTTAAATAAAAAATTTAAATAAAAGTCCAATAAAGGTATTATCCAACATGAGGATGGACTGTGACAGGAGTAGAATCGGTCTATAGTTTCAGAAGGAGAAGAAGAAGTTGAATCTTTCACAAAATGCACAAATTCTTGTAGAAAATCTCTTCCCTTCTCCCCTGTTCTCTCCCCCCTCCCTCTTTCGCCTCCTCCCCTCCTCTCCTCCTCTGGTCTGACGGCTCATGGACTTTTGCCACGTCTCTCCCCCCTGATCCCAGCAGAGGAGGAGGGGGGACGTGCGCTAATTTGTACCATAGCTTTTTGACCGGCTTTACAACCCACTCTCAGTCTTACCAGGTGCAGAATTAGAATTGGATGCTGTTCGTATTAATTGGTGATCATTTGCGAAGCGGGTGGAAGAAAAAAAAAAAAATCTTTTGCCAAGAGCTATGTCTTACAAGCCCCCAGCTGGGGTTGTCAGGGGCAGGCTTGTTGGCATTGTGGCAGCATATGTTTGGTGCCAAGAACACCATCCATTTGCATTTCTTTTCTATGAATTTGACAAAGCCGAAATGCTCTTTTGTGCACAAGTGATCCCAAAAGTGAGTGTTGCAATTAATCACAAGTGAAATTTATCGGCTGATGAAAAGCCATAATTCTACTGGCATTTTTTTTCCTTTTTTCTTTTTTTTTAAGAGAAAGTGTTAGCATCTGCAGTGCACTCGGCGCGCGCCTTGTGATGAATGGGCCTTTAAAGCTGTGCAGTTTGGCTCCATTTGAAAATAGCTTGAAGGGAGAAAACAGGCTGTGTGCTTTAGCTTTAGAGACGCCGAACACCAGAAGTCACGGGGCGAGGTCTCGGGGTGAATCAAGCGCCGAATGCCACCACGACGCAGAGAGGACAGGCGTGAACGGGGGTCAAAGGGCCCAGAGTGCGTTCTTTTCTGATCTATATTATAATGTTATTTCATCAAAACCAAACCTGGAGTTGTGTTTTGTTTCATTTGCGTTTAGTCTTTCTTGAACAGGGTGAAGCGTCTTTGTGTGTCAGAAAAAGGGCTCTGCAAGTGTTATGCATTATAATTAATATTAATAGTCTCACATTTTAGTTCTGTTTTGTTTGATTCATGCCAGTTTATGTAATCATGCATTGCCTTGATTTTGGGACTTCAGAAGACTTCAGTTTTCACCTACCCCCTAGCCCCGCCCACCGCTCTGTACTTAGAAAGAGTTCAGACTCTGTGGGTCATACATCCAGGGCTAAAAAATGTCACCTAACCATTTTTTCAGCAATAAAAACGCACTCATGGAAACCTGCAGAGGCCACACAGATCTGACCCGGCGGCTAAGTTACTTGTCTCCATGGAGATAGATAAGTTTAATGTCATACTGTGTGGAACATTTCAGGCAAAGCGGGTGGTGGACCATATGTTAAGAGTTATGGAGTACGACTTTAAGTTCAAGCACGTAATTTCATGGTGCAAATCTGTCATGCAAGTACAGTTTTGTTGTTCAGTTTAACTTAATTTGACAGAAATTATACAAATAACGATTTCTGCAATTAACCATTTATTTATTTTCTTATTATAAACTTTTTGAAAATAAACCTTCTGATCCACAAACCTCAGGAGCCAACAGACACATTACAGTGCCCCCTGCAGAAAGATTTGAAAACTACACCAAATTATTCTTTAACTCTTAATACAAACCTTAATGGAGATGAGTTACAGTTATATCAGCCAACTTACTCTGCTTACATCATACAGAAAATAAAATGTACAAAATTAGCAGCCATGTTGTCCTTCATTCAGCCCCAAGGCAGCTGTGGCATGATAAGAACTATTTGAGAAGCCATTACTTCTTAAATGTAAAGCTCTTAAACGTGCCCACGGGGACTCCTCATTGCCCCATCAAAGAGTGTAACCCCGATCAGCCTGGTGCCAACATGGAGCCGCTCCAAAACCAATTCAACCAGGAAAGGCTCAAACGACAAGACCATAAAAATAAATCTAACCTGCTAAATAGATCCAAATCGTTCATTGGGTGCCCACCTCCTGCCAAACCAGCAGTGCGACCGCAGAGGGGCGCTACCTTTAACCACCTGGCTCCTCGCCCTTATAACCGCAAACCTCGATGAGCTTCATTTGGCTGGAGCTGAACACCGCGGGTCACCTCACACTCACACTTCTTTATAGACAAGACAGACAGATGAGTAAGGTGTCATAAATAGTTATAATATCATAGTTGGTTAAATTTGATAAACTTTGGCACTTTGACCTCAGTAATCTGACTTCTTTCTGATGTTTTCACCTGTGCAGGTTTTGACAAGGCAGCTAAACATTGCATTATTTATTGCAATCTGCGCCATCAGACCCTCTGACCATCACCAGTCACTCACACACCTCATTAGACAAGGTGGTAGAAGTGTCTTGCCTAAGGACACAACAGCAGTTTCAGCAAGAGCGACTGCTGCCCCACTGTCTCCCATACAAGTTGTAACCAGGCCCGGCCCTGCTCAGCCTCTGATCAGACAGGTGGAGTGGTTTAATACTGTGACACGGGTGGTGGTGAAGAGGCTGAGAAGGCTGATGGTTCTACACTGGTGAACAGGAGAGAGAGTGTCTTTATGGAAAACAGCTCCACTAAATCAGGAAATCAGCTCCACCATGCAGCTCCAGCATGAGCCTCAGCTCAATCATGCAGCTTCACTGTGGGCCTCAGCTCCACCATGCAGCTCCACAATGCAGCTCCACCGTGGGTCTCAGCTCCACCGGGAAGCTCCGTAGTTCCACTGTGCAGCTCCACTGTTCCACTGTGGGCCTAGGCTTTGAGGTAGGGCTCAGCTCTACCCCTCTGTCTGTGGCACATGAATCAGGTGTGTATCAGTCCCCTCACAGCAACCGTGGTGTCCAGGTCCTCTTCAATTCCGCAGCTCCCCGGGACGCACAGCCTTCCTCAGTCCTACTGAGCCTTACAGTCCCCCTCAGTCCTCCTCAGTCCCTTTCAGTCTTCCTCAGTCCTCTTCAGTCCTCCTCAATCCTCCTCAGTCCTCGGTCTCCCTTAGTCCTGCTCAGTCCCCCTGTGCCCCACAAAACTCCAGTGACCTGCTGCAGTAGAACTTTTCCCTCACAGCAGCACTTTTGTCTGTCACCAGTTCCAGGGCCGCAGCGTTTCCCTCTTCCAAAGATAATGATTTACAAAATGCCTCTCATCAAAGAATTCATTAACAACCAGCGTTAATTAAAAAATAAATGCGTAAACATCAATATGAGATGTGAGCACAGTGGAGGGGAATACATTATGCAGAGTAATGATGTTTGAAGGGGCTGGAGCACCTCACTGGGACGCCGCTGAGGCCCTCAGCTCTTAGGCTGTTGCTTATTTTGCAAGCCTTTGTTGTTTAACAACAAAGAGAATGGGCCCTCATAATGTTATATTAATCACAAGATTAATATTTCAATTGGATTTGCTTTATAGTTGAGGTGCTGTTGGCATTTCCATTTTCCCTCCATATGTGCAGCCATGTTAAGTGCTATCATTACCATTTTCTACCTGGGGGTCCCAGATAACAGGCGCTGATAGCTCTATCGGGCACAGGGGGAGGGAGGGGGGCACATGCATTTTTAAAGCTCTTGTTTGGTGCCTTCACATCCATTATTCCTCTGACGCTCACAAACAGCTGAGTCACAGCTTTGACAGCCAGGGGACAGAGAGGAGGCCGCTGCCCACCGCTCCTGCACTTTACATGCACTCATTGCTCACTGTACCAGGGCCTCCCAGAAAAACTACTGACAACTAACATGGAGTTTAAACTTCAACTTCCAGTCAGAGAACCAGTCCCAGCAGGGCTGAGACATGCGCCTCTCCTGGTCCACAGGCCAGTGCTCTGGTCTCTGAGAGGTCCACATTCTTCTACATTTGTAAGGGTCATCTGGATCTTTGAAGAACATCTCCAAATGATCTGAGCCTTCACTTGTTGGTGTTCATCATGGTCTGATCCGCTGTAGTGTCTTAACACAGTCTTGTGACATTAACTATGTCATATTTACAACATGCAGCCAAGTGGAGCTCTGGGTCCTCTGTTAATGACATCCTCTCAGCCCAACAACACTTAAGAAAACAGACAAGCAATTATGCCTTGCATTTGTCAGGAGCCCATTCAGAGCCATGCTAATGCTAATGCTAATGCTAATGCTGATAATTGCAGCAGACCGTGAGTGACGTGTCATTAGGTGATTGTTGAGCTGATTAGAGTTTGACAGCACATCATGGAAGCTCCTGATCAGTGTCAGAGGAGCCTCCTCTCAGTGTGTGTGGTGGAGCTCTGGAGCTCATTACTTTACACTATGTCTGTTAACCTGTTCACCTATTCTCCCAGTCTGCTGCAGATTCCTCTAAACCTCATTCTGACCCACAGTGCACGTGTGCGTACGTGCCCGTGGGAGCGTGCACGAGCACATGCATGAGCACATGCACAGCCCTTTATAATCAGGCCCCTGAGGGCCCCCTGTGCGCTGAATTGCTCACAGCTGTGGCCCCCGGTGGTGTTGGCAGTGTGGCCTGTCGTGGGCGTGTGACCTGCTCATTTGGAGCATATGTAAGAGCCACACAGCAGCTGTGCAGCTGCCCCAGAGGAGAGCTTTATTTAATCCAATTACATCTTTAGCAGATATGTAAACGAGCCCTCTCCTCTCTCAGCTCAGGCCTGTCTCAGACACAAGAGCAGACACAAGGACCAGGTGGCCCCAGAGAGGCTCCAAAGAGCGGCCCTCAGCCTCTCTGCTCTGGGGCCTCTGATCAGCCAGAGCCCCAGGCAGACCTGGTCCTCCAGCTGCTAATGAGCGCCCCCACTCTGCCGCTCAGGGCGCAGCAGCTCTCAGCCTCATGAGTCTGACACGCAATCAGAACGGCTCCAACTGTAACACTCCTCATGAACATCACGAGAGGAGAGAGTCTGAGGAGCTACGGGCGGACAGCCTGCAAAGTCACTTTACACAAAGTTATATATTTATGTCTATATAAATATAAATATATATATTTCTATTTCAGAAAGTATAGCTTTAGCTAATAGAAACATAAGGCAATAAGGGTCATTTAGGAGCACACTGAACTGGGAAAAACTGAACACTATTTGTCAGAGGCATTTACATCTGTCAACAATAAGGTTCCAGGTTTGATTTAAGGTGGGGCCTCTCTATGTGGAGTTTGCATGTTCTCCCCATGTCTCCTCTGGCTAATCCTGTTTTCCCCATCGAGATAAAACTAACATAACTGGTGTTAATCTTTTTGCAACACTGAAGAACAGGTCAAATGCAGCGGACAGTATAGAGCACCTTTAACTTATCTTCTTATTTGTCTACATCACCAGTACAACATCCACAGCACACCTCCGAGTGTCACCCACCATTCTGTACAGTGTCTTCACTTGGGCCCCTCTCCCCTGTCTCTGAGCCTGGCCCTGAGCCCACGTGCCGCTCCGAGGGCCCCACGGAGGAATGAGCCTAATTCAAGCCCACTCACCCGCCCTCCTCGGCCGCCGAAACCGATCCTCAGTAAGGGCCCTCGACTTGGGACCGCTTCGCCCTCCTCCCCTTTTCCTCCCCCCTCCTCCCCCGTCCTGCCCCCCTCCTCCTCCTGGCTCTTCCCCGCTCAGCCACAGCTGCTCCCTCTGGCCTGAAAAGCTTCGGCGGAGATCGTCAAATTAACTCTTACTCGGGATGGGAGCAAAGGTTGTCGCGTGTAGTGCTTTCCTTCAACCCACATCAATGACGGTATGATTAGCCATTTAGCTGCCGACAATGCGCGCCAAATGCAGTGAATGGCCGCCTGCGTCAGATGGGAGCGGGGGGGCGGGGCTTGGGAGTCAGGTCTTTCGCCATTGTGGGAGTCGAACGAGGCGACAAACGGAGTGATTGCATTTAGCAGCGTTCTGGCTAGTTTTGAGTTGCAAATGGGCTAGCTGCGGCGTTTGGCTAGCGAGAGGGAGGTACACACAGAGAGACAATGAGCGAGGCAAATGTGAGGAAGGATGTGGTGAGTGAGGGGTGAGACTGGAGCCAGGAATGTTTACCTGTAAGGAGGAGTTTAGACTCTTCGCTCAAGGAGAAACATAAGCGTTCACAGTCATTCATGTATCAGGAGTCAGGTTTTTGCTTTGACCACGGCTTTACACACTCTCGACATTCCTCTAACGAATCCCATAGAAGCTCATACAGAGAAGGCCAAGTGTTTGCAGAAAGTCAACAAAGCAAAAGGTGGAAGGAGGTACTTTGAGGATCTGAGCATAAAATGTATATATAGAAAGTAAAGGACCATAAAAAAAAAACGTTGAATTGAGTAGGTATGTCCAAACTTTTGACTGGAGTTGTATTTTACTTCACTGATGCTTGTTTGATAAGTCTGGTTGCAGCCCTCAAACCATTTTTTCTCGGCTCTCAGGCTTCCACGTGAATTGGCCCATATTACTTTTAACTTTTGAAAAAAATCTACCTTGATAAAGCTAATATCAATTATTTGGTGTGACCCGTTGAGGATCTAAGCGTGAATAAAGGTCTGGTGGCTCAGTCTAACCTGTTAAAAATGCACAAATATTCACTGTGTTGAGCACCAGTCTATGGCCCTCCTTGAAACTTTCCAGTATTGTTATGTCAGAGGTAGAAGCCCTGCGCAGTTTTTAAAATGGACAATCATCAACAGACGCATTTTATGCATTTCTGTCGTCAAATCATGTTCAGTAATACTACGCTTATATGAACATTAAAACATAAACTTACAACCAAGATTTAACCACAACTGTTTACCTCAATTTTAAAACAATTCTACTTAATTCTTTTTGAAACAGAAAACATTTTCAAAAGCAGAACGACCTCTCACAAGTTTTCTCCAAGGCGTAACATATCAAACGTTAATCTGCTGACCCCAATGCTCTGCTCCCGTAATCACCCTGCTCCTCCTCCTCTACCCGAACCCCCAAACACCACCCCCCTCCACCCTCTGCCATTGTACTCCCCTTTAACACCGTCATTACACACATTCAATTATTAACCTCCCTATCAAAAAGTCCCAATCGTGCGTTCGTGTGATTTTTTTGTTGCTAGCGCGGTTCCTGTGATCCCGGGCACCCATTACTTATTAAAGACCTTTCGGGTGTTCAGACGCTAATGACGCGTTCTTCCTGTTTGCCGCGTCTTGAGCTTTACACCGAGGGAGTCCAGGAAGCCGTTGCAAAAATGACTATTTATTGGCTCAGACGGAATAATTACCATAAAAGGATATTAATTAAACCAGTATTTGAACGGTGTGTTTACTTAGCCGGGGCCGATTTGTGTTGGATCGTATTAAGGGTAATGTTTCCAAAGGCGAAAACGACTTACGCAATCCGCCGCCATATCTGTCCCTATCCATAACTTTCATCAAGATGTTACAGTATGAACTTCTATATATGGAGCAGGACGTAATTAATGTGGAGGGAATGTAGTGTTTTTTTTATATATTTTAGTTAAGTATTTGTTTTTTACTATATAACAGCTATATGGTTTTCAGAAGTAAGTATTTGCGTGAGGCTACTTTACTACTTCACTTTATACTGTCCAGCTAAAATTGATGGAAATATTTGTAGTTAAATAAGGGTTGAATATACACTATTGCCAAAGATTTTTCGGGGTTTGAGACATTTTAAAGTGAATTTTATGTGTATTTTTTGTTTGTTCAAAGCTGGAACTTGAAGTCAAACCCCTCAGACAAACTTTTTACTGTCCAATTAAAACTGTAGAGTAGGAAATACAGTTACCTGCTCTCAAATGTGTTAAAGTAAAAGATACCCGCTGCAAAAAAGTACTGATGTAAAGTACATATACACTAAAAGGATATTTTTAAAATTCTAAAATCTAAAACAAGTTTGGAGTTATTTTGAGTTTAGTTTTTGTGTGCTACCTTCCATATGTGTCCGTGTAATCCTCTAGTCATCCAGGTCTGATACAGAGTAAAAGCCAAAAGTAAAATCTGTCAACTGGAGAAAAAAGTTGTAGGAGTGAAGACGTTTTCACTGCTCTTCACTGTTTACTACCTTCCACGTGAATAGTTTATAGTTTTGATGCTTCAGTGAAAATCTACAATGGAAATAATCATGGAAATAAAGAAGAAACATGAAAAAAATATGTCCAAACTTTTGACTGGTTGTGTACCTATAAGAACAGCACTTTTACTTTTGTACTTCCACCTAATCCAATTGTTTCTGTTGAATAGAATATAAAATGGGAGGCCTGAATGCATAAAGTGAGGAATAACTTACCTTATTCTGATCATTGGCGTTATAGCAAAGTGACATGGCATCAGTGCTCTTTTAAATGTAGCAATGCTCCATTTTGACTATGTTAAAAAATAAGTAAAGAAACTTCTCCAAACCATTCAAAATGAAGTAGTTCTGTTTTCCATTTTTTTTAATACAGTCAAATGTGCAGCACCTTTAAATACCCCCAAAAGTATAATAATATAATCAAATGAACATAACAGCGACACTCTATTTAAACATACATCGTTGTGAAGTCCCCCACGTCCTGTCCTCATGCACACGAGCTCTGGTGTTTTCTTTGTGCTGGCAGTTATCAGATTTAAATGATGTCACAGTCAGTTACACACCACTAAACCACAGGCAAACCGGTCTGGGCCACACAAAGAGCTCATAAGCCAAAAAAACAACATGGAAATCATCGTATCATTTGAATATGTGGCCATTTGAAATCAAACAACTGGTGACTACAATAATACAAAAGCACTCAAGCAATTCTGAGGGGTAATTGAGAGATTAAAGGCTCTGCACATGATTTTTACTGATTTAAAAATGCAAAAAGCAGTTGATTTAAAACAGTTTATAGTGGTCCAAAGTTATTCCTCACACACTTGTGGTACATTTGGGTGATTTGTAGCATGTACTTTAGCATTTCCCACACTGCTTATACCACAGGCCGACTCTGCACACACCAGTCTTCATTCTACTCTATAAATACCGTGTACTCTCTGATTCTTTCTCTGAACACCTGTAAGTATTCTGTCTTCCCTCTATGAGCACCTGTAAGTCCCCTCTCTCACTGTACACCTGTATGTCCTGTCTTTCCCTCTCTCTCTCTCTCTCTCTCTCTGAATACCCGTAAGACATCTCTCACTCTCTCTCTATGAATATCTGTAAGTCATCTCTCTCTCACTCTCTGAAAACCTTTAAGTCCCCTCTCTCTTTTTCTCAGTCCGCCATCCCTCTCTCTGTCTGAATACCTGTAAGTCCTCTGTCTGTCTGGACACCTGTAAGCAGGGCACTGCTCCCCTCTCCTCATGCCTGTCTCCTTTGAGCACCTGTAGTTCTCTCTCTGAACACCTGTAAGTTACCTCTCTCTCTCTCTGAGTACCTGTAAGTCCTCTCTGTCTCTCTCTCTTTCTCTCTGAGCAACTGTGAGTCCTCTCTCTCTCTCTCTGTCTCTCTCTTTCTCTTTGAGCACCTGTAAGTCCTCTCTGTCTCTCTCTCTTTCTCTCTGAGCAACTGTAAGTTCTCTCTCTCTGTCTCTCTCTCTCTTTCTCTTTGAGCACCTGTAAGTCCTCTCTGTTTCTCTCTCTTTCTCTCTGAGCAACTGTAAGTTCTCTCTCTCTCTCTCTCTCTCTCTCTTTCTCTTTGAGCACCTGTAAGTCCTCTCTGTTTCTCTCTCTTTCTCTCTGAGCAACTGTAAGTTCTCTCTCTCTGTCTCTCTCTCTCTCTTTCTCTTTGAGCACCTGTGAGTCCTCTCTGTTTCTCTCTCTTTCTCTCTGAGCAGCTGTATGTCCTCTCTGTCTGTGCAGCTGTAAGTGTGACTCTCCTTGCCTGTCTCCTCTGAGCACCTGTAAGTGAGACCTTGCTGCTGTTCAGTGCAGTACAAATGACTAATAAGCCACAGCACTTGTGCTCCCTCAGATCCAAAGTGAAGAGTGATTAAATACTCACAGAGAGGCAGTGAGCGGGCCCCCGGCTCCTCACCTTGGGGACATATTGTCCCCTGTCACTAAACCTCAGGGACAGAAGGCTGTGCCGCGGGGGGGCTCAGCAGGAGGGCAAGGAGCTGATGAAACGGAGATCGGGTAATGAAGGCATGGCCCGTGGCTTCCGTGGCTCTGCCATATGTTTCACCAAATGCAAATTGCCCCCAATTCAAACAACTTTTTCATCTTGATATATGCAAATGTGTTTATAAATACGCTCTTATAAATATACCACACAGCTCTGTGGGAGTGGGGCTGATTCACTGCAGGACAGGTCTCAACCACACTGACCTCCTCGGGACAGGAAGTCCCGCCCCCAAGCTGCAAACTGACCAATCACACAGCTCTGGGTGTATCCTCACCCAATGGGAATCAGACCAATTCTCACAGACCAATCACAAACTCAAACAGCACGAGCACTAATGAGCCTGACCTTGTGCCTCTCGCTCACAGCTCCACTCGTCCTGTGACCCTCTGGGACGCTGTCAGACCCAGGACACAGCTTTACACTCACACAGCTGCTCCTCAGATTATTTTTGTGGACAGTTTTCTGCATTCCAACAGTAATTCAGTTTGGATAAATATTCATCAATTATTAGTCTGGTGAGCTTTGGCCTAGTTCCATCCAACTGCAACAGTAAATCACTCCAGGGTGAAGACGAGCTCGAGCACAATTAATTTCAACTGTTTTTCACAAGACACAAGAGCAGTTATTTAAGCCAATAATCCTCCATGATTCATTATATGATTATTCTATTGTCATTCATTTATTCTTTTACCACTAAATACCTCTCTGGTGCGTGACCTGCGTCGTTCCTTTCATATCCAGGCTAACACAGCGTTGCGCACAGAGCTAATGCCGCAGATGAAATGTTGATGGTGTTTACGTGCGTCGTCGTGGGCTGATCCGCTCCGAGCGCTCAACCCAAAACACGCACTTCAAAGAGTGGCATTGTTAAATCATGATCAAGATGATGACACGCCGCTACTCTGAGCACTAGCCCCCAGCAGCTAGCACGTGTCAGCTAGCACATGACCTGGAAAAGTTTGTCGCGCGCACTTGAGCTAGCATGAGCGAAACCACGTGCTTCGACGGGAGGGTAAAAAAACGCAGCATGTACGTGTCTGCGGGTTATGGTAAAGGTGCACTGCGGAACTTTTTCTTAGTGTACTTGTTCTGATAGATAGTTTATGTCCAAGGAAAGACGTGTGGCCCTTTGCTAAGTACAAGTCAAATCTGTGGAGAGTTCAGCCTTAACAACCCTATTCTTTATTGGCCCTACTATTGTCCCGTTTTTGTGTGCTTTGGGTCTGAGGATGGTCGATTTACTTGCTCAAATACACATTTAGTTTCGATATTAGTTTTTGTGTCGATAAGTCTGTGATTTTGACACTTTTAACCACCTGACTCCAGGGAAAAGCAGGTGGTCCTCTGCCAAACTACAAGTCAGATCTATGGAGCGAGACCCCACTTTTTTTTTTTTTTTTTTAGCAATACAATGAACATGTGGGACGGTTATAAAATAATCATGCCCAGAAGGTTACGCACTGCACCTTTAACAGTGGTAATTTAACCTGCTTTTATCTGATTTAGATACTTCAAAATTTTAAACAATTCTTTCTGTAAGTTGAGCTGAATTTGTCAGATTTTGTTCTGAAAATAACCTTTGCGTTTAAAGTTAAAGGTACAGTGTGTAACTTTCTAGCGGTGGCAAATCACCTTTATGATTCCGTAGATATTGAAAGCTAAAACTGTACTTTGGAGCATTCTTCACGGTGCAATAGACAGGTTTTATGCCATACTCTGGAATATTATAGGAACGACATGTCCATGGAGGTAAGACGGAGGAGGCCGAATAAGAGTCAGGTTTGTGGAGAGGCAAGCCGCTCAGAGTGAGGATACACGCGATTCAGTGCAGTAATTATAATAAAACTCAAACTCAAAACATTAAATTTGTATATTTTATGTAATATCTGGCTTTAAGAAAACGAAACAAAGATAATTTTATATATACATTTTGTCAATTTGCTTTCATTCCAGATTATTTTGCTAACGATGTTTATGTTAATTAAATGCTTACAAATATAATTAAATCATATGCACATCTATAGACTGTGTAAGTGTGACAATAAAATAAAAAAAAAGAGCAGTTTGTTAACAGTTTAGGCCCGTGAGACTCATGAGAAACAAGAGGAACAGTGAAAGTACATGATTCAAGCTGCAATGGCGCCCTCTGCTGGACACAGTGGGAAAGACAGTCACAACACATCTGTGGGATCCTTTATTGGTCCAGTCTGATCCAGATTGTTTGGTTTAGTTTGGCATTGTGTAAGTATTACGGCTTTTATATGACAGGTGAGACAATGCACCAGTTTATACAGTTTCCATTTTTATATCACACTATTTTCTGATCTAAGTTATAATGTTGTTTCCTCATCACAAACAGACCTGGAGTTATGTTTTTTGTTTCATTCACACATGTTTAACACACAAATCCTGCATATTTAGACTGAGTTCTTCTCTCAAACAGAAAACACTCTGTTCCACCTTGTGATGTCATTAAGTGGTAATACAGGAAGTGCTCCACTGTGTTTTAAAACTCCATACACCTTCACTAGAATTAACTGGATAATTCTAGCTCTGG
Source organism: Periophthalmus modestus (assembly GCA_019594935.1). Lineage (NCBI taxonomy): Eukaryota > Metazoa > Chordata > Actinopteri > Gobiiformes > Gobiidae > Periophthalmus > Periophthalmus modestus. Next base: position 25,639,812 of record JAIEZT010000124.1, on the reverse strand, counting down.
AATTACAAATCTCTGTTGAACAAAAGGTAAAAGGACCACTTCATGACATCACAAGGTGGAACAGAGCATTTGGAGCTGTGGAGTAATAATAAAGTGTTACTCAAACATGTGTGAATGAAACAAAACACAACTCCAGGTCTGTTTTGAGGAGGAAACATCATTATAACACGACTTAAACCTCACGAGAGTCAGTTCTGTGTAATACTGTAAAGGACTTTTGAGATTTTACGCTCCTTGGGTATTTTTCCCCAGTTTGACAACTTTGGTTATGATTTTACTTTTTGGTTAGACGTGGGCAGCAGATATTACAGACATAGATGTACTTCTGCTTTTAGAACTCAGCGCTACTTCCTGTATTGTACTTTTCCGTAATTTACTTCAACAACTTGCCTGATGTAGAAACTATGATAAATATTTAGCACAGGTACTACTGCATAAAAGGAAGTAATAATAATTATAAAATCATGCAAACCTGTTATATGCACTTTAACAAAACTGTGATGTCCTCCTGTTGTCCAGCAGAGGGCAGTGTAAGATAAAGTGGAGTGAACTCAGACAATCTACTGTACTGTGAGTTTTCTTATTATATGTAACTTTTGAGGTTTAAAACAGCAGATTAACTAGAGGAATGAATTTTTTTCACTCTGCTCAGAGGCTGCACTAGCACTGATTCATGATTGTCTGCAGATGCCGGGGTTTAGGTAGTGACCATTCAGACCAGAGAGAGGCATAACTGTCTTGACAAAACAACACAGTCAATTATAACATTAAAAACTTCATCATGTAAAGACTTTTTGTATTTTAAAAACACGTATTAGGCTTTTTTTTTTCCTGATCTACTGTATTTTATTATGTTTCCTCATGCAGATGTGTTTTTACTTCTCTCAAACAGAAAACACTCTGTTCCACCTTGTGATGTCATCATGTGGTAATACAGGAAGTGCTCCACTGTGTTTTCAAACTCCACACACCTTCACTAGAATCATCTGGATAATTTCAGCCCTGGAAATGCTAATCTCTATTGAACTAAAGGTAAAAATGTAGCTGTTAACTTGAAAAAACTACCACTTCATGACATCACAAGGTGGAACAGAGCGTTTTGAGCTTTGGAGATGTTACAGACTAATAGTAAAGGCTAAACAAATGTGTGAATGAAACAAAACACGACTCCGGGTGTGTTTTTGAGGAGGTAACATCATTATAACACGGCTTAACGCTCACAAGAGTCATTTTTGTGTAATATGGGACCTTTAAGAAGAAAATCAGCATTAGGTTTGTTACTAGTAAGAGTATATACACTATATTTGAACTTTTAAATCACATTCTTTATCCAGTTTCTTTTACATTTCTTCTTTATTCTTATCAAATGCTCCGTAACTTTAACTCTGGGCCTGTCTTTCCACACTGGAGACGGAAAATCACCATGGCAACGTTTATACTTTGACAAACATTTGATAATCTAATGAGCTCTATTTCATACATTAGCCCACTCCCTGCAGACTTTATCCTCATGCATTATGTACAACTGTGTAATGGCACCCAATTATAGACCGCACCATAACAAACCAGCGCGGGCCTTTGAAATGAAAACCCCAGGGAATAGACCGAGCCCAAGTCAACCATGTGGGGACTGCAGTCTAAATATACAGGCAGGGGGTCCCGTCAGAGAGGGGGGAGGTAGTTTAGCTGGGCACTTTTGTCCTCTGCAGATTAAAGCAAAACATTTATTTATGTGTAAGTAATTTATGTGAAGTAAATGGGAGATTATTAGTTAAACTGTTTATGTAACTACAAAGCCCAAAGCGGATAAAGTGTTTACGAGATATGCAAATGAATGGATGCGTGTGCTGACTTGTAATAGTAGAAACATTGTGATGTGGTGCGTCGAGCCTCATTTTACATATTCACTGCTGAAATCCAGTTGGTTTATACCTGAAAGGACTCTGTCTGGTCTGAATAGTCACTACCTAAAGCCCAGCACCCGCGGCATCTGAATCATGAACCAGTGCTAGTGCAGCCTCTGCAGCTCAGTGAGTGATTCTGGAGGCATAAACTGAGAATGAGAAACACTTGTGTCTCTATCTGCAGGTTAAGGCTCTGGACACACACGTTCACTTTTATTTTAAGTGTAAGAGCTCAGGATATATACAGTGTGATGCCCCTCAGAGCCTTACACAAGACACATAATTCAACATGACTCATACAAACTTCTACAAAATATATTATACTGTAGAAATGAACATGCTATTACACTGAAAAACTGCATGAATAAATGTGTCTTGCTTGACTGTAAAATTCTTAGCATTTGATTAAAACAGACGTGCCCAAACTGTGGCCCCGGGGCCAAATGCGGCCCTCAGACCAATTTTTCTTGGCCCTCAAGCTGGTGAATTGGCCCATATTACTTTAAACAGTACTTTTACTGTCTATTTCTGAAAATCTACTTTAACAAAGCCATATCAAATGTTTAATGTGTCCCACTGAGGATGTGAGCATGAATAAAGGTCTAGTGGTTCAGTCTAACTTGTAACAAACACACAGATTTGAAGTATTCACTGTACTTTGTCTGTGTTTTTATATGTGCCCTTAGTGAGAAAAGTTTGGACACCTCTGGATTAAAACAACAAGACTTTTTTGTTGTGAGAACTTGTTAAAAGCCGTCCACGCTCGTATCCTTCAGGCTCTCTCCTCTGTTTTCTACATGACACTGTGTTGAATGTTGGGCCTCCCCGTGTAACAGGCCCGAACAGGCCGGATAACCACTGTTTGTGCTCCAGACACCTGCCATTATGTGGAAGGGTCCTGGATTAAGCACAACTATGCCTCTGTGTTCAAAGCAAACGCACAACAACGCAAAATATGTGTGTTGAGTGCTGTTTTTTCAGGTTTTTAAGACAGTACAGCATCCTTTAACACGAAGTTATTTATACTTCAAAAACATTCGTCGAGTAATATTTAGTTTCATCGACACACAGGCAAGTCGGTCTTTGTGCATTTTCATATAAAACTCGTTGGGATCAGATGGATTTTCGCTTCTCGCCGTAGTATCACTTGGTATTTCACTGCAGACCATCCGTTAGTATCATGTTGTCAATAGCCGCGCTGCTAATTTTTCATTTCAACAGGCGTCACTTCACACTGTTGCCAGCAGAAGGCGCAAACTCTTGATCCAAACATTCAAACACAAAGTGAAAGATGCAGAAGTTGAACAGGATGACGGTGTAAGTGTGTGTGTGCCGTTGTTGTGTTGTGAGCAGCTGTTTGGAGCAGGTCCCGGCTTGTATCGCGGAGCTGGCTCAGGGCTCTGGTATGTCCTCGGTCTAATATTACCCAGCGAAGAGACGTCACGGCTGTCCCATCGTATGTGTACACTGGAGTTAACAGCTTCATTAAAACATACCGAGCATTCCAGACAAATAGGACTGTCCCAGAAGTCACACGTGTGTAATCAAGGAAATCGTTTGTGTGTGTTGAGTCCTACATGGTGCAAAACTGACTGCTTTGTAACATGTTATGCTAAAATTGATCAGTTTTTAATTTTGAAATTGCCTGACTTGCCTAACTTTACACACAAACGTTAGGGTGTGTTCATTTGTACTCTTGGGTAACTGTGGTTTGGTTAAGAAACATTAAACATACATCTGTACATCTGCACATATTCAACAGACAAAATGGATCAAACGATTAGTTACTTCGAGTGACTGTATTTAAAAGTAGAGTGACGTAGAGTGACTGAAGGGAGAGACTAGACGTGTCACATTAACACATTTTGAAGGATGATATATCGTTACAAAGAAATATTGAAATATTATATAAAGGATAATATTGAAACTACTTTATGGCACTTACGCAAAGCAGGATCGTCCCATTAAACCAGTTTTTCAAGACATAGAAGGTATTTATTCAACTGTCTACCACTCAAATATGACCTTAATAGAGACAAATGGCAAAAATGTCCCCACTATTCTAAAGAAATTGTACACACCATAAATACTGAGCTCAAAAATATTGTCCCAGGTTTCTTATACAGTATTGACCATATCTCTAAGGGAGAGCCCAGCCCACCCTGCGGAGGAAACTCATGACCATAGGTGAGGGTAGGAACCTGGATTGAGCCGTAAATCGACAGCTTTGGCTTTGGACTCAGCTCCTTCTTCACCACAACAGTCAGATACAGAACCTGTCAATGTCACGTCACGCTCCAGGACTAAACCAGGACTAAACCAGGTCTAACCCAGGACCAACATAAAAAAGTGTAACAGTGACTAGACTGTGTGTGGCAGTGCTGCTTCAGTGGAGTAAGAGTAATTACTGATTTAATGAGTTTTTTCAAAATGTCTGACAGAGTGGACAAAAAGATGAGACACTACTTTGACAAGCTGAATTTTGAAGAAATATATATTTTTTTTACCTCATCTTTTACCTGAGGCATTAAAACTATACTATATACTATACTAATAGGATTAAAGCCTTTTACTTCCATTTTAAGCACATTCACATAAGTAGAGTTTTAAATGTCGTTTGAGCAGATGAACCGTCTGAATCCTGGTGGAGGACACAAGAAATTACACTGACTTCAAAAACTTCATTTACACTAAGATCCTTTTCTCTTCATCTTCCTGCCTTCTTTCCTGTGCTCCCTCTCTCTCTCTCTTCTTTCCCCTTGCAGCAGACAGTCATGTGCACATTAGAGCGCATTACTGTAAACCTGTTAGCCAGAGGTCAGAGGTCACAGGAAGTGCTCACGTTTGATCTGCCAGAGCGTCTGATCAAACAGCAAACTTTGATGCCAGCAGTTACTCTTAACCTGCGCTCCTCCTTGATCCAATTGAAGTAAAGTCTGGTGCCCTTCCTGCTCACGGCACTTTGTTTGTGGAGAGGTGAACGCCAAACCAAAATATTTAAAATCAGAGGCGTGTTCTAGATCATATTCATAGAAAACAAAAGCAGCGTCCTCTGTAAAGTGGAACTAAACACCAAATAAAAACGTGTTTGAACCATTGGCTACTGTTCCTAATCCTTTGACAGTTTTAGTGCAAACTAGGTACATTTGCAGTGTGTCCTGGCTCCAGTGGCCATTTCAAGTACTATGTGACATCACACAAAACAAGCTTTTACTGTTAGAATTATTCTTAATTACAACAACAATGGACATGATGGACAAAATGTTGTAATTTGGTGTAAATCATTTTGCTTCCCAAGATGATTATCCAATGATTTGAGATGCCAGTTTCATTACTGAAATCCAGTTGGTTTAAACCTAAATAGTCTCTGTCTGATCTGGTCACTACCTAAACCCCAGCACCTGCAGCCAATCATGAATCAGAGCTAGTGCAGCCTCTTCTGGAGGTTCTGAGCTTTCACATGAGGCATGTGCATGTACTGAGAATGTGCAAGAAAAACTTGTATGTGTCCTCTGTCTGCAGGTTTAGGCACTAGTGACCCGGGTTCAGTTGTGTAGTACTGTTTTAACTGTAAGAGCAGAGGCTACATAGATTATCTCAACAAAGACAGATCCACCTTAAACAGCAGTGTAATAACACAACTGCTGGACAAAGCGTAACTGTCCTTATCTGCTGTGAGGCCTGTGCATCACCTCATTCCTCTGAGGTGACTGTGTGAGTACACAGGACACAGCCTTCTCTGATACTGCAGCACTTCCTGCTCTGGCATCCTCCAGTCAGGTGATGAGAACAGGCTGACCTTATTATGGGCTGTAGGTTTAAGTCAGGCCTAGCGCTCTATAGCCCTCAGTTTGTCTGAGTCTGATATCAGCGTATGTGAAAAAGGACGTGTATTGTATAAGTTTTGTAAAGTATTTTGCAGTGACTTTGTACTTCATGAACTTCATAAACCGAATGCACAAAATGTCCCCAAGACATATTAAATAAATTTAAAAAAAAAAAAAAGTTCTGTCAGACTTTTTTTTTTTTCCGTTGAGCAGGCGTCTCTTTCCATAGATCTGACCTGTACTTTGCTCTTGCTTATCTCCATATACATTAATATGTTTGGTAGCATTTTGAGCATATTTGAGTAAAACAATAACATCATGGACCATGCACCACATAAGTCTGTGTGACGGCTGTGTGAATACACTTTGTCTGCAGAGCTCCTGCTCCCGTGGGTCTACATTTGTTACAGAGCCATATTGGCAGTCGTGAATTAGTGGTAATGAATTGTCATTCATTAACATTAATTCAGAGTCTGCTTTTGGAGCTTTATATGTCATTAATTGAAATCGTAGATAATGATTTATCTTAAAACTAATCAGATTAAACATTAGTGACCTTTACCTGGCACAGGGGTCATTTTAAAGACTATAGATCACATAGATTTGACCTCAACTCTGCAATATGTGGACATCTGCTTTATGTTTCACCTTGTTACATCATCAAAAAGGCCTCCTGTAGATGTTTGTGAAAAACAGTCTTTATTATAAAGCCCTGCACCTGTAACATTTACTCATACTGACATTTTAAATGATGTGAAATAGATGAAATAATAAAAACAGCATGTGCTGTAATTAAAATGCAGATGTTGTAGCCTGTTAGCAGCTAAAGCAAACTGACAGCGTTAAGCAAAAAGCATTTTAGATCATTTCTCCTCAGTCTACTCTCTCTGCCTGATTAATAGACTTTAATGACAATGGACAATACACAAATGTACAGTTTTTGAATCGAGGATATGGCCAAATCATTCAAATAAAATTAAATAGAAAAAAACAATATTGATGTAAAAATACATTCATGCAGCTCAGTTAATGTACGGCTTGATTAGCTGCAGAAATCCACTTCTAACATCAATCTGGAGCTTTGTGAATCCGGGAAAAGGCTCCGGCGTCTTCTACACTTGAGAATGTGAACATCCTGGTGTGCAACAATACTCCACAATCTCTGAAACTTCCAAAAAGTGTATTAATTACGGCCGATGCTGGTAGTTCCTATGGAGATTCTCTGCCGTGACCACTGTCACTGTGGGGTTTGCAGGTGCATGCTGGGATTACGTGACAGCGACTGCAGCAGCTCTACAGATGTTACCCTTACAACAAGCTGTAAAGAACAAACTGGAGCTGACTCTTGCTTTCCACAGATCTGAACTGTAATCGCCTGACAGTCTTCATGGTGATAAATAAGTTTAATGTCGTTAGTGCATTTTATTGTCCGAGAATCAGGAAGTGCACATTAGAATGCTAGTCTACATGACCCTGTTTGTTATCTCTCGATTGTGTCCATAAATCAAGATATGAACATTAATAAGAGACAAATCAGCTGCTCTATTTCCCCTAAGGTCACTCTTGCTAGTGTTAGCGACAGGTTTGATTGAGAGCGCTGCTAAGCGCCGCCCGTTTGCCAAACCAGCTGTGCGAATAAAAAGAGGCGTTACCTTCAACAGCTTCGCTCCAGATTGGCTCTTTGGTTGCTATTGTCGGTTTCTGTTCTGTTGCATGAAGAACAGGCGCAGAGGCACAGGGATCGTTCTGTAGATCTGTCAGTTAGTGTGATACTGGCCTGGCCAAAAAAACAAGTCGCCACCTGGATTTAACTAAGCTAATATGTTGGGGTTGCTGCAGTTGGTCAAGTCTAGATTCAGCTCAGACTCGACCCTCATCATTGTAACATCTTGGTGAAAAATGAATGCAACACTGATGGAAATAAATCTTGTGACATTGCAGAAGCGAAATCGAAACAATGCCACAGCGAATATGTGCTGTAATCAAAGTTAAAGGCAGAACAATGAAATATTAGAGTGTGTGACCTTTTTTTTTTGGTGGCAATTTTTTTTGTCACTGCTGCATGGACAGAAAGTAAGTGATGTTACATTTGTACATCGTCCCACACTGATACTCGTGGTCAGATTTCCAAATATCGAACTCATCTCCAAATTCGCCGAACGCTATGGGTGACGTCGCACTCACTTAGTCTATTTGTTTATACACGCTCTGGCCTCTGAAAGGTGTGAAAAGTGCTTATAAACTCATTGCCGTGACTAATTACGATGTCCAGAAGGCACATGGTTAGTGAGGGATAACTTTGGACCACTCCAATCTGTTTGAAATGAAGTAGCTGCTGTTAAAAATCAGGTGCAGGCCTTTAAAAGAACAGAACATGTGGTGTCAGAGGTCACTTTAAGTTGCATCATGTCTGTAGATAAACTAACCATTCCCTCACAGGTCTGACTCTTGTGTTCTCCTCAATCTCATCAGTCAGACAGCGACAGCAGAACAATGGACCGACGTAACCTTTAACAACGGCGTGTTTGTACAGAGACGGTTCAGATATGATTCAGCTGACGGGGCACTTTTACAGCGAGGAAACCACACTGCAGCTTCGGTTATCCAGGAAATGCAAACCTGAGAGTCGCCTCAAGCCACTTCTGCTCTTAGCTCATTTCAGGCTGTTATTGCAGTGACGTTAGCTTTGTGCATGACAGGTTCAGAAAGAGTCGAATTACCTAATTTGAGACATTGGGCCAAATTTGTGTCAGTCATAGTGGCTAGTGGTTAGATTGACTATACTTTCATCATTTTACGCCAGAAACCGTTAAGATGTTATCGGTCGCTGTAGCGTCAGGCGTATTTCGTCGGGTTTTCATGTTTTTCTAATTATGACGTGAGACAGTTTAGTGAGGCAGTATCTTTGGTCAATATTTATCGTAGTTTTACATCAGTTAAGTGTCAGTTTGTGGAGAAAAAATGTTGAGAAGAAAAGTATGAAAATAGAAGTAGAGCTGAGTTGTGAAATAGAATATTTCTACTGAATATTGTACCATCAACACGGAAAATTACATCCAAAATGCAGCGACAATTTATGCTCAAGGAGGGCATTTTTCTGACAGTTTAAACCTTAATTTAAAGACGACATATTGTGCTTGTGTCTGCAACATTTGTGGATCATTATGTTAGAATTTGGACATTTTTAAACACTCAATGTACATCTAAAATGACTTAATAAAAGAAACAAATCCGCTGACTTCAAAATGACAACACCATTCTGACGAATCCTAAATATATCACAGATTAAGAAAATAAAACAGGAGAATGAAGGAAGTAAAGAGCAGCGGCGGTGAAAACGGGAGTTGATGGACAAAATGGCGTCTTGAAAATAAGCGATTAAAGATTGCTCTAACCTGCACGAACGGCTCCAAATGCAATCTTCAGTATTGAGTAAATGGTAACGGGAAACAACTATGACATGGTTAAAAGGTTAAAAATGTGCAGATTTTGCAGAATAGGTCTGCTTCAACAAAATAAAAGTGTTGTCGGTTTATAATTTGACTTCCTGACCTACGACCTATGTAGATAGAATTTCATAACCGTTACCTCGAACAACCTGTATTAACAAGGGCCAAAATGTGTCGAAATTACACAACAGTTATGATTAGACACATACAAATACATGCCGAGGTATTTATTTTATCAAGGTTTACTGGATCTACAACAGATGAGCTGATTTGTGCTGTCGTCCCTGTCAAATACTTTCACCTTTTTATTGAAAATCAGCCATATTGATCACAGGCTTCTGAAAAATGTGCTGTTTAAATCCATTTTGTATTTTTTTTTTGAGTTTCAGACGATCTTAAAACGTATTTGGCAGTGTTTGGTAATGTGTCCATTGTGTCGTCATGGTAACTGCTGAACAATTTGCCTCACACATATACCCCCACAACACTCAGCACTACTTCCTGTATCTTTCCACTTAACTGATGTAAAACTATGATATTGACCCACCAAACCAAGTCAGACTTAGAAAAAAAATGAAAACTTGCCATATGCTTTAAAGTTTATTGTGTAATTATTAGTTTTTTTGTAAATTAGTGTTTCCTTGGTTTCTCAGAGGTCACGCTTTGTGCTGTTGGAAAGCACCACATCAGCAGAGCACCTGTCAGACTGTGGCAGGGACTCAACGCGCACAGCTGCTTCCCGTCCACACAGGAAGTGATGTCCTCGCTGTACGGGACGTTCTGTAGGAAATGTTCACCTTCTGCTGTGTGGAGAACAACAACGACAGTATAAAACATTCAATATGTCACGTTCATGTCCTAGAATCTGGTGGTCTTATAGTTTCAGATGGAGAGCAGGGGCCTGTGTAACTCTATTTAATTCTATGGAAAATGCAACGTTTTAGGAAGAAATATTCAAACTTATGATTCGCAAATGTTTAAAGTTAGGATTATCGGTTTGGGATTGGCTTCATGTAGCTGTAATGTTAGTCTCATGGTTTAAAAACTCAAAATTGACAAAAGGTCACGTCTTTGGGGTGGACTAATGGCACTACTTTCGGAAGCTATTGTGAAAAAATGATTCCATGTTTGTTAGACGCTGAACTTTGTGTCAGTTTTTGTTTCATGTGGATCGGCTCAGTAATTACAGAGATATTAACCATAAACCCAGGCCACGCATCTCCAATCTGACAGTTACACAGCAAACTCCACCTGAGAATTGTGACCTCAGCTCAGGTTAAACTACAGACTGTGTGAAGAAGTGGACTAAGTGAATGTGACGGCCCCCACGGCGTTCAGCTCCAGCCAAACGAAGCTCAATGAGGCTGGCGGTTTGGAGCCAACTTCCATATTAGGAATCCAGACAGTGAGTATCATAGCAACCAGAGAGCCAATCCGAAGAGAGGCTGTTGAAGGTAACGCCCCTTCTCACCCGCACCGCTGGAATAGTAGGGAGCAGGCCCCTAGCAACGCTGTCACTCAAACCTGTTGGTAATGCTAGCAGGAGCGACTTCAGGGAAAGAATGAGCCTGATTTGTCTGTTATTAACGTTCATATCTTGATTTAAGGACACAATAGCGAAATAAAAATACGTGGATCATGTAGAGCGGGTTAATACGAATATTTTAAGATCAAAATGGCGAGGCTCACTGCAGCAGTTACAGAGAGAGGGGCCACAGTTTTTCAATGTAAAGTGAATTGGAGCCGGTAGTGCTGAATAAAAGTGCTGTATTTTGTGTTTGCCAGTGTAGCGGTGGCTCAGATGAGAGGGTTTATTCATCAGAAGAGCAAACAGGAGCATTCTGTCTGACTGAGCCCACGGTGAGAGAAAATATAAGTGAAGGAGGAAGAGAACGAGGGATCAACACCAGAGCCAGATGCATCCTTTACTGCGTCACATATTATAGACGATTTAGCATTAACTTCGAGACTAGCTATGTGCATTATGTGATTAAGGGCTCAACCAAACAATAATGCCATTCCCAGCAAATCATATCAGATCTTTGCTAAATATTTTGAACAGAGGTGATATGATTAGCCGTCAGCTGCTTTCAGAGTTTTTCTTGAGAACATTTTGTTATGATCTTTTCTAACACTACAGCCATAGTCTTAGCTTGCCTCTGGAGTTTTATGTACAAGAATGAGCTAAATAGGCCAATAAAATCCTCTGGAGCCTGCACTGCTTTACATGTGCATTTATTATGAATTAGCTGCGCCACAATCGATCTTATACAGCAGTGACGGCTCTTTGTAAATGTATTTTAGAAATAAACGTAACCTTGACCAGAGGATTTCATTTATGTATTTATAGTATAAGTATAATATGCTGGAGTTAGCGTTAAAGCTAGAGTTTATCCATTATCCTAAGGCAGGTAGACTAGACCAACGAGACCACAGACGCATAACAAGACACATCTGACACTATTTCAATTAAAGGTTACACAAAAATGACTCTTGAGAGCTTTAAGTCATGTTATAATGCTGTTATCTCATCAAAAACACACCTGGAGTTGTATTTTGTTTCATCTCCAAAGCTCAAAACGCTCTGTTCCACCTTGTGATGTCATGAAGTGGTAGTTTTCAAGTTAACAGCTACTTTTTACCTTTAGTTCAGTAGAGGTTGGCTGAAATGATCCTAGTGAAGGTGTGTGGAGTTTAAAAAAAAACACAGTGGATGTATCACCACTTGATGACATCACAAGGTGGAACAGAGTGTTTTCTGTTTGAGAGAAAAACTCAGCCTTAAACATGTGTGAATGAAACAAAACACAACTCCAGGTCTGTCTGTGATAAAGAAACACTATTATAACACAGATTTTGGGGGCCATTTAAGAACTTTTTTGAAGGTTGAGTAGTTGTCACAGTTTTTGTTGCGCTCTGGCAATGAACAAAAGTAATAATATGACATGATGGAAGGTGTAGCTGGGCTTTTCTTTCTCAGTAAAGACGATGCCAATGGAAAAAAAATCTAATGGCAAATTCTATAGACTTTTTTCCTGGCGCAGTACAAACCTCTGTGTAAATGCTGGACTCCTGCCTATGGCTATGTACAAACTCCATAATAACTCCACAACTGTGTCAAAGCTGCATTACCATGTGTTGCAGCATCTTCCTCCTCCTCCTCGTCCTCGTCCTCATGTATAGATGCTGCTGTTCTATTTCTGGGGGCAGAATGTGGGCGTGTCCTACCCCCAGCTGTCCCGGGTGTGCCTATTTGTCACAGTATGGGGACAAAAATCAGGGTACGTTCACATTTGTCCTTGTTTAGTCCCAGTTTGTGTCCTATTTAGACCCGTCCTAGTCTTGGTTTAGTTCTAATCTAGACCCAGTTTGGTCTTAGATGTAACTTTAGACAGGTGTTTGTGAAAGTAATCGTTATTAAGAGATCAACAACACGGTTAAAAGTTCAGATACTGGCTGAAATAGGTTTAATTTAAAGGTGATGTACATGATTTTTACTGTATTAAAAACTTAAAAAAACAGATCTAGTTCATTTTAAACAGTTTGCAGTGGTCCAAAGTTATTCCTCGCTTACCTTATGCATTCTGAACATCCTAATTATTCACCGTGATGAGTTTATAAGCGCTTTTTACAGCTCTCGGAGACCAGATCGGATGAAGCGCTTTCTAATTAGATGCAGACATTACACAGCGGTCTCATTTTGACCTCAAGAGCTGCTTATACAATACATCTGTACCGGGGCAGGACAGATTTCGCTGGATAAGTTCGGGATCAGTCTCCAGGAAATGAACGTAAGTCGAGGTAATGTCCTCAAGAAGCATGGGAACCCAGCGTGTATGTTAATGTTCATGTATGTGCGTGTGTGCTGGATGGTTGGATCTCCTTTTTCTCTCCTCTCCCAGGCCCGCCCTCCGCCCCGTGCATGGGACCGCAGCAGCATGTAGGTCAAAGCAGAGTGGAGAGGAGACGGGAGGACAAATGGAGGGGTGGGAGACAAAAGACGGGACCGGGGAGACACTTAGACACTGTATGGTAATGAGGTCTGGGAGAGGAGGGGCGGGACATGGGAGGATGTTGGATGTTGGAATAATAACACTAGTAACATAGCTCCAGATAATGCTTCTTTGCGCCCGTCCCATAACATAGCGTGCTGATCCTTACGACGGCGTTTTACTGCCACTTTAAAAAAAAAAAAAAAATCTGCGGGCGCTATGAGAATAAAGTCGTAGCATTTCGACATTAAAGACGTAATTTTGCGAGAATAAAGTCATAATTTTACAAGAATAAAGTCGTAATTTTATGAGAATATCGGCTCCTGTGTGAGTGAGTTGACTAGCTCATTATGTAGAGTTTGGACTTTCAAATGGAGTTTACGCACAACCACTTCCAGACAGTTCCTCTTCCACAAAAGTCGCAATTTATTCCAAATCCCTACGGTTCCTCTGACGAAACAAACTCAAACATGTGCAGTGTCGCTTCAAAGTCCTTAGACTGACAGTGTGGTGATGGTGGGATAAAAGACACAGTTGAAAGTATATACGGACAAAATACTCCAAATTCTCCATAATGCATAATGCACTAGTCTACTTATTCACGCACAGGAGCCTATATTCTCATAAAATTACGACTTTTTTTATGATCTTTATAAATATCCATATCACCACAGATAACGTGGTGATCTAAGTACGTTATGTGTTAGTGCAAGTTCCCCTCTTATAATTTGTCATTGCATTATGTTACTTTATGATACGTTGCCATGTTATAACAAGAAAATGATCTTGAAACATGTAAATAACAGTTAAAAAAAAGTGAAAGCAGCACAGGTCACAGTTCTAGCGTAAGGCCTGCAGCGTCTGGGCACAAATGGTTGACAAATGCAGACTGTGGTGACATTTGTAACACCGCATGTATTTATTTACTCTAACAGGTTTATTTAGTACTTCTCACGCCTCAAATGGCACTACAGGACAGGACTGCTCGAGGTACTTACAGTGCAAACCCAAAACAAACAAATAAACATCTCTATTTGCCCCAACGCCTGCTGCCGTCTTGACTAGTACTACACTTATACGCATTTGTACTACTTGTAAAACGTGTCTACCTGTGCTACACTTGTACTTCTGAGTCTCCTTGTCCCTGTGGCAGATGAGAGCGGCTCTGATGGAGGAGTGTGAATTATTCAGGGCCAGTTCATTTCCTCTTGGCTCGATCTGATGGAGCACAGGAGCAGGACTGACGGACCACTGCGGAGTGAGCCAGCTACTGCAGTACTGCGCTGTACTCTTACTCTGTGCTGTGTTCTAACCACCTGAGGCATCTCTGTCTGAGGGACGCTGATTTAAACTGTTTAATTCATCCATTTTGAATAAAAGACTGGCATAAAACTGTTTCACAGTTGCATTAAAAGTAATTCGTTTGAGTAGTATTTTTCGTGCATGCTTTATACTTTTGCAAAATGTGGAATATTACAGCCAGGGGAACAACGTTTCCATGGAAACGAGCAGGAGAAGGCCGTTTTTCAGTTTAAATAAGAGTCGGGTTTGTGGAGATGCAAGCCCACTCAGAGTAAAGGTGTTTTTCAGTGCGATAAACACAACAAAAATGACACAAAAAAAAAACCCCAAACATGATTTGATTGTTTGGTTAAAAGTGACATGAAGCTTTAAGTACAAATTTTGCAGCTGTACTTGTTCATCTAATTTTGAGCCATGTAACATTTACTCGAGTACAAACTTTTAGCACACTTTTCTACCACTTTCACCACTGGTCCAGACCTCTCTCACATAATAGATTCAAACTGCCATGGAGGACTTTCACATTTAAATAAAGAGTATTACAATATTTGTTTTTCTAAGATTTTTACTGTCTTAAAAACGTGCACTGTCCCTTTAAGACCTCAGCCACATAGTGCAAGTATTTAAAACACATTCATCAAGTGTTTGTTTGTCTCCCGTTGATGAGGTTTAATCTTTTGACAGATTAATATAAAAAAATAAAATAACAATACAAAGCCCTTGGTTACTAGTTGCTGTCTATAATATCAGGAAGGGCTCCTCTGTGTTTTTAAAGTCAACGTTCTTCCAGTATCATCCATGTATTGCTATGCTGCTAATTCTGCCTTTCACAATGTTCAATTCTTCACTGTTACCAGCAGAGGGCATCAGTGCTAATCCCCATTTGCCCTGATCACTGTCATCGTGTCCTTAGGCAACACACTTCACCCACTGCCCGCTGTATGAATGAGTGACAGCGTCCATTTGCAGAAGGCAGTTTATTGACTTTGCTGAACGAGCCTCTTCCTCCTTGATTCCACTTCCTGTGTGTGCGTCACTCTTTTCCTTCCCCCCTCTGTTGTGGGTAACCCCTGTTTTTCTGTTCCTCTGGTGAACAGGTGCAGGGTCAGTGCTGAGGTGCTGACGGAGAAGCCTGGGGGAAGTACATGTTTTCATCCTTATGTTCTTCAAACCTGTCTTTAACCGTGAGCTCATGTGTTATTTTAGACACGGGACCAAAACAAACCACTGTCCACGTGGGTAAATATAATGTTTTAAGTTTACTGTGGCAGAAAAACAGTAATGAAGGCTGTTGATGCCAGAAACGATTGATCCTACCACCGGATACAGGAGTGTTGTAGAAGTAACTGCATGGCTAACGCACTAGAACAGGGGCGTCAAACTCAGATGTCACTGTAAGGCAGAATGTCACTAAATGTAACCAAATATCATATTTAACTACCTTTTAACTTGCTAAATAACTCTTTCTGTATTTATTACTTATTCAAGTTGGAAATCTTACATGTCTGTGTAACTGCGTATCCCCTGATAAACTGACATTTTTAACACCTGCTCACAGACTCAGCACTGCTTCAAAAACGGCCTTTTAATTATTGGACAATTTGTTGTTTTTCTTGAAGGCTAACTTTTGCGTACTTAGCTCCGTGTTTGGTGTCAAAATGCCTTTTAATTTACCTCCTCGTGGGCCACATAAAATTACATGGCGGACCACATTTGGCCCCGGGGCCTTGAGTTTGACACATGTGCACTAGAAGTTTATTTTTGCTTCAATCCGATACCCAGTAATATACAAGTATCGCAATATCAATTCAATACCAATAGTTTT
Organism: Periophthalmus modestus; assembly: GCA_019594935.1. Taxonomy (NCBI): domain Eukaryota; kingdom Metazoa; phylum Chordata; class Actinopteri; order Gobiiformes; family Gobiidae; genus Periophthalmus; species Periophthalmus modestus. The sequence goes on along the minus strand of JAIEZT010000124.1, from coordinate 25,623,513 downwards.
ATGTGAAAATGCACTGAAACTCCTCTTCTATAAAAGAATTTGACCTTAGTGTTCAGAGGCTCCTCTTTTCACTTCTTGTGTGCAGATAAACTCAAATATAAACATTGTATCTATCAAAAATTTATTAAAATGTTATTTAATCTACTAATAAAAAAAAAAAAATAAAGTGGATGGGGTGGAATAAGGTCAATAGTTTGATGAACACAGGTAAGGAGAGGCATTCAACTGCATAGGGTAAGTATTAGACATGCATTTGGACATTTACTAACTCATTTTAGATCAGTTGTGACGATGAACTGCGCCCCGCTCCATCTAGCTAACTTGTGCTGTTTCATTGTGTGGTCCGCTGTGTTAAAGTGAAAGTAAAAACTAGTTTCAATTTGAAAATCACTTGAAAACCAAACGTAAATGAGTTGTCGCTTATCTAGTTCTGCCTAAAGTGTGGTTATATGTATGAAAGCAATTATAGCTGCAAAGTTTTAGTGCTAATGCTAAGTTACTAGCGACACCTGAACGTCTCATAGTCCCCGTTCACACCTGTTCTGTTCTCTGAGCTGCTGTAGACTGGGACGAGAGCAGTCTGACAGGTTTTGGAGCAAAGATGATTTGGATTTGAGTTCTCTGTGCATGTAAATGTAGAGAGTGAAGGATGGGGCAAACGCAATTTTCACCACGGGGACAGTAAAGTTGGCCTTACATGACTTTGTGCTCCAGGGCCTGTCATATTGCAGGGCTACTGAGTTCCAAGGGCCCCGGCAGCAGCATACCAAAAACTCACACACAGAGGCCGTTTGTGCCGGGCCGAGTCGGTGTTAGTGACTGCAAATGAGCAGACGGAGCTGTGTAGGGTTTCATCAAAGAGGAGAGGGTTATCTATATGCACACTGCTTCAACTGTTAGGCAAGGCAGGTTTAATTGTATAGCATAAGTACACAAAGGAATTCAAAGTGCTTTACAGAATAAGAAAGACATTAAAATCACAATATGCACCTCACAAACAGCTCAAGCTAAAGTTTGGCACAGACTTAATGTCTAATTGCTTATTGTTACAGTGAATAAATAACAAGTAATCAATGTAAATTAAACAGTTTGGATTCCCACGACACACCTGGGTCCTGACTGGCTCTGCAGAAGCTGCTCTCAGCTGAGCGGGGCCTGACGCTGGACTATAAACCAGCCTTTATGTGCTCGTACTTCCTGGTTCTAGTCAGGACCCGAGCAGCAGTGTTCTGGATGTACTGTTCTGTCTTAAGGCTCGTTTGGAGAGACCGGTGAGCAGGTTGTTACAGCTGCAGTGTTACTGGAGACAAATGATGGATCTGTCTGGTTTAGACAGTATACCACTGATTTTGTGCAATGTTTTTTAGATGTTAAAGTGGGACTAAACACCTAAACTCAGCTCACAATCACATGTCAGATAGAGCTGCTAAACTGGGCAGTAGCTGGAGGACTAAAGAAGAGACTGAGGGGGGAGGGGGACCTGGCTCCTGCAACCAGGTGTTTGTAATCACAAACACCTGGCTGTAATCAGGGCAGTCTTGAGTGATGTCACCAACTACTGGAAATTGGAGAAGGAAGATGATGCTGTTAAATCACCATACCATACAGCTCAGATTAAATGTTTAGTTCTAATTTAAAGTTCAAGCCTGGGTCCATTGTTACCCCTAGATTCCCAGCCTGAGTTGAAGGTTTCAGAGAGAGCCTGGAGGTGACGGCTGACACTTTCTCGACACACTCTGAAATGAGCTCTACTCATTTATCAATCTGGAAAGGCTCTCACTGAAGACACCAGGAAAAGGATGAAACGTCATTATGTATATTTGAAGCTGATTGGTTGAAACTTTTGTTAAATTCAGCCGAGAGATTAGCGTAGACATCTTTCCTGTTCACAATTACACAAAGGGCTAAACTTACAGACTGTATGAGTGCATTTTGGAGACATTCTTGTGGCTTAGATATTGCAGTGTGAGAGGAGGAGAGGCTGAACTGGAGGAGCCAGTTCACCACAAAGAGCTCATTGTACCTGAAACAAGAGGGCTAGATCTGTGCTGAGAGTGGGGCACGGCTGCACTACAGGTGAATAAGCCGTCATGAGAATGCATTTGGACTGGAAGGACTTAAAGGTGACATATTATGCAAACCCGGGCCTTTAATGGGCCTATAAATAGACTTACGGTCACCTGGCATTAGGATTCATAATGGGTGCATTCGGAAAGTACACTTCAAAACTGTCACTTCTGTCTTTCCAGTTTTACGCTTTATTTTATGGTGTAACTAAAGGCTAGAGGTTACAAGTTTAAGTTCTGCTGCTCACACTTTAACAAACTCCAAACCTTAAAGCTACTGTATGTGAGATTTCGATTTAAAAATGCATAAACTTGACCCCAAAATAAGAGGCAGAATATCTTGGTTTCATTGTTTTATTGTTCTTTGCCTGTCTGTTGTATTTTCTGTCTTCTATCTGCTTTTTTTTTGTTTTTTGTGTCGACTTTTGGGCAGCTTAAGTTATATTTTAAATGTGTTGCATAAATAAAATTGAATTGAATTGAGAAAAAACTTGTATGTGTCTCTATCTGCAGGTTAAGGCTCTGGCAGCACAGGATAATACTTCAGTTATTCATCAATTTATCCATTTCGATTGAGTGTCAGACGTAGTATCCCTGGTTCCTGAAGCACAGAGAGCCTTCCGTCAGTGTGAGGGACAGAGCGGCTAATCCCGCAGAGAGGAAGGAGCTTTGAACTGTCAGGATCAGAGTCGGGATCACAGGGATCAGGAGGAGATCAGGGTTTACACTAATGAGACCAGCTTCACTGTCAGATCAAGAACATGCTCACTACTAATGTGACACTTTATGGACATTCATACGTGGATTACCAATTATATACAGACGGTTTACATAGGTTTTAAAAAGGCTAGGCTAATGTGATGCTACGGGGTGTGTTCACGATCTTGGTTTGAGCCTGGTTAAGTCCTGGTGTAGACTGGGTTTGGTCCTGCACGGTTTCATCATGGTGTAGCTCAGGTTTAGTGCCGGGTCATGTCCCAGTTAAGGCGCAGTTTTGATGTGGTGTGGGGTTTTTTATCACATTGTAGTGACGAAAACCTGTACACACATTCACATTATGGAGACCTGCCTCCTTTATCCATCCCCCGTGGTGTAAATCCTTTGTTATTAGACCAGAAACATGATTTAAACTTAAAAAGCGGCGACTACGATGACGTATTAATTGCTAACACATTGCTAACATATTTAGATCACCATGTTAGTATTTATTGTTTGCCAAAAAAAAAAACGTTTGTCTTTGGCGTTCTAAGTCTCCCCTAACTTTGCTCTCCACCCTAAGTCACTCCCCCTTCAGAACACTATCACAACACAGTCTCGCTAATGAAACTGCTGCACATCGAATCAGGTTTGTGAAGTTGTAGCGTATTGTTTTGTATCCTGCTTTTGTCTATTTATGGGAAAACTGCCTTGTGGGAGCATGGATTACGTAAATTTGTGGGTGGAGCATTGGTCTTACAGCTAAACGGAGGGTTTCAAATAAGGTCTGGCATCCCTAGAGATCCCTAGATTACTCAAACACGCATGAATGATCTTCTAAAAGCTCTTCAGGCATGTTTTTGATGAAGAAAACAGCTTCATAACGTGGTAGAAAAAAACATATATTCAGCATAATACCTCCTCTTTAAGATATGAGCTAAAATAGGCTTCAGTCTTCAGGAAATGAACATAAGCCAATGAAACGCCCCCAAAGAAGCACGGAAACCCGGCGTGTATGTGTGCGTGTGTGGGTTTACTCATTACAATATGTTACGTTGATGAAGCTTGTGTAAGATGTGGTGTATTAAAGTGTTAGTTCTCAGTATTTAGTCATGCTGCTGTCAGACTCGACAGAGCAGAGCCGACAGAAGGAGATGTACTGAGTCGGTTCCCTCCAGTCTCCAGCCACCATCATCTCCAGAATGTCTTCACTGTTGTGTTTGGCTGGAGTGAGTTTGTTCTCTCTGTTACAATGATCCATGGACTGAAAGTGTGTCATCACCTGCCTCCATCTCTCACACACGAGGACGTTCAGACAAACACGGATACTTCTCATCATGACGAGCAGATGAACAGCAGACAGCAGACGTCCAGGCTGACTGAGGGATCGGAGAGTGTCTCATCAGAGGTTTGGTTTTTGGATGGAGAGAGAGAGAGAGAGAAGCACAGAAGAGGGAGACAGAGGAGAAAAGAACAGGAGAGAGAAGGAAAAGAGCAGAGAGAGAGAGAGAGAGAGAGAGAAAGAGAGAGAAAAGAAAAGAGCAGAAGAGAGAGAGGAGAGAAAAAAGCAGAGGAGAGAGAGAGAGGGAGAGAAAAGAAAAGAGGAAGAAGAAAAAAGAGGAGAGAGGAGAGAGAGGAAAGAGCAGAGAGAGAGAGAGGGGAGAAAAGAGCAGAGGAGAAAGACAGAGAAAAGAAAAGAGAGCAGAGAGAGAGAGGAAGAAAAAAGCAGAGGAGAGAGAGGGGGGAGGGGAGGAGAGGAGAGGAAAGAGAGAGAAGAAAAGAGTAGAGAGAGAGAGAGAAAGAAAAGAGAGGAGAGAGTGAGAGGAGAGAAAAGAGCAGAGAGAGAGAGAGAGGGGGGGGGAAGAATAGAGGAAAAAGAAGAGAAAAGAGTAGAGGAGAAAGAGAGAGAAAAAAAAGAGCAGAAGAGAGAGAGGAGAGAAAAAAGCAGAGGAGAGAGAGAGGGGGAGAAAAGAATAGAGGAAAGAAGAAAAAAGAGGAGAGAAAAGAAAGAGCAGAGAGAGAGAGAGAGGAGAGAAAAGAGCAGAGAGAGAGGGGGGGGAGAAGAAAAGAGTAGAGGAGAGAGAGAAAAGAAAAGAGCAGAAGAGAGAGAGAGGAGAGAGAGAGAGTGGGGGGAGAAAAGAGGAGAGGAAAAAGAGAGAAGAAAAGAGTAGAGGAGAGAGAAAGTGGTGGGAGAAAAGAGAAGAGGAGACAGAGAGGTGAAAATAGTAGAGGAGAGAGAAAGAAAAGAGCAGAAGAGCGAGAGGAGAGAAAAGAGCAGAGGAGAGAGGGGGGAAGAGGAGAGAGAGGAGAGAGAGAGGGGAAAAGAGAGAGGAACGAGAGAGAAGAAAAGAGCAGAGGAGAGAGAAGGAAAGAGCAGAAGAGAGAGAGGAGAGAAAAGAGCAGAGGAGAGAGAGAGAGAAGAAAAGAGCAGAGGAGAGAGAGAAGGAAAGAGCAGAGGAGAGAGAGAAGGAAAGAGCAGAGGAGAGAGAGAAGAAAAGAACAGAGGAAAGAGAGAAGGAAAGAGCAGAGGAGAGAGAAAGAAGAAAAGAGAGAGAGAGAGAGAGAAGGAAAGAGCAGAGAGAGAGAGAGAAGAAAAGAAAAGAGCAGAAGAGAGAGAGAGAGAGAAAGGAGGAGAGAGGAGAGAGAGAGAGAAGAAAAGAGCAGAAGAGAGAGAGAAGGAAAGAGCAGAGGAGAGAGAGGAGAAGAAAAGAGCAGAGAGAGAGAGAGAAGGAAAGAGAGGAAGAGAGGAGAGAGAAGAGAAGAGAAGAAAAGAGCAGAGGAGAGAGAGAAAAAAAGAGCAGAGAGAGAGAGAAGGAAAGAGCAGAGGAGAGAGAGAGAAGAAAAGAGCAGAAGAGAGAGAGGAGAGAAAGGAGCAGAGGAGAGAGAGAAGGAAAAGAGCAGAGGAGAGAGAGGTGATAAGAGGCTTAACTGTGACCAGCAGGAGTCACATGTGGGAGGAGTCGTACAGAACACTTCACACAATGACACACACATCAGATGTTGTTCTCGTGTGTGAGGTTTGTTTAAAGAACATATTATTCTGAGTGCAGTTATAATCTGTGACACACACATTATCAGTTTACACTTTCTTCTTTTTAACCAACCAGAAAAACACATGGTCCATTAAAACAAACACGGCGGCTTATTAGTAAAAATATATAGTTCTCTGGTTATATATAAACCAGAGGAGGTGCCACCCCACCAGAGGAGCTGAGGCAGAATACTGGGGGTAAAGAACTATTTTTGGTTCATTTGAGTCATAATATTGCACCGTTTTTTAAGGAAATAGACATAATAGACATAGTTTTAATTCATATTATTCTTAAAATTATTGCCTAAAAGTCGTGAGCTGCAATGAAACTCACTGAGGCTGGAGCTAAATTGCATATTAGGATTTCTGACCGTGAGTAACAACAAAAGAGTCAATCCGGAGCGAGGTTGTAACGTTGAAATCAGCATAAAAATGTGTCCAAAAGTTTCTATAAAACCAGAAAAAAGTGCTGAGTTGAGTTAATTTAACACATAAACTCTGCTTGTTCACCCTGCAGCAGCGACATGGCTCCACCTGTGCACAGAAAGAGTTTTATGAGTTTTACGGGCCCCAGACTCATTAAGTTCATAAAGTTTTTTTTTTTCCTTTTTCTTAAGAACACATTTAACAGCCTTGTTAGAGAGAAGCTCCACAGGCACCAGGAGACACACTTTCATTTAGCCTGATTTATGACCTCCACAGACAAAGAAAGAGGAGGAGGAGGAGGAGAGAAGGAAGAGGAGGAGGAGCAGGAAGATGTAGAAGAGGAGGAGGAGGAGGAAGGAGGACAGGCAGGAGGAGGAGGAGGAAGAAGAGGAGGAGGAGCAGGAAGAGGTAGAAAAGGAGGAGGAGGACGGGGGTCTAGTCAAACACCAGACTTTTACAGAGTCTGTGTCATGGAAAAATGCTTAAATGGTTAAAGTCTGTCTCTACTCCAGAAATCACTAACTTGGCTTTAGAGTAAATCTGTTTCACTGCCGTCCGACTTCTTCAGGACAGTCTCCCAGGTGTGCGTCCCGCTTTAAAGTCCTGTGGGAACCTTTTCATATTTCAATTGCCTCCTTAATCCAACGAAGAGTTTGTTGTCTCTGTCCCAATTATGTTTGCTCCGTCCCAGTCTGTAAGAACTCGGAAAATGAAATGTTTGTGATATAATTTGGCGTTTTTTCCAATCTCAGTGCTCAAATACAGTTAGTTTCAGCCTAAAAGGACTTCTGCAGCTCAGTGAGTGAATTCTGGAGGTTCTGAGTTTCACATGAGGTCCTGTCCATACACCGAGAATGAGAAAAATGCAACCCAGGTTCATCTGACTATAGTAGCTCAGACTATTTACGGCTCCTTTAAATGTGGAAGTTTTTCTCATGACATCATTCTCTCCAAAACGCTGCAACATAAAAACTGGATTTGTTGTCTTGTTCTATCAGCGTCATAGTTACCTGCAGTGGGATCTTCAATAAAACAGAGCATTATATTGTAAAGACAGATTGTGGAACATTCCAGGTTAAGTTTTACAAGTAGAAACATTCATGTAAGAGTAGAAAAGACACTGCCTTAAACCGAAGCAGCAATATCTCCATGGAGACAAGCAGGTGGGGCCAGGTCAAGTTACGAATCAGGTCTAGGAAGAGGTAAGTCTGCTCACAGTAAGGGTGCATGTAACTTTTCAGCTATAAAATGTTTTATAGTATTTTCATATTTGTAAATGCACTGTTGTACATTTCAACTTTTTTCTGAATAATTTTGACTTCAGAAACAGTTAAAGGGGCTGTTCTTGTGTTTTGTCTGTGTGATATATTGTAAAAGGACCTCTGTGTGCTGTCTACATCAAATAATAAAACAGGAAATGCCTCTAAAAGTTGAAAATGCACCGATAAACTCATTGTGGTGAATAATTAGGATGCTAAAAGATGGTAAAAATCAGGTACAGCGTCTTTAATCCCAAAACCATATCTCCGCGCAGCACCTCACCCTGTATTACACCACGGATACATACCCCTCAGACCCTGCAGCTGTTCAGTCCCCCTCTCCTGCGTCGTGTTTCGAATGGCACGTGCGCAGGGCCCTATCTGAACGCCGCAGGGCCGTCTCTGATGCAACACCGCGCTGTCGGCACCGTTCACCCTCCTCCCTCTGCTCCACACAGACATTCTGGCCTATTTCCATCTGAATGCGAATGGGAATTAGGGTTGCCAGATTTTCAGAGAGCAACAAGCGACCAAGCCTTTGAAAAAAAAAAAAAAAAGAAAGAAAGACCCAAACACACGACCCGAGCCCCAAATAGAAGTGAGTTTGTGTGTCACAGCTGAACAAATGAACTGAGACGACAGTAGCTCAGTCGGTAGAGCGTTTGCCCACTGATGTGAAGGCTGGGGCTTCGAATCCCGCTCTGAGTCAGATTCACACAGGTTGCCGGTGCGATTCCAGCTGCCACAGATGAATGCTGCTGTTGTGTTTGACTCCTTGGGCACGACACTTAACCCACCTCGCCTCCTGTACATGAATGTGCGTGTGAGAGGGCTCAGAAAAATTCACCGATTATCAAAAGTTATCTCCAAAAAAGTGGTAACTGCGTGGAAAAAACAAACTTAAGCAAAAAAAAAAAAACTGTGCAAACTTAAGAAAAAAAGAAAAAACCGAAACGTGCTCCCAGCTACACTGATGTGTTCCCCCCGAAACACTGACTCTCCCTGGTTTCATACCCTCTCAAACCAGAAGCACCGCCCCCAATTTATCATCATTTACTTCACAGACACGGTAGGTACAACTTTAGCAGGATCTCATACTAAAAAATAAAGATATAAACACTTAAACATTACAAAATACACAAAAACATCACTAATGACTTTAAAACATGAACAGCTCGGATATCGGACATTTTTATAGACTTTATGTGGTTATTACTGAGTCTACTGCGGTCAAACAGAACCAAAAAAAGGATAAAAATCACCTTTCTTTTATCGGAAGCAAGCCAAGAAAAGGCAACTCTCAAAATCTCAAAAAAAAAAAAAAAAAAAAGCCCAAAATCACTATAAAGAAGCAGACTTGGCAACCTTGAATTGTTGTGGCTCTGGATGGCAACCGGGAGGCACCTGCAGGAGGAGGGGGCAGAGGGAGAGGAGAGAGGGGTAAGGAGGAGCAGGGAGGGGTGGTGGCTTTTGTTCACAGTGGAGCTGTTTTAGAAATCCCCATGAAGTGGAGAGGGAGAGTCAATTTTTTCCCACAATGCCGTTCTGCCAAGACCCGCTTAGTCAACCTGTCCCCAAAGCCTTAAATTGAACATAATTAAGACCTGATTGTGAAATAATATATGATCGAAAATAAAATAAGAGCGGAGAGAGAGAATGTAAGGAGGAGAAAACGAAAAGAGACAGGAGAAAGAATAGAAAAGAGAGGAAATGGAGAGATAGGAAAGAGTGAGAGAGAGTAAAGAGTAAAGAGGCAGTAGTAAAAGAGAAGCATAGAAGAGAGCGGGAGGAAGGGGGGAAGAAAGAAGCGATAGAGAAGAAGGGAGAGAGATTGCGAGAAGAGAGGAGGAGAGTGAAAAGGAGAGAGGAGAGATGAGTGGAGAGAGGGGCTGCCTTGTGCACATTCCTTTGCTGCACCTGAGTGGACTTTAGATTAGACGTTAACAAGTGAACAGAACAGGTTTTTTTTTTCTTTCATTTGTACCAAAATGACTTTGCGACGCTGCCAAATCCTGCGTGTATCACCGATTAAGAAAATAAAATGAAGTACAGAGGAGTGGGCGTGTACCAGTGGAGGTGAAAACTGAAAACGGGGGTTGATCAGCAATATGGCGTCTTGAAAATAAGCGATTAAAGATTATTCAAACATGTGTAAATGGTGCAAATACAACCCCGAAAAAAGCATAATAGGTTTGCTTTAAAGGGAAAAAATACATAGAAAGAATGCTACTGAGCTTCTTTTTTTATTTTTAACCTTAGGGACCGAAAGTTAAAAAGCCGTGTCTTGACCTATGCTAATCTCCGCTTCACTACAATAGCTAATCTCTGGTTAGGACCCCAGGGACCGGCCGGTGCATGCGGTTAGTGTGTGTGAACGTGGACGAGCTAATGACTTCTTCATTGTGTCCTCAGGAGAGACCTTGACCTCCTCATGGCTCCGCCCCTTTTAACTCACTGCCTCCCACGCTGACACCCCACAAGTCTATCCCACAGTCTCCCCCTGGCCTTCTGCGCCGGTCCACCCTGTCCCCCTGAGTCCCTGTCCCCCAAACTTTCCCTGCTACTGGCACCTCTGCGTCCTCTGGTCCTCTGAGTCCTCTGTCCCCTGTACACTCCTGTTCTTGTCCTGGGCCGTCCCCTGTTTCCCCTTGCCTGTCCCCTTGTCTGCCTGTCCCCCTGTTCCTCTGCTTTTGTCCCCCTGCTCTTGTCTCTCTTCTCCTGCCTCACGTAGTCCCCCCCTCTGCCCTTGAGTCCCCCTCTCTTTCCGTCCCCCTGCTCCTGTCGCCGGTTGGGCCTTTGTGAAGCGGTGAGCTGTGAAACGTGCTCTCAGAAGGATTAGTTCGGGCGGCTCGTTCAGAGACATGTGAGTGTGGACAGAGGGCCACCGCACGCAAGTTCAAATCAGGTTTAGTCCAGAGACAGAGAGTACACTACAACTTCAAAGGCTCTGTTAGAAGAAGGAGTTTTTTTGTGGAAAGAAATAAATACTATGTCGTGAACAAAACAGTAAGTTATGGTGTATTAAGTAAGTGCACGAGTAACAAGATCAGAGTCAGATCAGCTGTGCATTAATGACAAATGACAATAATATACTGTATTTTCTGAACTATAAGTCGCACTTTTTTCATAGCTTGGCCCAGGGTGCGACTTATACTCCAGAAAACACAGTAAGTCATTATCTCAAATAGTAACATATACAAATGTTTAATCAGTTTTACTTTTGTTTTTTGGCTCTCTGAATCCGAACTCCCTTTGCTCTCTGTGCTACGTCACTCCTCCTTCTGAGGATGTTTGTTTCTGGTGTCAGGCAAAAGTGAACGGCGTAGCTACGAGCCTCGGACAGGACAGAGGGAGAGCCTTGAGGAGTGTGCGTTCGCAGTTTTATAGTGTGTATCAGTGCGTGTGTGTGAAGGAGGATCTTTTAGTCAGTTGAGCGTTATCTTCGTGAACTCCCACGCAGCTGCAGGGCCACAGAAACTCACGGTTCTGTCCTTGAGTCCGAGCAACAATGTGTTTTATTGTGTTCTGTGTGTGTGTGTGTGCAGCTTACCGGCATTAGCTTTAGCAACAGTACATCCAGATACAAGTGTAATAGTGAAGCGCTCTGTGTATGTAGATTCTTTATTGCGCTATCACAACACAATCGGGCTGCACACGCTAATGAAACTACTGCATCGGGCTTGTGAAGCTGTAGTGTATTGCTTTGTATCGTGCTTTTGAGTATTTGTGGGAGCATGAGTAACATAGGCCTGTGGAATCTTACAGGTAATCATAAGGAGGGTTTGTATAGTGCTCGGAAAAGATCGCTAGATTACTCAAACATGCATGGTTGACATATAAAACCTCTTCAGGCATGTTTTTGATGAAGGAGCAAGGTTATAACACAATAAAAAGTCAATTTTGCATAGTACTTCCTCTTTAATAACACTTACATTTATGTACAAGGTTTACATTTACAAACCCTTCACAAATCTGGGGTGGAATGTTTAAAAGGTCCGGCGCCTTTCTTTTCACAAAACAAACCAAATTAAAACTAATCCGCTGAACCAGCAGAACCGGTGTGTGATTAAATTTGTCAAAATAGAAGTTGAAAAGACAAAGGTTGTGTCTATAACTGCTGCTAATACCATAATAACACTGCGCTAACAAAGATAATAAGTCTTATGTAACGCTTTTATACTTACACACTTAAATAGGCTTTGACCACTGTAACCGAACTGGCAACGCTGACGAAATGACTCGCCAAGTGACATAATTACTCAGAACCTACTCATCTAGGTTGGTAGAATGACCCCGAGTTCAACACAAAAACTTCGAGGAGGTGTGTAAACTTTATGGCGGTCGAAGGTACAGCTGGTCCAAAGAAGAAAGCCGGGGAGAAGACGCATGCCTGGGGGAGGAATCCGTCAGTGTCGAGTAGACTTCTGGTTCTTCTGTAACTCCACCATCTGGAAGATAATAGAGGTCATGCACATGAGGTTATTTCTGTGTAATCCCTCAGTCTGTCATAAAAAAGAATTCAGCTTGGTCAACTAGTTTCACTGTAGTAAATCCACTCAGAGCTGTAGTTTTCATGCTAACTTTATACTTTTACAAATTCGGCAATAGCACTTGTCGCCTTTTGAGCCCATTTTTAGCCACGTAACTAACATTTTTAGTAGCATACCCATTCCACCACTGGAAATTAGCAAAAAAAAAAAAACCCCACAAAAAAAACGGATTTCATACACATAAGGTTGCTAATTTTAATGTGACTGTATCATTTTGTTTTGCTGCAGTACATTATTACACTATTGCATAAGCAGCTCTTAAGGTCAAAATAACATCTGCATCTAATTATAAACCATTTTTATCCACAGTGAACCAGGAAGTAATTGCGTTGGCTAATTGTCGGCTAATCTGCTTGTCTGTATTGACCAATGACTGTTGCACGGTTTGATTTTCTATCTTTCTGTTGGATAAATCAACAATTTTCTGAAGCTCTGTGCAGCGACCGCATTTTTTTGGAGATTTTAAAAATTATTGAGTTGAAGATGACCTGCTAACTCTTTAAAATGAAGAGGCGGGTGATGAAGTGCCCTGTAGTTGCATTTTACTACAATATACAGGCTCGCTCTTCCTCCTCCATATCATCCAACCAGTCACTTAACGACGATTTATGCTAGCATCACTTTTGCTAATGTGACAGCCATATTTAGCTATAAACACTGGTAGATTTGTCCTTACGTTAGCAAGAGGTCATTCTCAGAGCGTGACTTGTTGTTGCTAGACACTGAGCAGTTGTTTGGTCTAGACCGTTCTCTGTGTCTGAGGTTCACTCACAGGTCACACATGCGCACTGCTAATATTTGATGTACAACCTGCTAGCGACCGAGGCTGCTGTTCTGGAGGAGGGCGAGCGGAGCCTGGTACTCAAAACAATGCCATGTGTGGGGAGGTTTGTAGGCACCATATTTGGCAAAGGTTTAGACCGAGTAAAGCGTTTGAGTAAAGCGAAAGAGCTAACCGAGTCTTTGACCATGTTGGGGTTGTGTTAGCCAGGCTAGCTTTCTGGTTATTGGTATTCTCCAGAGGGACGACTGGTTCTGTGGCTGTTCTCAATGATGTTTAAGTATTTTTGGAAACACTTTACAATAACGACACTGTAATTAGCTCTAATAAAGCACGGACTTAAGTTATAATGAATGAGTTATTTTCTAGGAATGATTCAGGCGTAGTAACAACTTCATTTCAAAAGACGAAGCTTAAATCTGTCGACTGGACAAATCGTTGTGGGAGTGAAGACGTTTCGCTGCTCATCCGAGACGCTTCTTCAGAGCTGAACAACTTTGTCGTTTGATATGGATCAGACCTGGACAACTGAGGGATTACACAGACAATAATTTGATTAATATCCCGACTCAGACCTTTGTGCATCCGCGAATATGCAATATTTAAAGTGAATATAGCATGCCTGGATAATACCTGTGATAAATATTTTGATTTATTATAGTTTTACACCAGTTAATTGGCAGTTTGTGGGAAAAAGTTGAGTAGAAAAGTTCAAAAATACAGGAAGTAGTGTGTCCTAAACAAGTCCTGGGGCTTAAACATGGCCGCCCATTTAAGTCAATGGACTATCTCTAGTTTAGCCTTTTAGCGGAAAGATTTTGACTCATACAATAGAAATCATGTATTAATATAAACAATTGCTCTACACAAGGAATCAGACGAAGCTTTTTGAGATGAGAAAAGAAAAATGTTTATGATCTGAGAAATAGGTTAGCCGAAAATGATGCTCTAGATATTACATTGGATTACAAATCATTTGGGAAAAATCCTTTCTGAGCAGAACCAATGAGTGGCCACTAGTCCAGCTCCAGACAGGTCTAAGCGAGCGATACCTTATCCAGTCATTTAAACAGATCCATGGTTGTAATCTTAAATAGTTTTACTCATGTCATCAAAATTCCATTCAAAATACACAACTAACGCCCAGTGAATGCAAGTTTAAACCTTCAGTGCTTATTTAACCAAATAAAGGTGTTGTCGTATATTTAATCTAAACATAACTATCGTGTCATTTAAGCAGTTTGTTTGTGTTTCCTGTCTGGTTGCTCGGTAACAGCTCTGGTATTACCTCGACTTATGTCATATCTGCTGCCAACCAGGAAGTGAACAGATAAACTTCACCAAGACGGAAAAACTAGAAAAGACTAGGCAAGAGTTTTAGACACGTAGTGATATAATGATGTGAAGTACTATGTTTCAGTCAGATGAGTAGTCTAGCCTGTCATATGGCCTACACTTAAAGTCAGAACTGAGAGCATCAGAATGTCCCTGAGCACAAATTGGAATCACAGGTCTGATCTAATCTCTGGAGAGCGCTGTGTATTCTCCCTGAAATAGTCTGCTCCCGTCTGCATAGCCCCTTCTAATGTGAGCCTATTATGTAATACTGCTCCTGATCAGATCTGTGTCTCTTTAGGAGACTTTCTGACCTCACTTGGTTCCTGTAGCCTCTGAACTGCCGTCCTCCCGAGCGGCCCGGGGTGAGACGGGGTTTGCGGTAATTAGTCGTGATATGAAATGTGATATGAGTGGTTCTTTACAATTTAAAAGAACCGATTGTAAGATTTTGTAAATGGCATAAACTTGACTTGAGCTAAAATGCCATTATCTAAAGCCCTAAAGAACTCTGGAGCTCAATGAGGCCGGCCATTATCTGAGAAGCCCTAAAAAGACTCTGTGTGGCAGGTTAAAGCTTGGATTCACATTTGGTTTAGTCACTTTTTTTGGCGAGGAGTCTGCCACCTTCTTGTCTCCATGGAAATATTATCGCTTTGCCTGAGATGTTCCAACGTATGGCCTTAATGGTAAAAAATAATGGGTCCACCTCTTCACAGATCTGACTTGTAACTGAGTGCGACGACCGGCTTATCTCCGTAGAAATATCGCATATTACAAGTGAAGCAGTAACATCACCATGGATACAAGTCGGTGGAAGGCATTTATAGTCAGTGGTCCAATTTTATAAAGCCTTTTTCTAGGTACTCAAACTCAGAAATGATTAAATATGGAATTTTCGTTGTTCAGCTGCTAAACCTGTTTTAAAAAATGCGAAGAACAGAACTGGTTCATTCTAAGTGGTTCCTCACTTACCTTATTCACTTTGAACATCCTAGTTAATCACCAGGATGAGTTTATAAGCACTTTTCACAACTTTTAGAGACCAAAGCGCAATTTTGCCATCACTGTAGTGCCTGGCAAGCTAACTGCGCTCTTCCTGATTTCTAACAATAAAACATTTAATCAGGTGCAGTCTTATTTTGACCTTACGAGCTTCTTATACGACATATCTGTACTGGGACAAGACAAGTTTCGTACAAATACATGGGGAAATATGGGACCTTTAATGCTGAAAAAGTATTGCCTGTATTAAATGTCTCTTGTCTCTTCAGACACGGACAGCACGACTCCGCATATTAACCAAGACCTCTGCCAAGGCGCTTACAATGGCATTTTTATTAAGTCCAGGCTCTCGGGATGCAGACGAGCGGGGGGCGGGTGTACTGATGTCCCGCTGTGATTACCCGATTGGTCGGCTGGGGGGGCGTTGCCGTGGTAATGAGACATGGCGGATTCTGGGGGTGGACTGGCTGCGCTGTGGAGCTGATAAGCCCGCGGAGGAGGTGTGATTTTGGGGCCGACTCCCGCGGGCGTCTGGGGAGGACCTGGGTCATGTCAGGGGAGACGTGGGACTAACGGGTCGGACCAGGATCAGGACAATCTCAGACGTCAGATAAGGACTGAAATTTACACTTTAACAACATGAGATGGTCAGTAGTGGTGCAGGAAGTACTGCAGGTTGTTATTTAAGTAAAAGTACAGATACAGGAGCTAAAGAAAAACATAAATAAAATTAGAAGTATCACATGAAAATATAGTATTGAAGTACCTGTTTTTCAGTATTTCCTCTTGACAAAGTGCTGTTTGTGAGCTGATTTTGTTCCACAGAAGCTGCTCTTCTTGTCATTTTTATTCATATATTTAGTTTCCTTAAGGCCGAGACTTAAACTCAGCCATGAACATGCTCAAAAATAACCCCTCGGTGATTTCAAAGTAGATTACAAAGT
This sequence comes from Periophthalmus modestus, assembly GCA_019594935.1. NCBI lineage: Eukaryota > Metazoa > Chordata > Actinopteri > Gobiiformes > Gobiidae > Periophthalmus > Periophthalmus modestus. Next base: position 25,607,420 of record JAIEZT010000124.1, on the reverse strand, counting down.
ACAGACACCTGCTCTACGATGTAATGAAGTAAAAGTATCCACTTAAAAAAAAATTGTGCAGAAACCTAAAACACAATTACATTTACTTTTATATTTTGTTTCCTTCTTCCACTGCAGTAGCACCAGTTTAAGTTAAGTTAAAAGGTAAAGCCATACTTCAGAACATTCTCCATGGAGATAGATATGTTTTCCTGTAGAAGATTATAGCCAAAGGAACAATATTTCCATGGAAACAAGCAGCAGGAGGAGGTCCTCCTTCAAGACAAATAAGAGTCGGGTTTGTGGAGATGCGAGCCTGTTCACAATATGGGACATGCTTTACTATGTTTTTCATCACAATAAACACACATCCAAAAAAAAATGCTCTGATTTTACTGTTTTGTTTGGTTTGTTTAGTTGTTTTTGGGTTTTTTTTTTTGGCTAGTTACACAGTGGGGCTTTAATGAAGTAGTACTTTTAGAGTAGTGTTCAGACACTCCACTTGATCAGTATATTGTACAGGGTAACAGTACTCTTACTTGAGTAAAAGTTGTAGCTATTCTCCCCACTGTGACTTGAGCTTTATGTCGACAATATGAAAAGATCTGAACATTTCTGTTTCTTGCTGCTCCTTCAGATATGATTTGTCTCATTTTTGTGTCTATTATTATAACGGGGCAAATGCTGAATGACAGAATGTTGATATACTGTTACTTGTAGCCTGTTAATATTATAGTTATGGAGTTATGATATAGAAGTACATAGTAAGTAAGGTACCACATCTTAATTAGCCTCAATAAAACATGCACAAAGAACAAAGCAGGTATCAAGTGTTACCCTAAGTAATAGTAAAAGTATACACAAGTATATATGCGTATAGTACCCAGTGATGCAAAGACTTGATGCAGTATGTCTGAAGTACTAATGAGAGCAGTAAAAGTAATGCATCCCCCCATGCCCACACCAGCCATGTGTTTTTACTCAAGTACTTTTTCTAAGGTACCTCCATTTCATCCTGAACAGGGCCCGAATAAGGCAGAGAGAGGGGGAGGGGCCCGAGAGAGACAGAGAGACAGAGAGACAGAGAGAGAGAAAGAGGGGGAGGTTAATGGGTTAATGCATGGCTCCAGGACAGGACATTTGTGTACACTGCTTTTACTGAGAGAACAGTGGCCCAGGACAGAAATGGGACATGCAATAGAATTAAAGCTGGTAACTGCAGACCTTTAGTAGTATATGCAGTATTGTTAGTGTAGTAGTAGTAAATGTAGTACTGGTGCTTGAGGTAATATTATTTAATTTGAATAACCCTAATAAAACCTTGTCATTCTGTTCAAAACTATTCACAAACAGAACATTTTATGACCCGTTAAGCCCCAGTTTAGTTTCTGTGTGGTCCAGCTTTAGACCTGGCTTAAACTTTATTTCTTTTAGATCTTGTTAAATCCACTTTGAGACCTTCTAAGCCCAAACCCAAACAGTGCAGTTGAGAAAATGTGTATTACCCCATGTCATGAGCTGGTTTGCTTACTTTTTTTGTAATACATTTCATAATTTGTATTCCTGCTTGATTATTTTGTAGTTGTGCGTGTCTGTTCAGAGTTTATATAAAGCCGTCAGCTCATTGTGTGTCCTCTGCTCTGTGCATCTGGCCCGTTGCCTCGCTCCAGTCAATAAGGAGCAGGCCTTTTTTCCTTGAGTTCAAGTTTGTGGGTTTTTGTTTTAAGTTCGAGCTGCTGGGCCAGGTTCTATGGCCCTGTGCGGGGCTGGCCAGTGCTGCACCTTTTTGTTCTGTTTGGCCGGCTCATCAGGTCCACCTTTGTCTTCATTACTTTTCATTATTTCTGATTACGGGACGTTTTTTGGGTTTGTTTTTTTTTTTTTTTTTTTTTTTTTTTTATAACTTCTTTTTAAAAATCAGCATTAAGAAGAAAATGTCTAAATAAAAGAAATGAAAAGTTAACCCTTGGCTCATGCATCCCTTTAAATTTGTTCTGTGTCAGTCTTGACGCCGCAGTACAGGTTTATATACTCTTAAAGCCACACTATGTAACTTTAAATAGACTAAAACAAGAGCATGTTTTATTCCTTTCATGTTCATAAAAGTTGTATATCTCGATGAAGAATGTTTATAGTTTTAACTTTCTATTTCTATCATCATCATCATGCAGGTAACACGCCACCTCCAGGAAGTTACACACTGTATCTTTAAGTTCAAAATAAGTTTAAGTCCACTGCGTTCTTTCTGCATCTGGTTACAAAGCGTTTATCATCCGAGAGTGCGCTGGTAGCATGCTAGTTGTAGTTAGAATTACCGTGATGGCAAAACTCAGCTCTGGTCTCTGAAAGTTGTGAAAAGCTCTTATAAACTCATCATGGTGAATAATTAGGATATTCAGAATGCATAAGGTTAGTGAGGAATAACTTTTATATACCACTAGAAACTGTTGAAAATGAACTAGTTGTATTTTTTCAGGTTTTTAAGATCGCAAAAGTCAAGTATACTGACTTTAAAAAATCACAGATATTTGATATATTTAAAGGCATGAAACCTGATGGACAGATACGGGCTCGGTGGAAGTAGCAGAGTTTATACGTCCCAGTGCAGCTGAAGTGACCCAGAGGGAGGGGCCTTCTGTGGGCCCAACAACAGCTCTGGCCTCTGGGTCTTCTGGGTCAGTGCACCTGTTACAGACCAGCCACAGCAAAAGCATTCAGCACAGAGCCCACTGTCACCAAGAGCTTTCTCTGTCCGCGAGCCAGTGATTCACAAACAAATCCAAATATCGACTCGATATCTAGTTTTCAGGAGTCATCTGTGACGATTTAAAGGTCCTATATCACCAAAAACTGACTGTTGTGAGCTTCAAAATATTACCGGAGTTGTGCTTTGTTTCATTCACACATAGTACTCCTTTATATTTAGTGTCAGCGGTGGATGAAGTACTCTGAAGTTTTGTTACTTAAGTAAAAGTGCCGATACAGAGGTAAAACATTACTCAAGTAGAAGTAACATCACATGAAAAAATCTACTTACTATCTACTCTACTATCTAAAAGTATTTACCATTTAATAATGCACTTTAAGCATAAAATGTAAAAGTATTTCACACAAGTGTTCATCTGTTAAAGTGTAAATGTAGTGATATTGATTTAAAAAAAAAAAAAAAAAAAGAAATGATACAGATTTTGGTCACAGTAACAATACGACTTAATTTCTTTAATTTTCAGATGAATTTTGTGTATTTATTTTTGTTTGCTCAAAGCCGAAGCTTGAACTCAAAAACAGCATGAACATGATGAAAAATAACCCCTTAAATCATATGAAAAGTACTTTTGACTTTACTCCAGTTTAAAATGTAGTGGAGAAGAAAGTACAGAAACTGCTCTCAAATGTAGTGAAGTAAAAGTAAAAAGTACCACAGTAAAATACGTACTTAAGATATCTGTACTTAAGTAAAGTGCCGATACCTAGAAAGTACAGTCCTTTACTACTTGTACTTCGTTGGTCTGTCTACATCTCCAAAGCTCAAAATGCTCTGTTCCACCTTGTGATGTCATGAAGTGGTAGTTTTCAAGTGAACATCTCCTTTTACCTTTAGTTCAGTAGAGATTGGAGCACTTCCTGTATCACCTCATGACATCACAAGGTGGAACAGAGTATTTTCAGTTCATTATAACGTAGATATAATTTGTAAAATAGCTTAATACAGGCCCTTTAAGTCCAAAAACTATCACCGGACACATTCTGCAACAAACGCACGGCTCTATTAGCGTAGCATTCTCGGGGGATTGTCTTGAATGTTTTATGTTGCGGTTGTTCATTCTCGTTGTTGGCAGCTTTAAACTGTGCGTGACCTGGATTTCGCACAAGCCACCTCAACACCATCGCTCTCATCCAGTTGGACCATTTCCCACGAGATCCCCACGCCACATGCGGATTATAATGATCATATTTAAGTGGAACACATATTTTTACAGGGAGGGACTCGGGCCTAACCACCAGTCAGACGCTCCGCTGTGGCGCTATTTCAGATACAACTGTTGCCCGTGTCATTAGGGGTGTGAGGGAGAAGGGAAAGTACAGACGAGCCACACTCACAGCTATGGCGTTCACCCGGACACAGGGAGGCGTCTGGGGAGGGGGAAGTGTCGTCATTAACATGGTCTAACAGTGTCCCCAGATATGACACGTGTTCAAATCAAATACAGCTTTGACTTGTAATGCTGATTTATTCTTAATCACAAAAACACTGGACATGATGGTGATGGACAAGTTGTTTGTTATAATTTGATGTTTCGGTTCTCAAGATGATTATTCAGTTAGAAAGTCTCACAACTCTCTCATTTGGGTTGTCAGTTTCACTGCTGGAATCCACTTGGTTTAAAGCTAAAATGACTCTCTCTGATCTGTCACTACCTAAACCCCAACCCTCAGTGAGTGGATTCTGGGCCTCTGTGTCCTGTGCAGTGACAATTTACACAATGTTTCATTTAATTAAAATAGAATCAGACTTGAGCTTTAACAGCACGTCAAATCAAGATTTTTGACCATCTTACAAAACCTGACCTAGAGAGACTTATCCTGCATTTGTCTCCAGCAGGTTAGACTACTGTAACCAACGTCCTGCTCACTGGTCTCTCCAAACGGGCCTTAAGACAGCTGCAGTACATCCAGAACACTGCTGCTCAGGTCCTGACCAGAACCAGGAAGTATGAGCACATGTGTCCTGTGTCTCTGGCTCCTGTGGCTCAGAGAATAGACTTTAAAGCAGCTCTGTGTGAACAAGTCTCTCCATGGACCAGCACCAAAGTACATCTCCCACATGTTAGAGCCACATGAACCATCTCACACTCTGAGGACTTCAGGGACCGGCCTCCTGCTGGTCCCAGAGTCAGGACTAAACATGGAGAGTCAGAGTTTCAGTTTTATGCAGCTAAAACCTGGAACAGTCTGAAGATGTAAGAGAGGTCTCTACTTTGACAATGTTTAAATCCAGCCTCAAAACAGTTCTGTTTATCTGTGCATATGACCAAAAGGTTTTTATTCTGCACTTTTCTCTTTTAATGTTAATTTCATGATGATTGTTTGTGATTGTTTAAGCTTTGATTTGAGTGTTTTTTATGTCTTTCTTATTCTGTAAAGCACTTTGAATTACTTTGTGTACAAATTGTGCTGTACAAATAAACTTGTCTTGCCTAATTCAAGTCCAGAAACTTCAGAACAATATTTTATCTACAAAACATAGAGATAATCCTGTATCTGGGGCAGACAGTCGCCACACTGAAGAGCCCTGTGCGTCTGTGTTCCCCCGTGTCTCCACCCGGGACCACAGTTCAGAGGACTATACTTTTGGCCATGGGGCGTTCATAAAGAATATAATACACACAGATGTAGCGTGGCCCACATGTAGTGAAAAAACAGTCAGAGAAGTTGCTCAAACTGCAAACACAACAATAACATCACTTATTTACCATTCTCCATTGAACATGTTTAAGTCTTACAAAGGCAGGAAGATGCAGGAAGTGTCTGGGGAGGGGGAAGTGCAGGTGCTCAGATACAGTAAGGGCATTGTTGGGTTTCGGACTGTAGAATGTGATGACGTCATACTTCCAGATGTGAGAAAACGGGAACGGGGACAGATTTTCTTTTTAATCACATTGTACTTTGCCATGAAATATTCAAAAGGTCAATTCACAAATATCAAACCTGATCATTTTATTATGGACTGGACCAATTCACTACACACATAAAACAGCATTTTAACCATATTCATGCCAGCTTCCTCCCATCCATATTAAGTATCAGTGGCACGTGGAGGCACTCTGAGATCCAGGGAGCCGTGTGCAGAGACGGGGCGTGCGGCGTCCTGTCCCGGCCCGAGGACTCTAGACCTCAGGATCACACTCATAAACTCTTTTACTACTTTGACCGCAGGCTGTACTGTGAAAGGACACAAACACAGGCAGGTGAGCAAGAAATTCAAGACGTCAGTGAAGTGTTACCTTAAAATACAGCTATGAATAATGTGAATGTTGAGTTGTGGTTTAAGATTAGATTATGGTCTAGTTTTGGTATAGTTCTGGTTTTGAACAAGCTTAAAATGTATGCTGCGAGTGCATATAACAGATTAGATTAACGAACTGAACTAAAACATACTAAACATCGTTATGGTTAAGATTGTAATCCGCTTTCTCTCGAGTTTTCTTCCACAAACAGCCACTTAACTGATGTGAAACCCTGATAAAGCTTCACCACAGGTTCTATCCCACCAAACCAAGAGATTATTATCATCACCCTCCTGCAGCTGGAGCATAGTTCTCCATTCAACCCAATGAGGCATTTCTGACACGGATGAACGGATGGAGATAGAGTTGTGTCGTCATTGGGTTTTTTATTCGGTACGATGTGGAGGTTGGATGTGCCAGATTGTGTGTGTTTCAGGAGGAGGGAAAAAGTGATCCCATTCAGACTTTGTGAGGACGCTCTAGATTAAAAGAGAGGGGCTTCTGCACAATGACTCTACAGTGGTCCCTCGCTATATCGCTTTTTTTTGCAATTTTACACACTTTTTTTTCTTCTTACAGAGTATTAACGTGCATTGTGTTCTGCGTCCTGATTGGCTGAGGGACTGTAGACCATTGTCCATCAGTCTCCTCCGTGTCAGACAAATTTACATAAATGTCGGATCGCAGTGTGACTCTTAAGTGCTGTATGTTTGCAAGTTTTCTCCCCGATAAAACCCACAATGTCGATGAAACGTTCTGCACCGCCAAATTTCAGAAACACTTTGGACTTGGAGAGTTTCTGTGCACAGAGAGGCGCCTCTGTGGATACAGCTGGAGCAGAGGCACGAGAACAAAGGACAGATCATCGAGGAAGAGGGAGATAATATATGAAGGTTTGAACTTTGAGAGTGTTTAAACAAGAGAGAAATGTGAGAAAAAGTCACAGTTCTGCCTGATTTGTCTGCTTTGTTTCTGTCAGTTCTGCCTGTTTGTTTGTCCTCCTGGTCCTTGTTCCGTTCCTTAGTTTGCTGCCTCCCTGGTTCTCGCTGCACCTGATATTCATTTCTAATCGGGGGGCAGCCTATATGTTCCGTCTTTGTTCAGTTTAGGACGCTGGATTCTTCAGTTCCTTCACGTGCGTTTGTTCCTGAGTTTGTTCGGATTGGATGGAGTGGATTTCGCCTATTGCGGGTTATTTTTAGAACATAGGGACCACTGTATTGGGTTTTTCCAATCAAAAAAATACCTGTAGAGATTTTTTTTTCTCTCTCTAAAATCATATTGTCGTCATTTTGCAATATTTATTTAATCCTGGCTGAAGTAACAAACTTTTGGTCGCTCTTCTGTCTAGATAGAGCGGTGATACATGATTCTCTTTGGTCCATCTGAGTCTTGAGATTCATTCTTTTCTATGATGAGTTTTTCAGCAATTACCTTCTTCTTCTCCCCCCGCAAGCGGCTTTAAAGGCCTCTATTTCACTATCCTTGTCATAGATTTCACTACGAAGTACAACGACTGTCTTCTACGCTCACATAACTCTCTGCATTTATTTTCTACTTATTTTCTTGTAAACTAAAAAGTGCGCTTCCTGTAAGTGCTCAGATAAAAAATGTCGTCTGCTCTTTGGCGTCTGCTCTGCGGCGTCTGTTTGTCGGCTTTTCTGTCGTCATCAATCAAACTCATAAAATCCTGAGCAGATATAAATTTCTAAATTGGTAAAACTTAATCATCTGTTCAGATAATGTCTGCATCTAATGTAATAGTCTATAAAACCCTCCATGGCCTTGCTCCGCCCTCATTAAAAGACACAGTAAAACTTAAATCTCAGTCTGCGCCGCACACTCCTGAATCTGGACCCTGCAAAATTAAGAACATGACCTCCATCCAGAGCTTCAGTCCATCTGTGAAACGCTGGAAACTTCTGGACAATCAGACATGAGAGAACAACATGGACTAATCTACATGTGTTTAATGTCTTAACAAGTGTGTCTGTCTTGTGGAGATTGTGATTTTTGTGTGTCTGTGAGTGCAAATTTGACTAATATGACTCATTTTGTATTTCACAGATCTTTAATCTATCTGTCATTTGTCGGACTGAAGGTTTTATGCCTCTTATGTTCTGTTTTCTGTCTCACCACCAACCTGCAGATAGGACAGATGCAAATCAGATTGGATAACTTTCTTTTTACTCCTTGTGCTCTACATGCATGTCTATGGCTTAATGTTCCGTGGTTACCGTGGTGACGCAATGCGCACATTAGCAAATACAGCCTGATACAGCACATTTTCAGAAGCCTATGATCAATAAGAGTAATGTTATCTGAGAGGGACTCGTTTAAGGGCATGAATGAGCTCACCTGTTGTAGCTAAACCGACTCTTTCAGGTCAGATTGTGTTGAATTAAAGTCTAACATAGCCTCAGACACAGTAGTGCTTACAGTTAGCATCACGCTTCCAGGGAATATTGATGACATCAGCTGCAAAGTGTACGGAAACATACAAAAACCACAACCATATGCACTGGAGCTCTGATTTAGCCCGTGTCGCGTGGGGCGCCCTGCACACACGGGACAGAAGCGGGTCACAGCTCGGGTACAATCGATCTCCTGAGCTGGAGATCGATAAAAAAACATCGAGCGATACTTTTACAGCCCACGTGAGCTTCAGCAGCACTCGTTCAGTTAGTTTAGCAAGTGTTTTTAATCCTTGGCTACTTTTATCACAGCCTTTTGACACTGTGCAGTGACATCAGTGTTACTCAGTGTTCTACCAGTTTTTCCCCTAACTTATAATAAAAACATGAATATATAGCAAAAAAGTGAAATTTCAACTCAGTTTAGTCATCTTTTCAACCTAGTATAATACCAAAAGGACCTATATTACGGAAAATTGACTCTTTATCTCATCTCTGTCTACATCTCCAAAGCTCAAAATGCTCTGTTCCACCTTGTGATGTCATGAAGTGGTCGTTTTCAAATTAGCAGCTTCTTTTATTTTCAGTTCAGTTGAGATCGGCAATTCTATGGTTGAAATGATCCAAATGATTCTAGTGAAGGTGTATGGAGTTTAAAAAAAACACAGTGGACACAGCACTTCCTGTTTTGCCACATGATGACATCACAAGGTGGAACAGAGCGTTTTCTGTTTGAGAGAAGAGCTCAGCCTAAATATGCAGGATTTGTGTGTTAAATGTGTGAATGAAACGAAACACAACTCCAGGTCTGTTTTAGACGAGGAAACAGCGTAATATGGGCCGTTTAAGTGATTTAAATACTTTTATCGTGTCTAGGAACTGTCAGAGTGATTTTTTTCCCCACCCAAATCAGAATCAGAATCAGATCCCACCCAAATAACCAAGAAAACCATGTGCTAAGTAAGTAAGTGTAAGTCCTTGTTTTTGTTCACACGAAATGATTATGTCAAACCTAAACGTGTACAGACGTGTGCGCACCACCCAACCAAACGCAGCCCAGGAATGTACTCAAAGCTGCAGCAACTTCAAACCAAAAAGATGAGTTTTCTGGACGTGGACTAGGCTGATATTTGGTAAACCGGTGCCGTGGTGCCTGGTTTCCCGGTTCCCACAGAGGGTCGGGGGCTTTATCAGCAGGAAAGAGCCGTTTGACTTTTTTGTAGGGTTGAGCGCACCTTTTTTCTAGTTGCTAATGACAGGTTTGGTTGCCTGGTTTTGGCTTCTCCTGTTACAGCAAACAGAACACAAAGTCCCACAGAGCAGCCAAAAAAAAACTTCTTACTCAAGTAGAAGTACATCATAGTAAACCCAGAAATCTCAAATGTTCAGATCATTTCATATAGTCGACATGAAGTCACATTCACAGTGAGAAGAGGAGCCACAATACCTCAAGTAGCAGTAAAAGTACTCTGAAAAGTACCATTTCTGTGTCATTAAGTACTACCCACGTCTGAGGATAAGCTCTTTTTAATCATCTAACTGGAAAGTGGTGACTTGGGTAATGTTATAAGAGGTAAGTACGTAACGATTTTGTATAAGTAAAGTATTTGGTGAGTTTGTACTAGTAATAAAGTATTGAAATCTGATTATACTAATTAAATACTGTAGTACAAGATGTAAGTATATATTTGTGCTCAAAGCCGGGACTTGAACTCAAAACGTTTAGTCAGGGCGACACCATGAATGTGCCAATCAAATCATATGAAAAGTACTTTTTACTTTTCAGTCCAGTTCAAGAATGTAAAGTACAGATACCGCTCTCAGATGTAGTAAAGTAAAAGTACTAAAGTGCAGTATTTTTACTTCCCACCACTGAGACATTTGGATAAGTACCCGCAGTATTAACACATCAAACTTATATTGGCCTCTCAAGTCAATTAAAACCATTTATGTCAAAAGTTACTTATGTAAGAGCACATTTTTACAGATTTAGTATTTTACCAACCACGTACTTCCACAATAAGATCTGAAAAGTCATTCTTTGTTCTAATGTATTTTATTCAAAACAGGATAAAGTATAATTTGTCAAAACATTGTGTCATCATATTTTTTTTCATTTGTCGTATATCAATTTTGTTCATGTAAAAAAAAAAATCATCCAACTTGTGCCCCCCCTACGAACAACTGTAAACTGTGAACTTATCAACTAAAGTGCGTTTAACGAAATCTAAAGTAGCGCAGCGAGCTAACGGAAGCTAACAGCAAAGCCAAGGTACACAGTAATACTTCACAAAGTCCAGTGTAAAAAAAAAAAGAAAAGAAAATACACTTAGGGCAGCAAACGTATTACAATATTCAACACGATGATTAAATATTACAATTTTGTCATTTCATACAGCCCTAATAACACTTATACAAAGAGAAACTGTGGTGCACTTTTTTCACTGTCGCTCCTCAACCTCCGCCATCTTAAAACTTTTCAAAACGTTTCTTAAAAGATTTTTGGTCATATCTCCATCGGCATTCTGAAACACTTTCTACACAACGTCCAGTGCTTTTGTCAACGTGGAAAACTCATATCTACATATCTAGAACTTTCATATATTTCACTCTATATATCCTCTGTACTCACTTCCAAACCCATCGGACCTACACGACCAGTCGAAAGTTTGGACCTCGTTTATGTTTCTTCTCCATTTTCGTGACTATTTAACATTGTAGATTCTCACTGAAGACATCAAAACTATGAATGAGCAAGTGTGGAATGTAGTGAACATAAGATCAACTCAGAATAACTCAAAACTTGTTTGAGTCTAAGCGTCTTATACTTGTTCTGATACAGCTCAAGATTATAAAGATATTCAGTATGGTTCATTTGTGTCCTGTGATTGTGACTTTTTATATAAGTTCAAATGAGTATCTAGTTTTGTTAATAGTTTTAGTATCGATCTGATATTTGATCATTTTGACAAGTAAAAATCATTTCAGGAGATTTCATCACGACACTAAATAATTCCATACACATCTTGCTTCATAAAGGTGATGTCTTCTGTATCTAAAATGTAGAAGTTAACAAAGAAAATCAACACTGAATGAGATGTGTCCAAACTTGTGACTAGCCTTGAACGCTAAAGCTCGTGTGCACTGATAAAACTCAGCAGGGCCGCTGTAGACATTTGAATCCATTCAGGACAACAGGACCTTTCATTGAAAGTACAAAGGAGTGGACAAAGGAGCGTCACATCAGTTACAAAGTTTGATGTTTTTCAGAAATTCTCACTATGTCAACATAGTGTCTATCTACTACCAGGAAATGACCCATCTCACCTCTGAGGATTTCTACACAAACGTGTTTATTCTAGACCAGACTTTTTGGTTTAGCGACAATTTTAGCACGCATGTTAGTTCTAGTGTTAAAACATATCCCCTAAACTAGATTAGCATGTGTGAAAGTGCATACGTCAGCAGCTAGCAGGCACTCCAACCCAAAATCATGAGGCGACAGTGGAAGACCTCAAGTTACAAGTAATAGTAACTCTAACCCAAAACATGCTGACTAAGGAGTAACAGGAGTACCAAGCTAGAGGATTAGCCTAACTATGAACCTAGATAAGATCTGGAGACACGTCCCCAGGTTAAACCCAGTGCCATTGAAGGATGGGACAAAAGCAGGGTACAATTAAGTCTACTTTAACCTCTACTCAAATTATTTTGTTCTGTAAGAGCATTCTGAGGTATTTTAAGTATTTTTGAATAAAATTACAACTTTGATCAAAACTACTGGTTCACAATGTCAGAACCATAAAGGCTCTTTCACTTATCCACACTCTGTTGTCCAGCCTGGTCCCCCTTTGTTGTTTCTGCTTGTACAATGTAGTGACAACCAAAACTCTCAACGGGGAGCAGGAGCCAGTACTTTACACATTTGATGATACTTTCATAAGAAATAACCAAAAGGACAATTCACAGATTTAAAAATTGAGATTTTTTGTTACAAAGTGCATTATTCTTTTATATTTACTCAACTATACCACAAAATCTGCATATTAACCTCTGTGACTTTACCCTCCCCCGATTCATTTATAAATCCTCATCTATAGGCTGGGTTCACGTGACGTCACGACTTTGAGCTGGAGGACCGGTCAGGAGTCTATGGTTTAACTCTGACTGCAGATCTGCTGGCCTCATTCATGGTTAATATCTCTAATTAGAAGGGCGTTTCCACATGAAACATAAACTGGCACAAAGTTCATTGTCTTTTCTGTAATTACAAATAAAACATGGAATTATTTTTTCACAATAGCTTCAGAAAGTAGTGCCATTATTCAGCCCCAGAGTCGTGATTGTTGTCAGATGAAAGGACTTTAAGCTGTAACGTTAATGACAGGTTTGTGGAGAAACAAATACGGATAAGGTTCAACATTTGTGGATTTCTATTTTGGATATTTCTTTTAAAAAAAACATGAATTTCCCATAGAGTCGTATAGTCCTCCATCTGAAATTATAACATCATCACATTTTGGGTCGTGAACGTAACCTACTGACTGTTGTGTCGTCGTCTAAAACCCATTTTCAGATCCACTCCTCTATACCACCAATTCCTTCACATAAAAAAACACTTTGTCCCTCTGCGCCTCCCTTATCTCTTCTTCTTCTGCTGCCTTAGCGCCTTCCTCCTCTTCTGGATCATATCGTGCAGTCTCTCTATCCCCTCCCGCAGGCCGTCCCCGATAATCGCGCAAGTCGGCTGCAGGTGCCACGGAGTCGCGGGTCCTAGCTCCTTCAGCGCTAACAGTTTTTCAATCTCCTCCAAACCCAAAGCATGTCTTAGGTCCTGCTTATTCGCCACCAACAGTATGGGAACGCCTTGGTTTTCCGACGTTTTGGCGATTTTATGGAGTTCCGTTTTGGCCTCCTCCATGCGCTCGGCATCAACAGAGTCCACGACGAAAATGATTCCGTCCGAGCAGCGTGTGTAGGATTTCCAAAGCGGGCGAAGTTTCTCCTGTCCGCCAACGTCCCAGAAATGGTAAGTAACAGTTCTATGTCCGCCCAGAGATACTTTGACCTTTTCTGTGTTGAAGCCTTTAGTAGGTACAGTATTTACAAACTCGTTGAACTGCAGTCTGTAGAGCACCGTGGTTTTGCCGGCGGAATCCAGTCCGAGGATGGCGATGTGAAAAGACTGGAAGAATGGAACGTTGGAGAGAAAGTTTTGTTGTTCTGATAATCCGTTCCCCATCTTGAAGCATGGGGAAGGACTGCAAAGGTAGAATCCCGTGAATAATCCTTCAAGGTGATTATATTCCAAAAAAGAGTGTGGCGGTTACCTGAAAGCATAAAACAGATTAGTTAAACGCCATTCAATTTGTCCCAATGTGTTTAACCCTGGAGAACCCACGGGGGCAAATCTGGCCGGAGTTAATTGCTGCTGCCCAGAATGAATGAATGAATGAAATAAATAAATAAATAAATAAATAAACAAATAAATAAAAAATGAAATAAAATTTCAATTAAAAAAAATCAAAAAGCCCAGAGTGCCACTTCTGGCCCCTGCATAGAGACACCTAGTGGATGAATATTGAAGTAAAATGAGTCAGAGTGGTAGTGACAAGATGGCCGACCTGTTGAGCTGGAAAACTACTCAAACAAAATCATCTCAGTAAGCCAGCAGTTGGTAAAATTGTGTTTTGTTTTTTTGTTAATCTTTTTAGTAATAGCTTGCAGAATATCTAGAAGTATGTTTTATATTCTTTTTGGGTAAATTAGCGAGCCCAATGGGTCAACTTTGGCCCTGGTCCTAAATTAGGGAATAAAGGGTTAAAATTGAAAACATGGATATTTCAGTGTTCAGTGAACTTATAGCAGTAATTTAATGCAATGTTCATAATTTTCCAAAGAAGAAAAGGGTTCTTGGGTTCTCCAGGGTTAGGCTCAATTTGTCCCAGGACAGATATATTATATAAGCAGCTCCTGAGGTCAGAATAAGTCAGCTGTGTTCTGTCTGGATATAATTATTAAGTCTTTTACTGTCAGATAATCAGGAAGTATGCGTCACAGTCACAAGAAAAATCCACTTTAATCTGAGAAAGTAGTGAAAAGTTCTTTTAAATTCATCGCAGAGAATAATTCGGATGCTCTGAATGTATAAGGTATAAGACGGTCAAAAGTATCACATTCACAGGACATAGATTTACCTTCAGAATGATCTTGAACTGTATCAGAACAAGTATAAGACACATAGACTAGTATAAACACCCATGGACCACTATGAACCTACTGGACGACTGAGGGATCACACAGATATAAGAGCACATGTTAAAAATCACATTCTATTGTCTAAAAGAAAGAGTTTTTTGTTATCACTGTCGTATTGAAATCGGTCTAGACCACAGAGTCTATTCCTTCGTAGAGTTTGAAATTTTAGTCTCATGTCAACACTGATAAGTAAAAAATCAGGTACGATGTCTTGTAAATTGCTTGGTGTAGGTGGAGTTCAAGATGCGAGTAAAAGACCATATAATTATAAACCATAAAGTGACTCAGCTCTATAAAGTAAACAATTGACTAGAACAAACGTGACGTGAACCTGTGCTTCCCAGAAATTCACTACCACGTTCAATCAAAGTGTCGCAGTGTGTTTTTACTGTTAGCAACTGTAATGCTGATTTATTCTTAATTACTAAAACAGTGGACATGAGCCGAGTTGTTTATGTTACACTTAGGTATAATTAGGTGATTTGTTTCTTAAGAGGATGCACCAATCAGAGAGCAGAATGAGCCTCACACGAGTCTCTCATTTGAGTTGCCATTTTCGAGGCTGAAATCCAGTTGGTTTAAACCTAAAATGCCTCTCTCTGATCTGAATCATCGTTGCCTAAACCCCAGCACCTGCAACCAATCATGAATCTGCCTCTCTTGTTGCAGTACGTGCCGTCCTTAAACTGAGAACGAGAGTGAATCTGCAGGTTCAGGCACTGGCGACACAGGCTGAGTTGTGATTCTAGTATCTTTTTCAAAATCTGTAAGAGCGCAGGTCCTTTAACAATCCTCAGTTTGTATCAGGTTTATTTTGTCAACAGATGTTAACTTGATCTCTGTAATGTGTTTCTTTAGACTAAGATGCAGTTTAAGTTTAGTGTAGTAAAGAAAATGTCATGTAAACTTATCTGACTAAATGTACAATACTAAGCCAACCTGTTTGAATTTAAATGCTGGATCATATTTCATATCATATTTTATGGAGCGCAGCAGTGACGCCTGCTCAGGTTCTGAAAGTACATTTTCCATTCATTTTTCCCATAGAAAAATTCAAAAATGAAGCGTTCAAATGCATCTTGGCAGATAACCAGGTATGTGCTGACTAATCTCCATAACACGGTTGTTTTCAGTCCAAAAAGGACGTTTAAGATGCATGATTCTGCTAAATCTTTTAATAACTTGGGGTTTATAAAGTCTCAGAAAGAGAAAAAATGTTAGGTCTTGTGGTCATTAGTCACCATGCAGCTGATTATCCCTGAGCGAGCTTTTCGGACTTTTAATATTGTTTTTTTCCGGTAAGTCTATGAGAAAAATGAATGGGACGTTTCGCTCCAGACGTGCGGCGGTGGGTTGAGCTCTGTTGCTTTGTTGGTTGGAAGAGGATAAACAAATTCCAAACTTCACTGGGCCCCAAGACAAAACGTTTGTCAAGAAATGTAACACTAATTTGTAGAATTTATTACTGTAAAGTCAGTTTAACTTAATATGTTAAGGCTGACGGGTAAAAGAGTTGCAAATTAACGAGCACCAGTCCAGTAAGGGATAAATCACCACTTACTACACAATTTCACCAAGTTTTAAATTCATTTTTCTATTAATTTCTTCCTGTGCCAAAACTGGAGCTTCCGCACTACTGTGACCAGAGAGTGAGGTTAAAAATGACAAAATATTAAAAAAGTGAAGTCATTATGATTGAACAATATACCATTTATACAATATAGAGGAAGTAGTGTTAACATGATACTAAACTTTCAAACTTCATTTTGATTCTAAGGAGTTCAGTCAATACTCGATAACGATACCACAGTGATGATTTAGTAATAGTATGTAAATTTTATATACACAGTAATAGTACTTTCTTTGTATTAGCATGAGGTCTTATATTCATTCTGATAAAGCTCAAAATCACAATAAAACTGTTGAGGAAAACCCAAACTTTGTCCTGTTAAAATCACTTGTTGCAGTATCGATACTTGCTCAAATGAGTATCTAGTTCCAATATTAGTTTTTAGCATTGATCAGTATCTGACAACCCTGAGAGGAAGTAGCACACTGGAGTTTTTAATTTCTTGAAATAGTTCTGCTTTTTTTTGCACCGTGTCATAGGGAAATAGCTATTTTTACAACACACTTTTCCACAGACGTATATAGTAAGTAAGATTACTGCAAGATTATTTGCAGTCGACATCACTATTTGAGTGGACGCAATTAGCAAATCGCAAAGGCTGCAATTTTTTTGACGTACAATCATTTCCTCCACAATCAACAAAACGCCCTGTCTTGTTCTGCATAAAAACTGCTAACCCTGTAGTTTAGATCTGTACAAACATGTTCTAAAATATGACTCTTGCATTAGTTTGTCAGCTCTTCTGGACAAATGTGAACTTTGAACAGAATCTTACATTTGCACATGCTGTCAGAAAAATCACAATTAGCCTATTTCGTTACACGCTAGTAGTAAGTATTCTAGATAGACTGGCAAAGAAGTAGTAAAATTTCAACCTTGATTTCGATATTAAGGAATAGACTTGATACTTGATGCTAATTCCGACGCCACGATGACAGTAAACCCTCTTTCTTTCGACAATACAATGTGATTTTCAACGTTAAATCATAATACTTTCTTTTTTATTCCCATGTGGCCTTATATCTGTGTAATCCCTGTGGTCCAGGTCTGTTCCATAGTGGTCCAGGGGTGTATACTAGTCTATGTGTCTTATATTTGCTCTGATACAGCTCAAAATCAATCTAAAGTTGTTCAAGAAAGGTTCATTTCTGTCCAGTGAATATGATTTTTTTTAGTATCGATACGAGTATCTACGTTTGACACAAGTATGTATGTGATTTCCTACACTTTTGACAGCTTGAGTGGTTTGTAATCGTACTCTGTGCCCTGCCACCCAAATCTGCAACAAGACACCTACTCTGCTGGGATAAATTATAGTGTACCCTTTGTTTTGCCAGCATTTGTGGTTGTCCAGGTACTGGTAGTAACGGAAGCTATTAAGTTACAAGCTGCAGAACCAACAATAAGCTCAGGAGCCACAATAAAACAGAGCTAGGGGCCCCTCTGTGGTTTCTCCAGCTTGCATGTTGAGTAGTTTGGGTGGAAAATCTAATTCTGCTGACACAAGATGAAAAAGCATTGATTCTTCATTTGTGGCTTTTGTTCTTTTATGAAACGCAAATACACGCTACTAAAACATCATTAGTGCGTTATTACAGCCTACAGTTTTGGATAAATGTCTGAAAATCCCAAATCCACAGTTAAATGCTGAGTTATAACATTAACCAAGCCCAGTGCAGGTGAATAGCTCCACAACCGCGGCTAAAACAGCTCCCAGTCTGTTACCTACCGTTTACACCGTCTATTCACGCTCCAATCCAGTCTCACCCCGAGTCAAAACGTCCTATTTACACCACATCGTCCATTTCCACTTAAACATCTCCGATCTTGATGCGTAAACCTGTTAGCTGGTGTCGGCCCGGCTGCCTCCGCTGCGTGTGTCCGAGCTGTGAGCGCGGAGAGGCGGCTGTGCACTGTCTGCGAGCCCAGCCAGCGGACACGCCCACTCACACCCAATACGAGGCTGCGATTGGTCCGCGCGGGGAGATCTCTAACAGCTGATTGGCTCACGAAGCTGTCACTCAGGGCACTACAGCGGATAAAGATCACCTGTTGCTCGCGCTGTCTCTCGCCCCATTTTAATAACTTTATTTTTGTATTAATCATTTAAATAATTAATTAATTATATAAGTAATCTATGACTAAACGTTAAAATACCTAATTAGGCTAAAATAAAATACATTAAAAAAAAAAAAAAAAAAAAAAAAAAAAAGGAGAAGAACGCAATAACGTATTATTTATAATTATTTATGTTTTGATTTGTTGAATTGTGATTTTGATGCCTTTTCTTATTCTGTAAAGCACTTTGAATTACTTTGTGTACGAACTGTGCTATACAAATCAACTTGCCTTGACATAACGTAACGTAACGTAAACATATTTATTGTTACATTTTACTCTTTTAGCTGTGGACGACTAGGCTTGTCAAATTAAACAACTATGAGTCCAACTACAATTGCAACATGTGTATGACCTTTGCAGTACTAAGCCTGCTAAGACAAGCATACAATATAAAAAGTGAAGAAAAAGTGCAGTAGCCTATTCATTCCCTAGGCCTATCAACAATTAACATATTTACTATAGGCCTGTGTAATACCACATTTTAGGCTATTGTGTCAGTGAATTTGAATTTACACACTTACACATGTGCCAAAGAATATAAACAATACTCATCCCTGCATAACTATAAACTTGACTCTAACCCGAGGACATATGTAAATAATGAGCCTATGTAACACAAGACCAGGCCTGTTCAAAGATCAGATAGTGGGCTAGAAAGTTGCATCAGATGGACTTACCGTGTGGATTAGTCAGCAGCAGCGGTGGTAGTGGTGGTGGTGGTGTACTCCCTCTCACTCTCCCACTGAACTGAACGTGTGTGTGCGTGTGTGCGCGTGCCTGCTGCCCCGCAAGCCCCGCCCCCCTGTTTTTCTTCAAACTGATTGGCTGCCGAACAGGAAGCGCCTCGGCACAAGCCCCGCCCCCGCCCCCCACGCCTGACAGATAACAGCTCTGAACGGCCTCTTACATAATGCGCAAAGTTTATTTTCCCAGAAGGAGACCACATTTAAGGTGGAAAAGGAGTGATATGTTTGTGAATCAAGAGTGAGTCAGAGTGTAGTGGAGAAATGTGGGGCCAGCTGCGTGATAGAGCGTGAAAAGGGTGAGGTCTGATAGATTAGGACATGGTAAGAGGAGGATGGACTCGTCACATAGATAGTTAAATGTTAGATGTGTCATGTGAGGTTTTAAAACTCTGGAAAGAGTATTTGGTGCAAGGAATATTAAGTATTCATAGGCCTCTAGATAAACATATAGGTTAGTCCAATTTAGAGTCTGAGAATGTAGAGAGAATATGTGGTCATCATCTGCTCTAAATGCACTACCCACATCCGACAGAAGCACAAATGCATTTATTTAGCTATCATTTTGTGTTAATATAAGTTAAATACATGTTAATAAAATAAATTGAATAAAACTGGAGAGTAACTGGATTTAGATAAATAGCCTATGCAAGAATCTAGCCTAATGTAGCACTTATTATAAAAAAAAAATGTAAAAAGTCAAACAAATCTTCCCAATTTGGTAAAAAAGAAAGTGAAACTAATTCTGGGTCGACTGGGGCTCAGTGATCAGAGCGCTCGTCCACCAACCTAAAGGTCAGAGGTTTGATTCCCACTCAGGCCTGTTCTGACACTTGACCCACATTGCCTAAAATGACTATGTGGGTGGTGTTTGGACGGCCCGATGACGCAGATAGGCAGGCTTGCTTCTGTTAGTCTGTCCAGGGCAGCTGTGGATACAATAGTAGTTTACCACCACTGAGTGTAGAGTGAATGATAATAATATAATACTCAAAGGACAAATTGAGTAAACATTTAACTGAGTAACACACCTCACATTGTGGGTTTGAACATATCCAGACCCACAATATGAGGTGAAGCAAACCAAAACATGTCCTGGTTTAACTGTCCTTTACTTGTTGAGTTTCAGATGACATCACAACATTATATGAGTCAGTATTTAATATAGATGGGGGCAGGTAAAAGATAATTGGGTTTGACTTTGCTGTGAGATCATGGACATAACTACTACTCAAATCATGGCCTCATCATTCCCATAATTACCATAAAAACTCCAAAGAATCAGTACAAATTAAACTACCCCCTGCCCCACTATCACATTCTCAGATCTCTTAGTCACCAAAGCAACAAATACTTTCTTATCTGGACAACTTAATCCGAGTGCGACCCTGCTAAACGAATGTGTTATCTTAAGGTCACATGTAGCTAAATATAAAAACAGAAGCATGAAATTGACAGAAAACCACATTCATCCAACATATTTCACATGCATTATAGGTTGGTTCTTTGACATAGCTCAGTGCACTACAGTTACTCCAAATGTATGTTAAAACAGACGCTGTACCTGATTTTTACCGTCTTAAAAACATGAAAACAGAACTAGTTCATTTTAAACAGTTATTCCTCACTTACCTTATGCAGTCAGAGCATTCTAGTTATTCACTGTGATGAGTTTATAATCGCTTTTCACAACTTTCAGAGACTAGAGCAGGGTTTTGGCATAAAGAAAACAACAACTAGCATGCTAACACGCACTTCCTGATATGCTTTATACACTTAAATGCTTGCAGACAGTACACAGCAGACTTACTTTGACCTCAAGAGCTGCTTATACTTTATATCTGTACTGGGACAAGACACGTTTAGTTCAAATATAAGGGGAAACGTAGGGAACAGGATCTTTAACACCACATTAGCATAAAATATGGAGAAATACAACTATAATTTACTAAAACTGCATTAGTATGTGGGATGAGACAGTGAGGGGGCAGAGGGTTAAAAGTGTTGCTCTAGGCAGTACTGTCATCCATCTAAAGATGACTAAACTGTGACTACGTCTGTGTTTGGAGCGGCAGGCAAGTTAGGATCAGTCGGAGGGATATTCAAAGCTTTTGTGCAAAATAGGCTTGTCAAAAGTATCGGAAATCAGATACTAATCTTTATTAAAGCTTGTATTGAAACTAGATACTGATTTGAGCAGGTATTGACATTGAAAAAGGCACATTCACAGGAGAGAAATGAACCTTTTCTGGAAAACTTTAGATTGATCTTGAGCGGTATCAGAACAAGTATAAGACACATAGAATACACCCATGGACCACTATGAACCTACCTGGATGACTGAGTACTGTTCTCTCTCTTTTCTCTTTCCTCTCTTCTCTCTCCCTACATTCCTTTACCCTCTTTCTTTTCTCCCTCTATTCCTTCTCTTCCTCTCCTCTACCGTCCTCCTCGCTCTTTCTCCCCATTCTTTTACCTCCTTTCTTTGCCACAATGCCTCCTCTTTCTCTCTCTTCCTCCTTCCCTCTCTCTCATCTCATCTCTCCTTCCTCTCCTCTTCCTCTTCTTCTAAGAGGCAAGTATAAGACATATAGACTAGTGTACACCATGGACCACTATAAAACCTACCTGGACGACTGAGGGATCACACAGATATAAGGCCACATGGGAATATAAAAGAAAATACTATGATTTAATGTTGAAAATCACATTATATTGACTGAAGAAAGAGTGTTTTTTATGATCATCGTGGTATCAGAATCAGCATTTAGTACGGAGTCTATTCCTTAGTATCAAAATCGAGTCCAAACCTCCATTTGTACCGTACATTACTATAAAGGACACTGCGAAGAATATAGTTAAAATATTACATTTTTTTAGCCATCTTCAAATATGCTCCAAAAATATGTTTAGGTTTTTTCACTTTTAAAACAAAAAAAAGTAAATCTTCCCACAGAATGCTTGGATTAGGATGCTCCCTAGGCAACAGCGAGGAATTATGCGTTTTGGCATGACAAATATAGCGGCGTAGTAATTGTCAACTTAATGCCAACTGATACATGTGCAGTGAAGGCATCTGAAAAGTCCTGTATGCTTTTAAGAAGATTAAGTGGTTTTCTCATGGAGTTATATTTCATTTGCTCATCGTGAGCTCAAAACCCCTGGTCCCATCCTCTGGTGGATAAATACTATAAACCACACACTTAAAACATGATATTAAAAGTATTGTATTTGATTGTAATAGCAAAGCAGAAAGAATGTTTGAGGTAAGTGGCCTGTCTTCTGGGGAAGGACTGTGGACTGTATATATATAATGGACATCGCTAACGCACTAGCCACACTTCCAGCTCCATCAACTTGAAAAATTGTCGCCACTCTCTCTAATTTAGTCTTAAAATGTTCCTATTAACCCTCTCTACATGATCCTGGTGTTTTCATTTCGCTATTTTGTCCTTGATTCAAGATATGAACATTATTAACAGACAAATCAGGCGCCTACTTTCCCCGAGGTCAATCCCGCTGGCGTTAGCAACAGGTTTGATTGACAGCGTTGCTAAGTGCCCAGTCCCTGCTTCATCTGACTGGAGCCGGACTCTGTGGGAGACGTCGCTCTCACTTAGTTCACTTCTTTAATCAGTCTGTGAGAAGGACGGTGAGCTTGGTTGCTTTAGTCTGGATTTAACCGGAGTAGAGCTGGACGTTTTAGACACATTTTTGCGCTAAAAAACTAAAATTAACATATTAACAAGTATTGTATTGGTATCGGTGGTGGAACATAACAAAGTAAAAGTAGTAAAGTGTTAGGTATCTGTACTGATACTTTTTACTTTTACTTCACTACATCTAAGAGCAGGTATCTGTACTTTCTATTCCCCTGCATCCACTGTGAAGCACAAGTATTTCTTATTCTAGTTTGAGGCCTGCTGAAAACACAAAAACAAAAAACAAAATTAGCTAAGAAAAAAAAAGAAATTCAGATTGATTCAGTTGTTTTCACAAAATTCTGCTCTCCACAGATCTGACCTGTAACTTGGCCTGGTGATAGATAATCTGCACCATCACCCCCTTCGACCACCACCAGTCGCTCACACATCACATTCATAGACAAGATGGGTGAAGTGTCTTGCCTAAGAGCACAAAACCAGTACTTGGTCAAACAGATTCAAACTAAACATGAAGTTCTTTCTGGTTTGCGGGTGAGCGCTCCAACCACTCATCCACTGATCCAGCCCCTTTCAGCTGTTCCACACAAGCCCCTCGTCTCCTGCAGTCGTCTCCCAGTTGTTCACTTCCTATTAGCCCCGTAAAGCTACATTAATTAGCTTGTTTTCGCTTCACGGGCTAACTTCCTTTTCTTTGATGCTAACAGCAGTGGGTCTACATAATGGAACATGATTTTTGTGCTTTTTCCATTCTTTTTTTTTGGGCTCTTTGAAGACTTGCGCCCTCTTCCATCCCCCCTCCCTCTGGCGGGTGGGTGAAATCCTCCATGAAAGCCCCCCACATCAGACCACTCACATGCCATAAGCCCCGGTTTATGACGCCGCACATTCTCCACTGGGCTTCAGACCGATCGCAGGGTGTGTCCGGGGGTGTGGCGACGCACGGCTCGTAATGATGATGTCACAGAAGGGCACGATCGGGTTATACACTGCACAAAAACACAAAACAGATGGGTGAAGTTCATTGATTTGAGTATTAATCTGAAGCTGAGTAACACTGTTTATATCAGTTTAGCCTATTAGTCTATTATGTTTAGGATAATTTAGCTTTTTAAAGGATTTTTTTAAGGAAGCCAACATTTCCGTGACCTCGCACAGATTCCTAAAGTGTAGAACGCAATTCAGAGTGCTACAGAGCATGGAGACAAGCATATCAGAGCCAGGTTTATGGAGATGCAAGCCCGCTGACAGTAATACATTTTTTATTTTAGTGTAATAAAAACATAAAAGAGAAAAAAAAACCCCAACAAATGTTCCACAAACGTTTCTGTCTATATTAATTTTGTTCATTAAGGTGTTTTTTTTTTTTTTTTATGTATAACCGGGGTCACCTCTCCACAGATCTGACCTGGTGGAGCTATTATAGGTAAGTTTAATGTCATTCTATTCAAAACCATAACAGATCCATAGAGACAAACAGGTGGAGTACCCTCGACCTAGAAAAGTTACACAATACACTTTACCCTGACATGTTTTTGCGGTGTATTACTTTTCTGTTCAGACTCGCGTGTAATGAGCGGGTCCCACATGCCTGTCGTAACGCCGGCGTCCAGAGGAATGGACAGCTGTTGTACCACAGGGCTCAGGCACACATGACCTCTGTGCGGGGTCAGGGGTCACGCCCCACGGTGAAATGCCTCCATACCTCTGACAAAACAAAACACAGCGACTTTATTCATCCCTCAAATATGAAACAGTTGCTCAGTGTTTGTCTCCTGATCTGAAGGTTGGCAGTTCGAATCCCGCTCTCGTCTTGAAGGTGGAAAAGCGTTATGTAAAAAGTGAACATTTACAAGGTTTCAGTCAGGATTTTATGCAATTCTAGTGTAAACTGTAGGTAGATTTGTAGATTTCTGGTCAAAAACTCAAAACACTGTCCTTTAGTCCTCCAGGTACTTCACTAGTTACTGTTTGTCTCCGTGGAGCTGTTATTTCTTTGCTTAAA
This sequence comes from Periophthalmus modestus, assembly GCA_019594935.1. Classification (NCBI taxonomy): domain Eukaryota; kingdom Metazoa; phylum Chordata; class Actinopteri; order Gobiiformes; family Gobiidae; genus Periophthalmus; species Periophthalmus modestus. Next base: position 25,582,600 of record JAIEZT010000124.1, on the reverse strand, counting down.
ATATTTGACAGAATATCATTAAATGTGTCAATCTAGACTTTATTTAATTAAGTGTGATCATATTGCTATTAAATGTAATTAAAAACACGCAGTCTTTCTACGAGCAGGGTCCCCTCTCTTCAAATCTGGCTTATAACCGGACCAGCTGGAGTCACCTGCTTGTCTCCATGGCGATAGATAAGTGTAATAATGCCTTGCTGCGGAGCATTCAAGGAAAAGCACTAACATCGTCATGCAAACAGGATGGTATAGTGGACTCTCACCGGAAAAGTTCCATAGTGCATGTTTAACAGCACAGGTGCAGTTTAGGTGTTTAGTCCCACTTTAAAGGAACCACATAAAAGATTTTCATTATAAATTCTAGTAACATTTCCAAACTGTGTCCCCAGATACGAGGTAAAAAAGGTCAAATCAAATATAGCTTTTACTGATAACACTTGTAATGCTGATTTATTCTTAATTACAAAAACATTGGACATGATGGAAGAGATGTATATGTTATAATTTGGTGCATATGACAGGTTTTCATGTTTTTCTAATTCTGACTTGGTTTGGTGGGATAGTATCTGAGGTAAATACTCGTGCTCATAGTTTTACATCAATCCAGAGGCAGTTTGGGAAGCTTCGTGACTAAACTGGGGATAATCTTGGAACTAAACCAGGACTGTCTGACTGTACATGTAAAAACATATTAAAATAAATGACAACATCTCCTTAAATGAAGGTTTAAACTGCCAGAAAAATGGATGGAATTACGAGTACAGCTGACATAAGAGGTATTCCTTTTAAGAACAGTCCTGTACTTTTCAACTTCTCTCCACCAACATGCACTGGACTGATGTAAAAGTATAATTATAATCTATGACATGCGTGAATCATTGTGTAATTTGGACATTTTAAATCACAATATTCATCTAAAACTATCTAATAAAAGGAAATTGCGGGGCCCAAAGGAAGAGCTGCTCTGCTGGATCATGCTGTTGGCCTCTCCTATGGACAGCTGCATGTCACACTAGCAGCTTATTCGTTTGTACCAAAATGATAAAAGCTCTGAAAAGTTGATTTAGCATAACAGGTCTGCTTTAAGTAAAACTGGATCACGACTTCTGCCAGGATCTCGTAAGTTTGTCCTCCACGCGCTCTAAGAAAGCACTGTACGCTCCTCTTCTGCGCCTGTGTCTCTGCAAAACCAAACATGCACCTACTTTATACAAATACAGAAATATGAATATGTTTGTGGAGTGTTCTCAAGAGGAGGTACGGACTGTGTAGGAGGCAGACTTAGGAGGCCAGGGACCAGCCGGTAGTAGCAGTCTGGGGTCCCACTGGGGCTCTGCGGGTCTGAAGGTGTCCATCTTTGATTCTCTGTGTTTGACCGTGCGAGTCGGTGAGGAGGTTGTGAACTGGAGAGAAACAGTCAAATGGTAAAAATGCTAACTCAAATATAAAGCAGAAACCTTCAAATGTGTAAAAAGTAAAAAATATATAAAGTGGTCCGTCGTTTATGGCGGGGGTTACGTTCTAAAATTAATGCGCAAAGTAGTCAGCTTTATTTTATACAGTAATTATATATGTTTTGCGGCTGTAAAACCCCTCACCACACACTTTATACACTTTTCTCAGACAGGCATTAACATTTTCTCGCATGTCTCTCTGGTTTAAACATTCTCAAAGTTTAAACCTTTGTATATTATCTCCTCCTTCCCCGATCATTGCTTTAAAACCTCCTGAGACTCGAGCTTTTGTCTGTCAAAAATGTAATGTCCCGTTTCTGAAATTTGTGAGGAAATTTTCGCAGGGTGTCAGGAGTTAAATGTGTTGTGTTCCCATATATACTGTTCTCACCAGTCTTTGAGGTTGTGGTTTGGAGGGTTACAGTTAGATTTAATATGATGTATTTTCTCAACATGGCAGGACAGTAAACAGCTCGTCTTTATTCAACAACTCATCTCATCTTGTGCCCTGTGCGTGTTCACTTAGACGTCAGAGCAGGTATCTGCACAGCTGTCACCCAGGCCAACTGGAGCAAAGTACAATCTGACAGTAGGCTGTTTACAGGGAACTTAGATCATCTTAGTTTGGAAAAAAAGGATAAACAGGCCACATTAGAAGTCTGACAAATGTATTTATTTATGTTTTTTTTTGCGTAGGCGCGGTGCATGATGGAACACAGCGGCGCGCGAAGTGTGCTTTTTACACAAAAAAAGAGAAGAACATGGAGTACACTACGAGATACACGTTCAAATGTAAGTACTGGTTTACTTCACCTACAACAGAGGGACAGATGTCTTCTTTAACAAAATAAAACTATAATAAAACTTCTTTATATTATGGTTGCTAGGTAACAGTTTTGGGACCTCTAAACATGTCACATCTGCTGCACATGTCCAACCAGGAAGTGACATCATAACTCCGCCAGTGCAGAAATGTGCAGGCTGTAAGGTTTACAACATAACTTTGTTCTGTTTTTATTTTTATCTGCTCTTTATGCAGCATTTGGAGTTTTTTTGTTTTTTTTTTTTATCACAATTGGCTTAATATTCAAATTTAGCACAAGTTCAAAGCAGGTCATGACACAGTTGGACGTGTGCATATTGTGTGTTGTACTTACTGGTGTCCATCGTCCTCAGTTTGATCCTGAGGTGGCCTGGGTCTCTGTCATATGTGGTGATGAAGTCTGGGACCTCTTCATCCAACTGGAAAACAGCACAGCACTTTGATTTTGGAAAGACAAATGGCGCCCCCTTGTGGACAAAGAACTGTTCACGGTCATAGAAGCAAAATCTATGTATTTATTTTTTGAAGCACTTACATGTCATATACAGCAAATGTGAAAATAAGAGATAGCTAGATAAATAAATACATAAACAAATAGAGATAGATAGCTGTAGGTTAGATCTGTGGAGAGGCAAGCCCATTCATAGTAAGAATGCAGAGAAGGTGGGTCTAAAGACAGGGGCGCTCATGGGACAGTTCTTCATGTGCTTGTTAGTTTTCTCTGATTTTCTCACTTTCTGTTCGTTAAATCAAGTCTTTCCCTGCGAGGCCACTGCTTTTGTCATTTTGGGCTCTTCAAAAATAAACTCAAACTTAAAATGAAAAAATGTATGTTTTTGCTATAATGCTTTAGATGAATAATGCCATACTGTGGAACATTCCAGGCAAAGCAATAACTTCTACATGGAGAACACCATTTATATACAGTACATGCGAAAGACATTGAATTTATGAAACAGAATGTATAGAACTGTGTAGCAAAAGTGAAATAACTCAATTACTTATTAGAAAATATATATTATTATATTCAAATCCTCACAGTATCCACCCAAACCCTCAACCTTCTCTCGATGCTCTTCATGATGAATCTCCTGGTTTTCACTTCACAGCTGTGCCACGTCAGGGAAATCACAAAGTACAAAAGTGCAAACCAAGGTTCAAAGCAAAGAAAAAAAATAAAATAAAAAAATCTAAAACTTTTTGTGTTATTTTGATTTTATCTTTGCTACATTCACAGTTTTGATGCAGAATCTTCAGTGTAAATAATCACAGAAACAAGGCATGAATAAAAAAGTGTGTCCAAACTTTTGACTGGTAGTGTCGATATTATTTAGTGTATGTTTTAGCTAAAAAGTTACACACTGTGGCTGTAAATCTGACTCACTTTTGGTCATATTTGCTCATGCATGTATGTTCTCCTCTCAGATACTCACAGGTCTGAAGTTGTGCGGCGCTGGATTCTTGTACCTCTCTTTTGGATACTTCCCCTTCTTCACAAACCACATTTCAGCCTCTGCAGCGTCAGGAGCTCTGTAGAACGTGGAGAACTTTGGCCTCTCCTCTCTCCTCCTTCTCTCCACGATAACTTCAGGTAACTTTATCTTCTGGTTCTCTGCAGGTTTTAGTAGAACTTCCCTCTCGTTCTTCTTCTTCTTCTTCTTCTTAGGGTCGGAGACGCTCTTGTACAGCCTGACAGAAAAATCAGGAGCTTTAACGTCGCAAAGATCAATGTTTTTATCAACTTTTGAATAAGAAAAGCATTTGCGTCTGGTGTACGGGAGACTCTGCCTGCAGGAGAAGTGGAATTTGTCCTCTAACAAAATGGAGGACAGTGGAATATGGCAAAAAATGTGATGCCATCATTTGAAAAAAAAACGCAAATTCGATGAGATTTGGAGATGAGCTGGAGGTACGGAGAGACTTTTAAAACACAGTGGAAGGTTAGAGGTTGAAGACATGAAGTTCTTGTAAAATAAAACACTCCCTGGAAACATCTCTGTAGAACAATAGACTAAACTAAAGCAGGGCGACACTAAACAGTAACATGGCAACAGTGGCCCTCTGTAAATAAAAAAGTCCAAGTACAAAACGTCAAATTCTCCAATCTCTGCTCTCTTGCTTTGTGTCTCTTGATAATGTCCCATGAACAACTGTCTGGAATAGAGCAACGCATTTGTTTCCTCATATTTCTCACATCTCTGAAACTATTTGTATGTCTTTGTCACGTCTGGGATAGTGTCAGACCACTGGTTTCTTAGTAATTCTGTGTAACAATGTGTCTGATTGGATGAAAAAAGGTGAAGAGATTATATGTTACAGTCTCTTATTGAGCAGATTTTACCACACAGCGCATGTAAAGACCATTTATCTGGACAAGTTCAAAGTTCAAATCAGGTACAGGCCCTTCGAGTAGAATGAAGTAATGAAGTAATGGGTCACTGATAATTCCCTGGGCTGACTGAGCAGGTACTTGTACTTTCTACTCTTAAGGTCTGAGACTGCTGAGGGGGGATTTTTGAAACTGTTTATGGAGACGTATCTGGTTTGGTTCAAGTCTGGGCCTTAACAAATACACAATAATGCAAATTATTAGAAAAAGATGCTTTAAATAGTTGTGGAAATCTTTCTTTCACTTCTTTATTTATTCTTTATTTGTCAGGGACCATGTACAAATTCATTCATCACAAAAGAAGAGATGATTTGTACCAGATTTAGCTCCTGTTCCTTTCCATGTGCAGCCCCTGGGCAGGTGAACACACATTAAAACACACATTTCAGTTCATCATTGACACTAGCAGTAAAATACAATAAATGTCCCCCAATACGTGATGTTTCCCACAGTCCAAACTAATATAAAAAAACAATTATGTGCAGGTTTTACACTGAATACGGAACATTACAGAACATTATTAGTCTGTGTTAAATACTTTTTTAATCAGAAGTACATTTTGCATGTGCTACTTTTACATTTTTAAGAATATTTGGCTCCTGTATCTGTTCCACCAAGTACTTTTGTAAAGCTTTTGATTCACCACTAGATGTCGCTGTGAACATGTTGGTGTGAGGTGTGAAGTGTGACACTGTTAAACTTGTTGAGTGTATTAATACAGTGTTTTACTTATGTTGTGTTTATATTCCATAATCACAATCTGCAGAATAAATACTATTAATAAAGAAAGATCTAAAATGGTGTAATGACAGAAACAGGTCCGTGGTTCAAAGCTGGAGAAGTGATTATTTGCTGCTTTGTCTCATTTTAAACCGGCTCAGTAACATCTTTCAATCCAATGAGTCTAAATTTCACGAGTAAGTGCAGAGCAGTGGGGGGAGAAATAGGGAATTTTGAGTGCTCAAGACTCAAATGCAGGAAAATACAACATTACTCAAACATGAATCAATTAAAATACAACTGAGTAAATGATAAAGGAGCAGTGTTACTGAGGAGGAAGGGAGCAAAAGAAATGACAGAATTTGTTGTCAAAATGTTCAAGGTTCATGGTTCAAGGTTATTTTACCAGCTCATTCATTCACATATGTCCTACAGACTGTATATATAAATGCACATAGCTAACCTGCTAGCCGCGTGGTCATGGGTGCGCTTCCGGCTCCATCGACTCTGGCTCCGGTTAACTTTACATTGAAAAATTGCCTCTTTCTGTAGCTGCTGCTGTGAGCCTTCATTTTGGTCTGTTCATATTAACCAGCTCTACATGATCCTGCTGTTTTTATTTTGATATTTTGTCCCTTAATCAAGACGTGAACATTAATAACAAACAAATCACGTCCTCCTTTCTCCAAGCCTTAGCAACAGGTTTGATTGACAGCGTTGCCAAGCACCCGCTCCCTGTTAAACCGGCGGTGCGGACGGATCGGCTTTTTGGTATGATACTCGCGGTCGGAACTGCGGCCTGTAACTGTTAGCCTCGATGAGCTTCGTTTGACTGCAGCCAAACGCTATGGGTGAAGTCACACTCACTCAGTCCACTTCTTTATGCAGTTTATGAGACGGACACATCTGCATCTGGAAAAGTGTGAACAGCCAGGGAATAGTGGAAACTAAAAGAACTAAGACCCAATTGGAAATAATATGCTAAAAACAAGACACATGCGCAAAAGTGCATAAATAAGATAGGCCTAAATCGAATTGTTCAGAGCACTTATGGCTGCTGGAACAAAGAGTTGGTTTTACAAGATAGTACTTTAAACCATTATTAAGAGGATGGAGTGATCTTTTAAAACATCCTCTGCCAGCCTCTGTACCTGCCCAGAGTAAAGAGACGCAGGATAAAGCTGAGATGCCCCGAACTCGCTTGCCCATTTTACCACCTGATTCAGGCTGTTCCAAACCATGAAACAAGAAAAAAAGATACAAAAGATTCAATAAAACATGTTAGCACACACAAAAGGTGACCAAAGTGGAGAGAGTATTAATGAGAGATTGATTTGGTGAGTTTTTGAATGTAGAAAGTAGTGTCTGTGCAATATTAACATGTTTGAGCGAGTCTGTCCCATGGATCTAGGCCTCTCCATGTACAAGGAGGCACGTACACATCTGTGAAATACATTACATCTCACAACAACTCACCACTTCCTGCTGAATCCAGGTCAGACGCAGCCCAAAAACATGCCGGTGCCATTCTGTAGTCTGCTGTCCATTCCACTCAGGATCTGCAGGGATAAAACGAGCATCTAGAGTGAGGAACAAAAAAACATAAAGTTATTCTACAAATGTAAAGACAGTAGACTATCTGTGTGAGTAGACGCTGCATTTTGAACCCCTTGAACTCATGACGTGACGTGTCTGGAAAACTCATCATCTGCTCAACCTGGTTTTCAAGAAAAGCAGAAACAAAGAAATGTATCAGGCAGTATCCGGTTACTTCTTGGGCCAAAGCTTCGCCATTGATGTTTAATTTGTGCATTTGTTCAAGAGCACAATGAGCACAACACTAAAGTCTAGAGCGGAAGGAGAAAGTGTCAGACTGTCCATGGGTTTCAAAATGATGAGAGTCTAGGACCGTTACCATCAGGGTCGAATCTAGCTTTCAGGGGGCCCTAAGCTGAATTTGTCTCTGGGGCCCCCGACAGCGGATGTCTCCTGGCTCAGCTATTGGTGACTCACATTTGAGAAATTGTGTTTGTATTTATCAGAAAATCAAAAACAAAAGGCATAATCTATAGATATAAAACAAATGTGATCGTTTGAGGGGAATATTTAGGCTGCAGTAAACACACACGTGCTGTTTGAAATAAAATTTGATAAATGTATGGGCTCTTGGGGGCCCTCTGCTGGCCTCGGTGCCCTAAGCAGCTTCTTAGTCTGCTTATAGGCTGGGCCGGCCCTGGTGACCATAACAATTAACAATTTAAACTGAAATAGGTCTATTATAGCCAGGGCCCAGCCTATAAGCAGTTGTTTTTTATATATAGTAGCAAAATGTCTGCTGCCTACATTTGTTTTATCTACGTGTTTACACCCTGAGGTGCACTGAGGCGGTTGAGGTACTTTTAAATGGCTGTTTTACAAGTTAGATTAAAACATTTCAGTCTTCAGTTTTGGTCATATAAATAGAAACATAGTTGGACAAGGTGATGAGAGCCTAGTCATAGTGTTGTCAAATGTGAGTCACCAATAGCTGAGCCCAGGAACATCCACTGCCAAGGGGCCCACAGACACATTCTGCTTAGGGCCCCCTGAAAGCTACGGCCGGCCCTGGTTGTAGCCTAACTGGGAATGGGAAAATGTCCTCAATCCACGAATAGAATTACTATCTAATGTCTCTTTGTGTTCTCGATGCTCCTCAAATATAGTCCAGAGTGTAAATGTAAAGCTCTCCCCGCTCGGCCCAGTGCGCGCGTCCCTCTCCTGGAGCGCACACTTCTCCCCGCCCTCTCGGCTCTAACCTGGGCTGGACTGTCTGTGAGCTCCAGGAGCAGCTCTGTGTCCCTCTGTCCCGCGGCTCACACACTTGAATAACATGTCTCAGAGTGCGGTGCTGCTGGCGGTGTGCGGGGCGGTGCTGGCCCTCTGCGGGGTGTGCGTGGCGCGCTCGGACGCTCCTCGTGGGGTGGCGCTCGGCTTCGTGTTTGACCCTAAAGCGCAGTGTGAACCTCAGTGTGAGCACGGAGGCATCTGCATCCGAAACAACACGTGCTTCTGCTCCCGAGGATACGAGGGCGAGACCTGCCAGTTCGGTGAGATCTGCATGTTTGTAGCCTACTTACCAAGTCTACAGTGTGTCCCACACTGTGTCCTACAGTGTGGTCCACACTGTGGTCTACACTGTGTCCTACAGTGTGTACTACAGTGTGGTCTATATGTGATCTACAGTGTGTCCTACAGTGTGTACTACAGTGTCGTCTATATGTGATCTACAGTGTGTCCTACAGTGTGGTCTACATGTGGTCTACAGTGTGGTCTACACTGTGTCCTACATGTGGTCTACAGTGTGGTCTACACTGTGTCCTAGAGTGTGGTCCACATGTAGTCTACAGTGTGCCCTACACTGTGTCCTACATGTGGTCTACAGTGTGGTCTACACTGTGTCCTACAGTGTGGTCTACATGTGTCCTACAGTGTGTCCTACAGTGTGGTCAACATGTGGTCTACAGTGTGGTCTATAGTGTGTCCTAATGTGGTCTACACTGTGTCCTACAGTGTGGTCCACATGTGTCCTACAGTGTGTCCTACAGTGTGGTCCACATGTGGTCTACACTGTGTCCTACACTGTGGTCTACACTGTGTCCTACATGTGGCCTACAGTGTGGTCTACACTGTGGTCTACATGTGTGGTCCACAGTGTGGTCTACAGTGTGACCTACAGTGTGTCCTACAGTGTGGTCAACATGTTGCCTACTACATGTGGCCTACAGTGTGGTCTACACTGTGTCCTACAGTGTGGTCCACATGTGGTCTACAGTGTGACCTACAGTGTGTCCTACAGTGTGGTCAACATGTTGCCTACATGTGGCCTACAGTGTGGTCTACACTGTGTCCTACATGTGGTCTACAGTGTGGTCTAAACTGTCCTACATTGTGGTCTACAGTGTGGCCTACATTGTGGTCTACAGTGTGGCCTACAGTGTGGTCTACATGTGGTTTACAATGTGGTCTATAGGGTGGCCTACAGTGTGGCTTACATGTGGTCTACAATGTGGCCTACATGTGGTCTACAGTGTGGTCTACATGTGGCCTACAGTGTGGTCTACATGTGGCCTACAGTGTGGCCTACATGTGGTCTACAGTGTGGCCTACAGTGTGGTCTACATGTGGTTTACAATGTGGTCTATACGGTGGCCTGCAGTGTGGCCTACAGTGTGGCCCACATGTGGTCTACAGTGTGACCTACTGTGTGGTTTACAGTGTGGCCTACTGTGTGGCCTACATGTGGTCTACAGTGTGGCCTACAGTGTGGTCTACATGTTGTTTACAATGTGGTCTATACGGTGGCCTGCAGTGTGGCCTACAGTGTGACCTACATGTGGTCTACAGTGTGGCCTACTGTGTGGCCTGCAATGTGACCTACAGTGTGTCCTGTATGTGGCCTGCAGTGTGACCTACATGTGGTCTACAGTGTGACCTACAGTGTGGCCTACAGTGTGCTTATAGAGGCCAGTTTTGGGTGCTATACCAGTCAAAAGTTTGGACTCACTTTCTTTTTCAATGCATTTTTCTTTAAGCTTACCTCTTTATACATTGTATATACATGCAGAAGACATCAAATATATGAGGCAAGATACATGGAATTATGTAGCAAAGAAAAACAAGTGAAACAACTCAACTATATTTTATATCCAAAAGCTCACAGCAGACACCCTCTGCTTTGTTCACAGAGCTGCAAACCCTTGGCCTCACTCTGTTATCTCCATGATGAAGTCTCATGAAATGGTTTTCACTTCAGCTGTGTCCTTTCAGGGTCAAAACAGGCTAAAAGTGCAGGCAGTGGTCAAAGCAAAGGGGGGCTTTATTAAAAAAAAAAACAGTTAGTGCAAATTTATTTTTTGTTTGCTACCTTCCATATGTGTCCTTCATAGATTTTGATGCTTCAGTACTATATAATTAATCATGGACATAAAGAAGAAATATAAATGAAAAAGTGTGTCCAAACTTTTGACTGGTCGTGTTAGTATCAGCACAATTACACACAAGGAAGTCATTTTTCTGTCAGTTTAAACCTTCATTTAACAAAATAAAGATGTTATGTCATTTATTTTTATTAGTTTAATCATAACTAATGTGCAGCTTGGAAAGTTTTGGCACTTTTTTACGTTATGGTTGCTAGGTAACAGTTATTGTATTGCCTCTATGTGTGTCATGTGCTCCCTGTGTCCAACCAGGAAGTAAAGTGACAAAGCTATCCAAAAATTAAGTAGAAAAAATGGTCTTTCAAAAACTAATATGTGTCTACGAGCAGATGGAGATCAGGCCTTTTGAGACGTGCAGCGAGAAACAAATCCCCTCAAGAGTTTCTCAAACTGTGGTGCATGTACAGTGATGGTACTATACAAAAATAACTGTAGTCACATTATAATAAACATGATCAGAGATGGGTAGAGCAGCCAAAAATTGTACTGAAGTAAGAGTAATGTTACTTCAAAATAACATTACTCAACTAGAGGTCCAAGAAATTACTCAAGTAAAAGTTAAAAAAAAGTATTTGGGAAAACTACTGCTCAAGTAAGAATAACTTAAAGAGAAGTGTCAGGACAAAATCTGATGTATAATGACGTTAATGTAACTTAAAAGAAAAAATATTATATATTTCACGAAATCTGGTATCTTCAAATAATAGACACAAACATGAGAAAAAAGCTAAATAATATTTGAAGGAGAGATGCAAGAAACACAAATGTTCAAATCATTTCATATTGTAAATCTCAAGTCACTTAGACTCACTGTGGGAAGAGGAACCGAGACGCTTACTCAAGTAAAAGTAATGTCACTTCAGTAAAACTCAAACAGAAGTAAAAGTATGCTGATAGAAAAGTACTCTAAAAAGTACAGTTTCTTTAAAAAGTTACTCAAGTGAATGTAACTGTGCAGTACCCACCTCCATCTTAACAGAGTCTTTAGTTTGTTTTCATACTGACAGTTTGGACTCTCCCTCAGAGCGGACGTCAGTGTCACTAAACTAAACCTGGGTCTGGAAACAGAATCTACTCAAATAAATTAAAGGAAGACCAGATGAATCTCACTAATCCCCAGACTCATCAATAGCCTACACGTAAATATTCTTTATCTAGTCTTCAGTCTCCATATTTCAATCTTTATCCTGTTTATAATGTATTTAAGTCTCAGTGTTCAATAGAACTAATCGTTTGATTGGTCGATTAATTGAAAGATGTATTTCTGACTATTTAGCTAGTAAAATAATCGTTAGTTGCAGCCTTAGTTTTATACCTTAGCATTTTGAAAACAGTACAGTGCTGTGTGTATTTAGTTTGACTGAGGGAGCTGGTTTAGTCCTGGTTTAGTCCTGGTTTAGTCCTGGTTAGTCCTGGTTTAGTCCTGGTACTTAGAGGTTGTTTACTCCTCTGTGTAGGACTTCTCTAAAGTCCTGATATAGTATCTTTTAGTGTTGTCATGAGACTAGTATTTCAAACTCAATTTCAGTAGTAAGGAATAGATTCGACACTCATTATATGATACCACGGTGATAAAATAATAGTACTTTCATATATTACTATTCAACTTATATCAGTCGTCCATGTAGGTTCATAGTGGTCCATGGGTGTACACCAGTCTATGTGTCTTATACTTGTTCTGATACAGCTCAATCGTTCTAAAGATATTCAGGAAAGGTTCATTTCTGTCCTGTTGATGTGAGTTTTTTAGTATTGATATCTGCTCAAATGAGTATCTACTTTCAATATTGATTAGTATCTGATTTTTGAAGCTTTGCACAACCTTTAAGTCCTAGTCTAATCTAGGTTTAGTCATTCACAGTTACTTTTGTTGTCCCAGCCACCTGTTTTCCCAAATGTAAGAATGGAGGAGTGTGTCTGAGGCCTGGGAAATGCAGATGTCAGCCGGGGTACGGAGGACGCTACTGCCATAAAGGTAAAGAATACTACGAAGAATACTTAAAGTGCATGACATGTTTTCTCCTTTTTTCTGATTCTGACTCGGTTTGGTGAGATAGTACCATGTAATTATGTTTCAGTGACAGGAGTAGTCTTAAGTCGTCATCTGCACTTTCATATCGTCAGTGTGTGTTGTATTGTTCTGGTGCTGTTGCAGTGACCTGTGATGGAGGCTGTTGGAACGGAGGAGAGTGCTCGAGCGGTGAATGGGGTGCCCCGCTGTATCTGCCCCTCCAGCTGGACCGGAGCTCGCTGTCAGGAGGGTGAGCTGCTCCGCTCTGCCTTATTTCAGTCGCACGTTACCTCACATTTCACTCACTGTGTTCAGTTATAGCTGCGTTTCAGATGAAGTCACAACATTTTATAAGCTAATATTATTTGATTTATATGAGGGACAGATAGGACTTGTATAGTTAAAATGCAGATTTAGATACAGCAAGTAGCACTAATAGAAATGAGGTTCAACATTTGTCAATTTATCTTTTGGATATTTCATGGCAAAGTGCAAAGTAATCGATAATAAAAAACTGTCTCTTGCCTCCATCCAGGAGTTTGACATCATCACATTATGAAAACCACCAGTTTAAAAGTTTGCTAAGCTTATACATGAACAGAGGTCGGGAATGTAGTTAAAAATCTTATTCAAGTAAGAGTAATGTTACTTCAACATAATATTACTCAAGTAAAAGTAATAATAAAAATAATAATAATGGCTTACACCTGTAATGCACTTTACAGCCTTGTTGAAGTGCTGCACTGTAATTCATTCACTCAGTGGTGCTAAGCTACAGCTGTAGTCACAGATGTCCTGGGGCAGACTGATGGAAGTGAGGCTGCCAATCTGCACCATTGGCCCCTCTACCCCCTCCACCTACTACATTCAGACTAGGCAGTGAGGGCAGTGTGGGTGTCTTATGATAGAACTTGATCCGATCGGGAATTGATCCTCTGCCCTTTGGGTTGGAGGTCCACTGGACAAACCACTGAGCCACTGTCGCCCCCCATGTGAAAGTAACTCAAGTAAGGATATAAAGTATTTTAAAACTACTCAAGTACGAGAGGGAACAACATTATAACATAGTTCAAAGCTTCAAAAAGTCCATTAAACTTAATACCATGTATTTGATCCTAAAGGTACTTAGGAGAACTGTGCTGGTTCTCGTTGTTCTTGCTCTGATCAGCTCCTCTTGTTTGTGTCGTCTGCAGCGCTGTGTCCCCAGGGCTGTCGGAACGGGGGCTCTGTGTGGCCCCTGGGATCTGCAGCTGTCCGGACGGCTGGCTGGGAGGGGCCTGCCACACGGGTGAGACACGATGTAGGGATGTCACAATATAACGATGTAACGATTATTCGATTATTAACACTATGACCAAACAACAGTGAAATCCTTACACGTTACAGTTTGTGGAGTTGTATGAAATCAAGCTTTCTGAATGATAAAGTAAAGCCAAAGTGATATACACAGTCAGATAAAAAGACACTTTACACTGATTGCATTTTTTTGCAGAATCAGCTTTTGCTTCTTACTCTTAAAAACACTCTTTTCAGCAGGTGGTGATACTGAAAACATACAGGACTACAGTATATGCACCCATGCTTACAGTAAATAAAGATGTAGTATTGGTATGCAGTATGCAGTATGCACTATGCAGTATGCACTATGCATGCAGTATGCAGTATGCATGGGCTTTCAGGCATAAGGACTGCCTCTTGATTAGAAGGATCTGACACGGCAATAACCCTCCATTGTTCTACAGTTAACTAATCAGAAAAACTATTTATTTGACATATTTTCCTCCCTAAGGCTCTGAGTGAAATGAACCACAGTGAAGGATGAACTGCGGGCCTTTATTTACTACTTTTTAAAGATTCTAAGTCTACATGAATCGTGATAAAATGAAAATCACGATCTAGCTCAAAGAAAATTGGGGTAAACATTTTTTGGCCTGTCTCCAACCCATATTAGTTGTATCATTTTAAAGTAGAGTTAATGGTGTTTTTTTGGCCTCTCTACTTAAACATAAGTTTATTAGCATCAGTAAAGTAACAGTACTCTTACTTGAATAAAAGTTTTGGTTACTCTTCCCTGTGAGCCACAACTGACTTGAGTTTTATTTCAGCAATATGAAATGATTTGAACCTTTGTGTTTCTTGGACCGTTTCCTCTGATATGATTTAGTTTGTCTCATTTTTGTGTCTATCCTTTGTACCTGATATTTGTAAAATATCAGGTTTTGTGCATTATTTAATATATTGCCCTTCAAATTACATCAGATGTTACATTCTCCTCAGTACTTTTTTACTCTTACTAAGTATTTTCTTGGACTACTACTTTGCACTTTTATTTTTAAGTAACAGACCTCTTATTTGAGTAGTCTTTGGCTGCTCTGCCCACCTCTGTCTATGGTTTATGTTTTATTTATCATCCTGACTTTTATATATTCTGTTTTTATAACTACAGTTTTGTGAGTATTTTCCCAGATGTAAAAACGACATATTTCTCGCCCACACGATGTATCGGCTGAATGAAGTGTGAGGTGCCTGTTACTCGGGTCCGGTGCAGATGTTTAACCCTTCGTCTCCCTGTCGTCCCGTAGCCGTGTGCGCACTGCCCTGTCTGAACGGAGGGAAGTGCATTGCTCCAGGGAAGTGCCGCTGCCGCCCGCCGTACTCCGGAGCTCGCTGTGAAGACAAGAAGAAGAGCTACTAATGTCACCTGACCTGAGGTCAAAGGTCGCACAGGCTGCTTTTAGCCGGTGTTTTTGTACTTTAGGTGTCAGGTAACATGGTACTTCCACTGTTGCTAAAGTGCATGTGATTCAGAATATTAATCTTGATTTGAGATTTTGATTTAAGAGTTATTCACATGCAGGCCCTAGATTATTCAACTTTGCACTTGAAATGAGACAAAGATGATGAGATTACTTTTGAACGACATAACAGAAATAATCTAATCTTTGATAAGTCTTAGATCTAATCTTTGATAAGTCTTAATCTTAGATCTCTAATCTAATCTTTGATAAGTCAAATAATCTGTACAAATGCTCAAATGAAGATTCATATTTTAGATTCAAAATTATTTAAAGTGGAACTAAACACTTAATCTACTTTTTTGCCACTGAACTCTGGTGTTTTAATTGCATTGTTTAGTGTTGCTAGTCCATTTTTGGAAAATTCTAGTGCAAACTAGTGCATTTGTAACTTTCTTGTCAAAAACAATTAAAACTGAGAGTATTCTGCCTCCAGTGGCCCCTGCAATTTCAAGTACTATGTGACATCACACAGGACTGTCCTGATTAATGTCAGGTGCTGCTGATGACAAACATCTTGCTTCAGGGGCTGTTATTGAAGTGTGGACACTTCAGATCAGTCACTGCTCTTATTCACATTGTTCTGGAAGTTTCTGTGGGCGTCACCGTCGTCATTGAGGTTATATTATTTTACATGGAGCTGCTTGACTGCTTTACGGACTTCAGAGCTGTTTAAAATTTCACAGAGAAATACTGAACATTTTATACAAATGAACCTTCTTTATATCATATTTTAGCGGCAAAACTTTTCCCAAATTCTCCATTGAAATAAATGGGATTCTCGAACCCCACTTATTTCCCGAAGTGCCACCACAAAGAAAACATAGTTTCGTCACATTTATGGTAAAAGTGGGCAGAGTGGAATAAGTTCAATACCTCCAGACCTTCACATCTGTCCAGAGTAGCAGCTGTACTTGAAATGTGGTTGTGGGAGGAGTTAAAGTGTTTAGTTCCACTTTAAACCCATGTAAATATAATCGTTGCAATGTATTGGGATTTTTTACTTACAGTATTTAGATCTCAGAGCCGTAGTAGCAGACCTCACATCCACAAATCATGAGGTTTGATCCTAGGTTAGAGTCGCAGTAGCAGCTGAGCCGCAGTATTAGTAATAGTAGTGGTTATAGTAATAGTCGTAGTTGTAGCGGGTACTTTTTCCACCATTAGTGAATATTTAAAGTAAACTTGTGAATACAGGTATGTGACTTTTTATTTGTATTAAGTGTAAACCACATAGCATGTAAATCTGCATTTTTAATAGACAAATTGAAAGCCCATAAAAAGTTGAACAATGTATTATTAAACTCAATAAAAATATGAATGACATCCTCAAGACTGTGTGGTCTTAATAACATTTTCAACAATCACAGCGAATCATGACAAAGAAAAAAAACATGGTACAGCTTTATTTTCAAACAGAAAATCCAGTTTTCTATATGTAATTTATCTATATCTTTATAAGTTGAGGTCACATCCTAGTATTTGAGGGACTGGGAGATTTACTGCAGTATTAATGTCATGGCTTAAGGTGCTTTCAGCTGATGATAATCACAACTTTGGGGTTGAAAAATGGCACCACTTAATGAGGCTATTGTGAAAAAAACACAATCATTTCACTTTAGTTTAATGACCTTGAAGTTTGTGCCAGTTTTTGTTTCATGCGGAAACAAATTACAGAGATATTAACCATAAACCACATCAAAACACATCTGTAATCTGACAAACAGCAAAATCCACCATAGAAATCTGACCTGTGCAGCTCCAAGTACAAATGACTGGACAGACTAACTTCACTAAAGCATAGTTAACATATTTCAGATTTTACTACAAATCTTGCAAAGATTTTTTCTTTTTTTGTATATATAGTATAATTTTATGACATATGTAGAGGTAATTACATAACCTGGCAACCGTAATGTTAACAAGGGCCAAAACCTGCCTAATTTATATAATAGTTATGACTAGAGGTAAATAAAAAACAAACCACAACACCTTTATTTTGTTAAGTGAAGGTTTAAACTGTCATAAAAAATGCCTTCCTCGCACTCTCCTTGCGTTTTGGGTAGTTTGGGTGGTAGTTTTTTTTTTTTTTCACAAACTGACACTTAACTCATGTAAACTATGATAAATATTTACCACCAAGTCAAAATTTGAAAAACATGAAAACCTCTTGTATACACTTTAAGCTACAGGGATTTTAAAAATGTGGTGATGTCACGCAACCTGTTTAGACATAAGTCTACATGAGGAACACTGTATCCTGAATCCTGACTGATCCATTTGTCCAGTTTTTTTCCATGTCTGTGGTCAGTCTGTCCACATCCCGACACTAATGCACTCACCATGTGTGGAGTCATGAGGTAGTACTGATACACAGGGAACAGACAAGTGCAATACATCAGACCCTCCTCACATGTGCAACAGCAGCACACACACACACACACACACACACAGACGCACACAGACACATACACAGACGCACACACACATACACACAGACACACACAGACACACACAGACGCACACAGGAGCACACACACACATACATACACATACATACATAGGAGCACACACACACAGATGCACACAGGAGCACACACACACACATATACACAGACGCACACAGGAGCACACACACACACACATATACACAGACGCACACAGGAGCACAGACGCACAGATGCACACACACACACACACACACACACAGATGCACACAGGAGCACACACACACACACAGACACGCACACACACGCAGGCACACATACACAGACACACACAGGAGCACACACACACAAATGCACACACACATACACAGGAGCACACACACAGACATACACACACACACAGATGCACACACACACACACACACAGACACACGCACACATACACAGGCGCACACACACATATATGCACACACACACAGACAGACACACGCATACACACAGATGCACACAGACACACGCACGCACACACATACAGACGCACACAGGAGCACACACACACATATACACACACACACGCACAGATGCACACACACACACGCATAGACACACACACACACGCATGGATGCACACACACACACGCACAGACACAAACACAGACACACGTACAAATGCACATGCACAGACATGCACACACACATGCAGATGCGCGTACACACACACACACACACACACCATCCACACAGACTCACTCACACAAACACACACATATGCACACAGACACATGCACACACGCACACACACAGATGCGCACACACACACGTTGGGTTTCCATGCTTTCAGAGACCAGTCCTAACCTTAACCCAAAGTTAAGTTAAATGGCCCGTACTCGATTTAATTTATTACTATATTTATTATATTGTGTCCGCTGTAAAGGGATGATCATGATCTGAGATAATGTTGGGGACTTGATAGTTTATAAAGGCACCTATGGTTGTATTACAGCTAGTTGTAGATTAGAAAAGATTCACACATTTCAAGTATGCTATAATACACGTAAATACAAGTGAAATAATTAATTGAAATTATTCAGACACAAATATCTTCAAGAGATAATAGGCTGACTAACACACAACAATGTGAGACCGCCCTCGATAGGCCGGTTCTGTTGGTGCAAATACAAGGAGATTCAAGTTCATGCAGCTACAGTTTTCTGTCACTGCCTTTTATCTGGTTTGAATCTGTGACATAGTTTATACTGCGTCATATGAAGCGTCGGACATCACACATCACATGATCTGTCATAAATGAATGATGCTTCAAGTAGTTTTCAATTTAATTTTGGTCTAACGCTTTATTGCTTTAAAATACTTCATTTTACCATCAGTAGGGGAACCAGCTGCCTCCCGGACAGTGGTTTCTGTGTCATGGTGCAATGTCACAGGACTAAGTGGGTGGGGCTATAAGTTCAAACGAAAATGTGTTCCTGACTCATGATTTGAAATCAGGTACAGGCCCTTTAAGTTTAACCTATTTTAACCCATATCCTAACTAGCATGTTGTTAATCTAATAATAAAGGATTTACGTCACAAGGATCTGATTTTTGTCCCCACAATGTGATAAATACCCACACACACACTCAGTAACACTTTGTGTTCTTCATTTGTGCAGCTCTGCTCAGCTCCATCTCTCTTCATGCTTGTGAGGCCTGCAGACATATGCAGTATGATGGTTACACACAACATAGATTTAGGAAATGCATTTTTGGTACTTTGCCTGTGTTCTGCACAATGCCCCGAGCTCTCAACGAGCCGATATTATGTTATTTTATAATCTATGTTGTGTCCTCATCAAAAACACACCTGGAGTTGTGTTTTGTTTCTTTTACATGTCTGACACACAAATCCAGAATATTTAGGCTTGTTCTCTCAAACAGAAAACACTCAGTTCCACCTTATGATGTCATGTGGTAATAGGAAGTGCTCCACTGTGTTTTTAAACTCCATACATCTTTAATAAAATCAGTAGGATTCATGACATCACAAGGTGGAACAGAGCACCCAGAGCCGTGTCCTGTGCCGTTCTATGTGACTTGCCTTTATTGCACAGGTGAGTCCTTTGAATCCTTTGCGACAGTGGCAGTAATCGGGCAGCACACACCTCCCTCCGTTCAGACAGGCCTGCTTACACACAGCTGAGCACACAAACAGAAGCACACAGTTTGTCAGACTTGTGCGTCTCTCAGTACAGCTCATTAAAATGTGGTGCTACTCACGGCTCTGACACTGGTGCCCCTCCCACCCCGCGGGGCACTGGCAGGTGTTGGGTCCGATGCACTCCCCTCCGTTCTTACACTTTTGCAGACACACCGCTGAGGAGCACAAACATGAGGCTGAATAGATGGATACTTCTACATCATGTGAACTTACTGCTCTCTCACCAGAATTACTTTATCATTGTTTCCTTCTACACAGAGAAAGGTAAAATACAGTAGGGCTGAGGGATTTCAGGAAAATGTATTTACATTTTTTGTGACAATCATTGTGATTGCGATTAGATTGAGGATTATGTTTAAAGTTCACATTTTAAAACACAGACAGAAGAATCAACAAAAAGACTGAAATATGACAAACTAATACAAGAATCATTTCAGAACATGTTTGTAGAGCTCTAAACAACAGGCTTAGCAGTTTTTATGCAGAATAAGACAGGAGATATTGTTGTTTGTGGAAAAAAATGTTTACACTTCAAAAGCTGCAGCCTATGTGATTTGCTGACTGTGTCCATTCAAATAGCAATTTCGATTAAATTATGATTAACCTTGCAGCCCTAATTATAAAGTATGTAACCCGGCCCAAGGTTTCCCAAAATGTTGTTCAAGGAAAACTGGCATCTATAAAAGCTTTTCTTTTAGAAAACAGTAACAAAAAACAAAATCTACTGCTCAGTGCTGCACTGATTCTATGTAAATGTAGACAGTAGTTCATGCACAAATGTTCAACAATGCGTAACTATTTTTTTCCACACATAATCACCGTGTACATAAAATCCATATGGCTTGGTACAGTGACAAATTCCCATGAAAAAAGGGCTGTGTGGCTGTTTGTTTTAGATTAATATTTACATGAACAAAGTATAAACTTGTGATGTACATGTGATTGTTTATGACTAAAAGGCAGAAAACTCATGTGTCTCAGTCTAGTCTTTAGTGATGCGCTCTCAGCACAACATAATGATGTGTTTTGCAGTGACTCACGTGTGCTGCACCTGTCCCCGCTCCAGCCCGATGCACAGGAGCAGGTGTTGGGCCCCACACACTTGGCTCTGTTCATGCACATGGGCTCACACACACCTAAACAAACACATTATCACGAGGGAGGTCACCATATCAAATTTAATGTTTAGTGTTTCTGATGTCTAACATGTTGTCATTCCTCATGTGATCAGCTTTATGAAATCAGATTTTCTCTGATAATGTGGCACAAACAGCCAGATAAAAAGCATTCTAAGTCTACTTTTTGAAATATAGATTCAATGGATATGACTTAATTTTGCTTCTAAAATGGTCATGATTATTCTTTTTTAGCTCTTAAAGAACTGTATGTAACCTGCGCTCTTACTGTTTTTAAAATGGTATTACAACTGAGCCTGTGTTGCCAGCGCTTTAACCTGCAGATTGAGGACACACAGTTTTTTTCTCATTCACAGTTTATGGACAGGCCAAGCCTCATTAACCTCGTACAGCAAGACGGATTCTTGTGATATGTGTGAGTTCACACAAATATCAAAGTGCCAAAGCAAACCAAAATGAACCTGGCAATGCCGACAGATGTACTTCAGCCTATTTTATGCAAAATACTGTCTATTTTGTTTGTGAAAATGTCCAGAGGGAAGCGCTTTGTGTTTTTGTGGAGGATGTCTGCGCTTTTATCTCAACTGGATGTAACAAAAGTTTGATTTTTCTGCTTGTTCCACTGTTTTGACGCTTCGTCCAATCAGATTCAAATATTTGTCATGCCGTTCTACCTTTAAACATGATATCTAGGGATTCAGGTCATGTTTATGGGATTTAAAAATTAAAGTTTTACAGTTTCTTTAAAAACAAAAAAATCAGCAAATGTGACTTATCAGATCTTTTAACTATGTCATAGTTGTTTCACCATTTACTCACCCAAAGTGTTGTTTGGAGTGATTCGTGCATGCTTGAGGAATCTTTAATTACTTATTTTCAAGATGCCATATTGTCAACTATATAGGATTAAGCAGCATCGTGTGGTCATTTTGCTACATTTTAAAAAAAAATCTGCTTCTTGCTAGTGTGATGTGCAGCTGTCCATCAGAGGTGCTGAGTTTTTTGTTGTGATCATGGTATGGTTTACAGCACTGCAGTTTTCTAAGTCAGAGGGCTTGTTTCTTTAGTCAGAAGACTTGTTTCTGTTATTAAATCGTTTCAGATCAATATTGCGATTTGAAATGTCCAAATTATAACATAATGATCCACAGGTGTCATAGATTATAGCTATATAGCAGACAAAAGGACTATAGATCTTCTTTAAGATGATATTGTAACCTGAATAACTACGATTATCGATTGACCTTATAGTTTTGACATCTCTAATTATGAGAGATAACAGTCACAGTCCTGGATGACCCTTGCTCACTTACTCCTCTGGCACCTCCTCCCGGTGTAGCCCTCTGGACACGAGCACATGTTGTTCCTGATGCACTGGCCTCCATTTTTACATGGAGGGTTACATAAGGCTGAAACACAGAAAAAGAAGGTATAAGGTCTATAAGTATGTAGTGTAGTTGAGTGTGGAGTACTCACCGATGTGGCAGTGCGCGCCGTAGAAGCCGCTGGGGCAGACACAGGAGTTGGGTTTGATGCATGTTCCTCCATTGACACACAGAGGGTCACACAGAGCTGACGAGTATAAACAGAACAGTGAGGTTTGGGACAATAGTTTGTGCTACGAGGATGACCGAAAAGAGTCAATACCTGAAGCACAGGTGGGTCCCTGCCAGCCCGCTTTACACCGGCACACGTCAGGAGACACACACTCCCCTCCATTCTCACAGTGTCGACTACACACCACTGCGCACAAAGGGGAAGAGTATGGAGACATTCTGAGGAGGACAAGTTTTTACCAGTGGTAAACGTACATCATTCCCTAGTGTGATGTCATGATTGATTCTTTTCGTGTTATATATGTATTATTATTATTTTATTTTCAGGGGGCCAGATTGGTGAATGTCACAATTCCTAGGGGTCAGATAAATTATTCACAATTTTTTCAACCATTCCATAATGTTAAAAGTTCTGAAGAAAAAATACACCTCACAGTCACCTGTGGAGTGCCACACGGGCTGGTCCTCGGTCCAGCCCTGTTTACCTTCTACATATCCCCCAGGATCAGATCATCAATAAACACAAAGTCTCATTCTACTGTTATACTGACGACACTCAACTGTACATAAAAATGGTCTTCACATCCCCTCAGCCCTGTCGGCCCCTCACATCAAATCCTCCCTCACCAGTATTCTTGTTGTCTGTCCACAACATTCCTACTTCAGTCTTCATCCGTTGCTCTCATTTGAAAGCCATATTTGCCACCTCTGCGACGTCTCCTTCCTCAATCTCAAAAGCATTGACAAACTCCACCCCTCCCTTTCCCAGCAGCTGAAAAACTGACCATGTATTATCTACTAGGTTGGATTACTGCAATGCCATGGTCATCAGGATCTATTCTCTGGCTACTCTTTAAATATAGGATCTACAATAAACTCTGCCTCTCTCAGCCCAGGACCAAGCTCCACTGTGGGAGAGAGACTGAGGCCGTTCATGGCCGTTGCTCCATGCCTTTGGAATGCTCTCCAAGAGTCTCTGAGGGCCCCATAAAGTGTGGAGGTCTTTAAAAAGTCCTAAAGACAGGCCTTTTTATTATCATTATATCATATTTTCTGTATTTCCTATGATCTTGATTTGAGATTTCATTGAAATGTAAAGTGCAATATAAATAAAATATCGTATTGTTATTATCATTATTATGATTATTAAATTGCTCTGATCTAGCTGCTTGTGTCTTATTACGTATTCTTCTGGACTCACTGATTTCACATCTGGGGCCCACATAGCCATAGGGGCAGGTGCAGTGGTTTCTGGCCGCACATGTTCCACCATGCAGGCAGGGGGGGTCACAGTGGGCTACACAGAAAAAGATCATTACAAATACTCATCATAGAGAGATGCAGTTATTTCAAACCCTTATTATCAAAGTTGTACCTTGTTCACAGGTAGGTCCAGTGTGTCCCATTGGACACTCACACACGTTAGGCCTAACGCATCGGCCCTGGTTCTTACAGTCTGGACGGCACACTGCTGTGGGAGGACAGATGTAATAAAGAAAATAATTTTCTAGTCAAGATAAAGATAACCTAACATCCTGCATTGAATGGTAAAAACTGTTAAATCAGGAAAAAATGAGAAAACATGCTTCCCTTTTTTCACCCAATCAGACACATTATTATTATGCATCATCAAACTGCCTGACACTATCCCAGACACTTGATTCTCTGTCATGATGTATATACATGACAAAACACAAACAGTAGCAGAGATTGAGAACTTTAAGGAAACAACTTCCTGGCACTATCCCGGACAGTTGTTTCTGTGCCATGGAGCAATATCACAGCAGCAGAAAGGACCACATGGGCGGGGCTAAAAGTTCAAACTAAAACATGTCCCTGACTCATGGTCTGAAGTCAAGTCCAGGCTCTTTAAGATCCTGCTCTTACCAATGTGACAGTTGTACCCGGTGTAGCCTTCTTTACAGGTGCAAGTGTTGGGCAGAGAACACTCCATATTCCTTCCACATGGATACTTGCACACGGCTGAAACACACAAGATTCAAATATGGGTCTATTTGGGCTAGCCAACAAATATTTTTAACACAACAAAAAAGCTGTAGCTAAGGGGGTAGTTACAAATTTTGGGAACTTAAGTTGTCCTGGCCTTCAAATGTGTCCTTGTGCTGTGCAATAGTTTCAGCTAGGGCCTATATTACTGTGGGAGTTATATAACCTATACAAGTCTCCAACAACACTGTGGGAGATTGAGGTTGTACAACATTTTTGTACAAGTTTGGCTCCAAATGTATAATATTAATCTTCTGGCTTCATTCATTTCAACTGACCCGATTACATTTTTATGACAGATTAATGACTTTTTAAAAAATACAATAGGTACAAAGGTAATAAAGCTTCAAGATTAACTGTAATCAAATCAAAATCTCAATTTGAATGGATGAATTAGCAAATTGTAAAGGCAAAATGTTTTAAGTAACCATAATTTCCTTCATAAGCAACAAAATATCTTATTATATATCTTATATATGTCTTATTCTGCATAAAACTCCTAGTTTAGATCTGTCAAGCATGTTCTGAAATGTGATTTATGATTCTGTTAGTTTGTCAGTTCATATTTCAGTGTTTTTGTCAATTCTCCTAATGAGAAATGTGAACTTTGCACAGAATCCTATTGTTAAAAACCAAATCGCAAATCTAATCACAATGCTTGTCAGAAGGAATGAAATTAGATATTTTTTGAAAAATATGCAGCCCTAAAAGGTACTTTAACTTTATGAACTATTAGAAAAGCTGCAGACCTTTACACGTCACACCGTCTCCTGTGTAACCATGTGGGCAGGAGCCACACTTGTGCAGCCCAGTGGCAACAGGTTCACAGGGGACCCCCGGGAAACAGGTCCCATCCTCACAGGCCCCACCCCTCCCCCCTGTGCTCGGGTCAGGGGTCAGCAGTGTCCCGCGGGGCTGCCCTCTGTGGACGGTGGGGGAGAGGGCTGTAGTTTGATTCCTCTCTGTGGCTCTCTCCTTGGGCCTGCCTCTTCTGTCGGGCTGTGTCCTGAGCAGACTGGACTTGGTGGGAGGAAATGGGTTGTGTTTGTTGATATGGGGGGGTCCATCAGCTCCACTTGGGATTGTTCCCTGGTCTGTAAAACACTGGCAGTTACAACATTGCCATATGCTTTTCATTGTAAAAGGTTCAGATGACGGATAGCGCTGGATGATTCCTCTCTCTCCCGTAAACTACAGAAAACTAAAACTGAAGTCGATCAGGATTATTTTTTCATGTTGATACTGATTTTAGGAACCAGAGCAGTCGATTAGCTCTGTCAATATTTTGGGCCCAATATAAAGCACCAATCAGTTATGATGCAAATTATTCTAAACTGTTAAAGTCTGTATAGTGCAGTACTTGCCTGGCAAATCGAGAATTATACTCCTGTACTTTTTTATACATCGAGGTATCAGCCGCCCAACATTTCTCTCACCTCAGATTAACAGAGTTTAGTGCTTTGTTCAGTTCCCCTGTGATATTTATTTTCCTTCTTTCTTCCTCGTAAGCAGCCGTATTTGTTTTGCTAGTTGCTGTTAACTTTACCAAAACTGCGCTCGGGCCCCTGAAAGTTGTGAAAAGTTTGTAAACCCATAAGGTAAGTGAGGAATAACGTTGGACCACTGCAAATGAATTTAAAATGAACTAGTGCTGTCTTTCTCATGTTTAAGACAGTAAAAATAAACAGCTCCTTTAAGATGGAAGTTGACACACAGACTCACTTGTCCTTCTGCAGATGCGTCCGTTTCCCTGGAGACCGTGAGGACAGGGCCCACAGACATATCCTGCTGAAACATGGAAGCTCTCAAAGCACTGCACCCCGGGGTGACATGGCCTCCTGCTGCAGGGGGAGGCTGAGGGTGGCCTCGGGGATTTGGGTCTTGATGGAAACTGTGGTCCCTCTGATATTGGATACACAACAATCAACTTTTCAGAGTGTTTAACCATGTTACAGCTTCAGTCCCTCATTCTCATTCACCCTCTGTTTGTACAGTAATTCATGCATGTTTGAGTAATCTCCTGTAGTCAACATGTCACTCCGATCAACCCTCCTTTTTCATCGCCACCAGTATGTGCCCACTGCTCTGTACTTACTGCCTTCTCCAACTTTATTTTCTTACTCTTTGATAGGAGGATCGGCAGCATTGTGTAGCCATTTTGGTACAAATGAAAAGAAAAATGCGCGGCTCGCTGGTTTGATCTGCAGAGCACATTCCTTCATGGTCCTCTTTGTTGTGACGACATTTACCGCAACATCAGCTCCCAGTTTTCTAACTCTTTTATTGAGTAATTTTAGATCAATATTGTGACTTAAAATGTCCAGATTATAACGTAACAATCCACAGATCATAGATTATAACTATATCGCAGACACAAGCACAATGTTACCTTAAAGCAAGTTTTAAAAATATTTTTTCTCATGTATTTAGTGAAAAGTTGAGTGCCTTACGTGTGCAGTTTTTGCCGTCCCCAGAGAAGCCTGGAGGGCAGAGTCCACAGGCGAAAGAGCCCAGCGTGTTGTTACATCTCACTCCAGGGAAACAGGGCTGAGACATGCACTCGTCCACATCTTCTCTGCACGTATGACCTGAAAACACATTGTGATAAATTAAGATACAGGTCAGATCTGTGCAGAGGCTGCCCCGCTCACAGTAGCAATTCATGCTTTTCATGGTATTTTTGAGCAATTAAATCCTCTAATTTAAAACATGTTGAGATAAGTCGATATAGTAACTATTGTGACAGGACTATTTGTACATTTATTTGAGATTGATATGACACATTAAATGAAGTTATTCTATTCTAACTGTATTTTTTTTGCCTTTAAATTATTGGATAAAGATGTGGGTGATATGCAGAAAAATGATATCATGAATTTCTTAGCCAGATCACGATTTTGATTTGATCACAATCGTGTACTTGATATCTTTATATCGCCTTGAATAGGTAAATATTGTCCTCCACTTTTTCTGAGAGTTTACTCTCACTCTGGCTGGCCAATAGAACGTGTGGCCGTTTAAGCAGTGACCTCACGCCTGGCCTCACGCCTGGCCTCACGCCTGGCCTCACGCCTGGCTGCTTGAATTGCACTCTGAATTTAATTCTACACATTTATCAATCTAGAGCAGCTCTGATTGGTAAAAGACTCATAACAGCGGAACAAGCCAAAAAATCAAACCTCTTACCATCTTGCTGTGCATGCTTAGCATTCAACAAAAAAACTGTGGATCAGAAAAATAGCTGATTGTTCCACAAATTAGATCATGATTCAGATTCCAGCCAAGGATCCACAATACACACTCCTCCAGTACTTACAGAAGTGCAGGGAGATATCATTCTGGATTTGCCAGAGTCCAGCTCTGATTGGATTTTGGTTTGGGCGAACAAACATGCAAATGGGACCAGCCCAAATAAATGTGGTGTACTTTTAGTGACATGTGCATGGCCTGTTACCGGTCATTCCCGGCGGGCAGATGCAGGAGAAGGAGCCTGGTGCGTCGATACAGCGTCCGTATCTGCAGGGGTTGGGTTTGCAGTCGTCGATGTCCTCGTCACAGCGCCCCCCTCTGAAGCCTTCGGGACACACACACAAGTACGCTCCACTGCCAGAGGGATGGAGGGGGGAGGGAACACACGAGCCCCCGTTTAGACAGCCGCACGGCAGGACAGACACCTGGGAACACACACACACAATAAAAGAGGCTGCAACTATAACAAATAATCAAATAATGTTCCAAAATAAATTTGAATAGTAAGTGAGTTAAAAAATGAAAACTAGTCAACTACTAAGTAATCTTTAGTCTTAAAATGAGACTTGCTAGACCAGCCAGTTCTTCCTATTTTCCTCCTACTTTCTGTTTGAATACAGAAGGGTCTGGAACCATAAAGAGCACCAAATATCTGTCCAAACTGATGACGGTCCAAACACAGCTGCTAATTTGTATCGCGAGTTTCTCAAATATTTGCAGAAGAGATTTACTCATAAATTCTTGCATCATTCTAAACAAAAAACTTTTTTATACCTGAGATAAAGAAGAGTTTAGTGCTTTGCTTGCTGAGGGTACGGGTGAGGGGTTGATAATAGATAATGATTAAACCAAACCCAAATGCTACTAAAACTCTGCTCATGATGCTCCCCATCAGCTGCAGCCAGGTCTGTGGTTCTGACTGGCCAAGCATCACTGAGACATGAGAGACAGGACTGCTGCCTCAACTAGGACACAGTGCCCTCTAATGGGCCAAATAAGTAAAACATTCTGTGCAGCAGCATGAAGTTGTCAGAGTTTGGTTATATTACCATACAATGTGTTATCTGGTCAGCCAGAACCACACAGTTTGACAAAACTGATTCCAAAGCAGGTGTGACTGACAGGCAAATTAACCAATCAGAGAGACACATGGTGGATTTCGAAGCACCAAACTCTTAGTTACAGATTTAGTTCAGAATGATGCAAGAATTTTGAGGAATTAATAGGAAATGACTTCTACATTTGAGAGGGAACCCCTGGTTGAGAAACACTGATTTACAAGAATGACAATTTTTATTCTTCACAAGGATATTTTTCACACCACCTCGCACATTTGTCTGGAGGTTTTGTGCAGTTGCCCTGTACAAATGCAGTTACCTGTATTTGAGCTGTGGTGTGAGCAGCGCAGTGGTCAGTCACAGACACTCTGAACGTATGTGTGTGTGTCCTCTGTACTCTCTGAGGCCTTCCACGTGAGCAGACCGCTGGGGGACACAGAGGAGCCCTCCGGACCAGAGACCAGACTGAAGAGCAGAGCGGAGCCTTCTGGGTCCTGAGCCTGCAGCTGGTACACCACACTGTCCCCAGAGAAGGAGTGCAGGAGACGGGGGAGTGACTGGAACACTGGGGGCATGTTCTCTGGTGGAAAGAAAAATACAGCATTGCAATATCTACTGACGTTTTGGAGCTTTTGTTATAAGGCTGTCAAAAATAGGCCTGAGAGGTTTTCATGTCATCCATGCATGTTTAAGTATTTTAGCGATCTCTCCCAGGCCCTATTTGAAACCTCCTTATGGTTAGCTGTACGATTCTATCCAAAGCTCAGCCCACAAGCCCACGTCACTGCACAGACATTTTTAATAGATATACAAAAACAGGACAGAATACAATACCCTACAACTTGACAAACCTGCTACAATGTTGCGCCCTGAAGGAGGGGTGACTTTTGCATGGAGAGGGGGGCCAGAAAATCAACTAAGTAACTATTTCTTCAGTACAACATTAAGTTAAGTTACCTTCACAGTTTGCCTCAGTCCTAACTGCTTCAGTGGTTCCAGCCTCCCCTGTACTGCTGACATGATCAAACTGCTTTAAACTGCAACAGAGCCAGAGAACATGAGCCAGCTGGCACTGGATGTTTCTGGAGAGGCTGTTCACATTGCCAATAAAATGAGACTCAAATCAGCTTCCTGTGTGAACCCAACAGCCCTTAAGTGTCCTGATGTGCAGACAGGACAAAACTAGGAGTTAATTGCACAGACTATAACATTTAAATATATATTAGAGAGAACTATTTGTTAGTATATAATTACCTAAAATCTTCCTCCCGCTAATGAAACTACTGCACTTCGCATCAAGTTGTTGTGTACGATTTTATATTAAGTTTTTTTTTGTATTTATAGAGGATTGTCATGTGGGAGTATCGGTGACATAGGCTTGTGGGCTAAGACTTGTACAGAATTTACAGCTAACTGTAAGAAGGGTTTGAATAGGGCCCGGGAGAAATCGCTGTTACTGAAACATGCATGGATGACATCTAAAACCTTTTCAAGCATGTTTTTGATGATGGAAAAAATCTATTTTGCATTATACCCTCCATTATACACTCTTTTGAATGTTTAATTGTGTTGCATTCCAGCCTTTTTTGTGAAAAAACTGTAGCACCTGT
Organism: Periophthalmus modestus; assembly: GCA_019594935.1. Classification (NCBI taxonomy): domain Eukaryota; kingdom Metazoa; phylum Chordata; class Actinopteri; order Gobiiformes; family Gobiidae; genus Periophthalmus; species Periophthalmus modestus. The sequence continues at coordinate 25,552,154 of JAIEZT010000124.1, read as the reverse complement.
AACATTTCAGTGCTGTAGAACTCAGAGAAATGTGACTCACATGTTCACACAGCAGAAGATCTAATCCATATCAAGTGGTCAGAGTCACATTTGATAAAACATTTGGGCAAAATAAAGATGTGGCCTGCAGTGTGAACATAGTTATAGTTGAGTTTGAGCCACAGCAGTGAGCTGGTGCTGGGTGGTGTATTGGACGTACTATCAGTAGTGGACCAGGTGTGGGGGGAGGAGTCAGGGCGGCAGGAGAGACAGGGGCTGCTGGGACTGTCCTCCCCCTCCCTGTAGCACACACCAGCGATGTAGCACATCTTCTCCTGTGAACAACACAGGGGCAGAGAATGTGAGTAATACCACAAAACACAGCAGGCTGGGAACTATTAAGATAAATAAATATATATATATAATATATATAAATAAATATATTCCACTTTAACCTGAGTAACAGCTGTTTACACACAAACTATTGTAGAGTAGGACTGAACTATTTGGGGAAATATCTAATTGTTATTTTTCAATAAGTATTGCGATTATGATTGGATTTGTGATTTCTGCTTTAATAAGATCCTGTTCAGTTCACATTTTAAACTCGTTCAGAAGAACTGACAAAAACACTGAAACATGAAGTGATAAACTAATACAAGAATCAGATTTCAGTACATGTTTGTACAAATCTAAACCACGGGGTGAGCAGTTTTTATGCAGAACCATACAGGCAATTTACTTGAAATATTGCAGCCTTTGTGATTTGGTAATTGCGTTTAAATTACAATGAATGTTGCAGCAGTACTGTCCAGACAGTGCTCCAGTTTTGAACAAATGTGACTGTAGTAATCTTCCAGTCTAAAGCTGCACTATTGGAAACTTCCATGTTGGTAATGACACAGACAGAGGTGTTTTAGAAATCAACGCTAATGCTGTATTTTTGTACTTTCGTGAGGTAAAACTGATAAATATTGACCACAGACACTATCCCACCAAACCCAGTCATACCGAAAAATATGAAAACCCGTCATATGCACTTTAAGTTAAAAATGCCCGTCTCCCATCACGCTGTCTGCCCTCTGAACAGGGGACACGGGACTTACCCTGAGTGTGCAGAGAACCTCCGCACTGGCACTGCACACGTGACAACGCCCATCGTACAGCGTCACTATCTTGGCATTACTGTAACTGTAGCCGTCATTGGAAACCTGTCACAACATACATGCTGTTTAGTGTGGGTCTTAAGTCAAGGATGCACAGAAATGCCTGCTGCACTAGGGCAAAAAGTAAAGGTAAAGGTAACTATGTAATCAGGCCTCACATCTAACCTTTATATTTGCACATTTCTACTTATATTTGTGTATCTGAAAACTGGATTTCAAGCCAACTATTCTGTTCATAGGGTCTTTTTAGAACATTACAAATGAAAAACTGCACAATGTTTAAACGTCATAAACATGTTCAAATCAAATATAGCTTTTACTAATAACAAAGTTGTTCGTTATAATTTGGTGTTTTGGTTCAAGATGATTATCTGGTCAGAAAGCAGAATAACCCTCACACGAGTCTCTCTCATTTGATTTGCCAGTTTTGATGCCAGGTTCAGCTGTAATTGTAGTACCTTTTTAAAACAGTAAGAGGGCAGGCGGTTACTTTGAGAATGTAAGCAGCGTTGTCCCTAGGAGATTAGGTAATTCTAGTTGTGAGAAAGAAACATGCAAATATGTACTAGTGCAGTGGTTCTCAAACTAAGTACTGGTACATCTAAATAGTAGGATAACAGATTTTTTTTTTATTTTGCAAGTTGAAAGTTTGATTGAATTGCAGCCCTATTGTAAAGTGTTATCCTGTGAAATAGGGAAGGAGACATGCAGTGGAGGGTAAGTGCGTTTAGTAGACGCATCAGTCAGAGGGATGTTTGCAGCAGAGATAACACTGACTCGGATCTGCCAGCGGGACACTGCTCTGTTGGCTGCTTCTACCGGCTGCTGAGAGACAGTGGGGTGCTGGCTGTCCTCTAGGGGGAGCTGGCATTCCAGAGCTGTCACATCCAGGAAGGAGGCCAGGACCAACTGCGGCTCATCCAGAACCCACTCATCCTCCACAAACTGAGCACAGAGAAGACACACAAGGACCGAGTATACAAAGACATTTCCTCGGTCACAGATACAGTAGGCTCACTGCGTCTACATGCACAGCACTAGGACTATGCTCCATGACTGATAATAATCTGATTTCTCCAGACGCATGATCTTTTGCCAGTCTACATGCAGGTCAGAAAGTCGAATAGCTGTGATCATGGATAGGGGTTTAAGGACTTTTACCCCTCTTCTGCTGTGGATCAGACCTGGACGACTGAGGGTTTACACAGATGTCCTATATTAAGCAAAACTAAATCCTGTGAGCTTTAGCCAAGTTCTAATGCTGTGACCTCCTCAAAAACAGACCTGGAGTTGTGTTTTGTCTCATTCACAATGTTTGAGTAATCCTTCATTATTCATCTATGCACATTTTCAAAGCTCAAAATGCTCTGCTCCACCTTATGATGTCATGAAGAAGTACTTCCATGTTAACAGCTACCCTTTAACTTTTGTTTAGTAGAGATTCCAGCGCTGAAAGTGCATGGAGTTTAAACCACAGTGGAGCACTTCCTGTATTACCACATGACATCCGAAGGTAGAACAGCATGTCTTCTGTTTGAGAGAAGAACTATACTACTAAAATTAAAAAGATTAAAAGCAACAATTAAAATAAGGTGATTAAACATAAAATAAACTGAAACATCTGGGTATAAGGGTATAAACTGAAGTGCCAAAGTGAAGTAGCAAAGACAGATAAGCCACATCTGGTTCACGTTGAGCATCTGGGGTGGACTGTGTTACTCACAAGTTATTTTCTCTCTGCAGCACAAATAAACACTTTGAAGCTGAGGTAGAGTTTTACTTTCTTTTCCAGAGCAGACCAAAACAATGAAGCACGAGCTAGTGTGATCTAAAACGAGTGAGTACACATCCAAACACGCCATATTTTCCAGGCGGTTTCTTACCTCGTGCAGTTGAATGCCTCTCCTAGCCTGCGTCAACTGTAAGAGTTGGTGATATTGACAAAAATGTTTCTAAATATATTGATAGATGTTTTTTGCATTATCTCAATAACGATATTCAGATGATATTTCAACAATATATTAAAATGTGCTTGTAAATGTCAATGCAGAATAAGTCAATGGACCATAAAATTTACCACAAAGGGCAGAAATGTGACTGTCTACTGTTTGGGAAATTACATTTGATGTTTCTGTCTCTTTTTGAGGTCCTTTTTAATAGTTTTAACTATAGACATTATACCCGATATTCTAATTTAGCATATCTCCAAAACAGCAACCTTGATATTTTTCATTATATCTTCCAGCCCTGATCAGGTGTGATCGTGTTATCCCCGGATGCCCGCTGACTTCTCCAGATGTGTTATTGGAATCTGGGAGAACCACGACACCTCAATTGTAATTCCCGGGTTCACATTCATTTTGATAAATCGGTTTAAATTGGATTAGACCAGTTCGGTTTCCTGACGTGCATGTAGACGCAGCTCGTGTGTGACAGCAGAGAGGACAGTACCTTTTCTTGGACAAACTCACACTTGAGCTGATAGGAGTCTCTGAAGCCCTGTCCGTACACACGCACACTGCTGCAGTCGGTCTGTCCCACGTCACACACACCGGCTCCCTCCAGCTCACTGATCTCTGGGATCTGATCTTCACAAGAACAAACGCATCAGTTCAGTCACTATCACACAGTCTAATGCACAACCTCGGAAAAGTCACATTCAGAGGTGGGCAGTACTCACTTACTTTTACTCAGCTACATTAACTTAAAACAAATGTACTTTTCTAGCAGCATACTTGTACTCCTACTTGAGTCATATTTTTATAGAAGTAACAGTATTCTTGAGTAAACGCTGTTATTACTCTTCCCACTTTGAGTAAATCTACAAGTGACAAAAGTTTTATGTCGATAATATGAAATGATTTGAACATTTGTGTTTCTTGGACTGTGTCTTCAGATATGATTTAGTTTGTCTCTTTTTGTGTCGATCCTTTGAAAATAGCAGATGTTATGGATTATTAAATGTTTTGTCCTTCATATTACATGAACTTAAAAATATGAATCAGATGTTACTCTTTAAGTTACTTTTACTTCAGTAGTAGTTTTCACAAATACTTTTTTACTTTGAGATTATTTTGAAGTAATATTACTGTTACTTGAGTACCATTATTGGCTACTTTACCCACCTCTGGTTACATTAGTGATGTTGTCACAATATACTCACATTTCACATTTCGATGTAAAAAGCTAAATACACAACACTAATTAAATGCAATACAAACAAACATATGTAACATGCATTCAAGTACAGTGAACTCGTCGCTTTTACATGACCATATTTTAGACATTATTACCATACAATACAAATACAGCAGTAATATTCTTTAATTTGTAATATTTTCAAGTACTATTTGACATCATGAAAGACTGTCCTGAGTCCAGTTTGAAGTGTGTTTACCTGTTAGACCGATCATAATGTTCTTATACCTCCAGACCCCTCCTCTGCTCTGACTCTCTTCAGTCGTCCCACTTTAGCAGCTCTATTTAAAATGTGTTTAGTCCCACTTTGATAATGAGGGCTATAAATTATTATTGATGTTGCACCTTATTGTTTTATGTACGGTAAACGTTAATTTATAAAATAAATTATTTAAGTCAAAAGTCTCCTGATATGTGTTTAATTCTGACTGGCTGTGGATACTGATGCCATCCCGTTGTTACATTTACCCAGTGACAACCGTGCATGAATGTATCTAACTTTTACAGTATAAGTGCTCCATGAGTTTAATAGGCCCCATAAACACAGAGCAGGGGAATGTTAAGTACTTTACCAGACAGGGAGCTGCAGTCGTAGGAGCCGAAGCCCGGGAAGCACACGCAGCCCCACTCCGAGCACTGGCCGTTCCCACTGCACAGACCGGGACACCTGAGGGAACAAGACATGCCAGCATTTTAGCAGAGCCCAAGTCCTCTTTTATGCTAATTCATGTGCACATTCAAACAGTCTTCTCCCGAGAATTCAGAGGCTGACAGAAACTTGTCTGTAGAATAAGTGGGTGGAAAAAGTAGAAATATTACACATGTTAAATATATAATATATACATATAATACATATACATATAATACATATTAAAGAGCCTGTACCAAATTTTGTGAGCATATTTAAGCAAATGCGTCTTGCCCAGTACAGATATATTGTATAAGCAGCTCTTGAGGTCAAAATAAGTTGTGTCCTGTCTGCATCTAATTATTAAGTGTTTAAGCATTAAACACAAAGACTGCATAATATATCACAAACATATCAAAACTGCAATTTCAGTTGGCACAATAATGGGATTCTTGTGTATTCTTATATTATCATTTCTAATACAAATTGCAACCTGTCTTATTTATAATTATTACAATATTTTAATAAGTATTATAAATTTTCACAATAATTATGCAGCCCTTAAACAGGCACTGCAACACACTGGAACACTGTCATATCTACCCTTACCTAAGAATGGCCAAGACCTCTGGATACTCCTCTCTTCTCCTCTGCTCCACCAGCCTGCGCTCACACTCGTTCTCCAGCAGGGGGAGTGTACCGTTCAACCACGAGTCTTCATCTTTGAGCTGCAGGTCAGACACGCACATCCCCACAGCCCAATCTAGCGTACCACCATCGAGCAGCCGCACGCAGCCCAGAGCAATACTGGAATTCACCACCGTCCTCCGACACTGCGCCCTGGCCTGCTCCTCGCTCAGCCCGGAATGAGTGGGCCACGTCGGGGGAAAATCGGGCTGCTGAGGCGCAGGTTCATGGTCCTCCGGGAAGAAGTAGGCAAAGTCTTCTAAATGGGACTGGCTTAGGCTTTGGGAGTGATAGGGAGGGAGGTATCGGACAGAATGCCGGTTGTTTGGATGCAGCGGGTGCGTTTTGAGGAGTTCCACAGAGGTGATGTACTCCGCGGTTACATCCAGAGTCGGGATCAGGGAGGAGAGGAGGACGTTCCCCTGGTGAGAGCAGGAGTCTTTGGAGGTCAAGTGGACTTGGGCTCTGTTGGAGGTTCCAGGAGGTTTGGTTGTGCAGTGGCAGAACTTGCGAGGGCTGGTTGTAGTCAGGGGAGGTGATGGGACTGAGTCAAACAGGCTGCTGCCCAGAGGAAGTCTGCAGAGAGAAATTGAGAAAACAAAATATGTTCTCTGAGAGTTGTGAAAGGTGCTTCATAAACTCAGGGTGCTTGGAATGAGTAAGGTGAAGTGAGGAATAACATTGGACCACTGCAAACTGTTTAAAATGAACTAGTTCAGTTTTTCAAGTTTTTAAGACAGGAAGGTACAGTGCATTTGGATGTTTTGAAATGCTAAACGGTGCACATTTCTGGTGTAGGGTCCACCACCTGCTTTTCTCCATGGAGGTGTCATTGTCTGGTTTAGAATGTTCTATATTAACACAGTAAACTTTTTCTCTCTCTAAAACTCTCCTTGGGGACAATGAGGTGACACTACAGGCTTAGCACTGGCTAAAAACTTGTGAAAATGCACATCATAGAAGGTTTTTTTAATATTTAATATTAATACCATGAAAAAATGCAAGAGTGATAAGCTAAATGTAGCATTGTGGAACACTGCAGGTAAATGTAAACATATAAAATTGCTCATTGCGCCCCCCCCAGGGCAACCAACAGCCACTGTGGGGTCTTAGGCAAGATCCTTCACGCCACTGCCTACCTCATGATGAGTACTAATCAAACTTACGAAATGCGGACGTGAGATGTCACCTCGATAAACAAGGTCTGCGTCAGGTGTTGGGGAATCAGAGCACCTCAATGAGAAATGGGCTACTGGAATAGGACAGGCAAGATGTGAGAACAAGGCTCTGTTGGAATGCTACTACTCCAGTGACCCAGAGTCCAAGGGGTTACATGAACAGGATGTGGGGAAAAATGGATACTTCAAAACCCACAGACCAAGCTTATAGCTAAGCAAGTAGCAGCTCTGCGTTCCAACATCCACAAACACGCAAATGAGCTGATATACACGTCTGTGGTCTATATCTTCTCCTCCTTTGGCCAGCTCATGATTCAGGTATAATTCAAATACCTGAATCATAATCTGGGCAAAGAAAGAAGAGGGAGAGCCACTGTCCATCATAAGTACATCAAGGACAAGGCCTCAACAGATGTCATGCTCAGTGAATGTCTCAGACAGTGGAGTGCAGAGGAAGAGGTGCCATCATGTGATGCATGCGATGTACCACCGGAACATAACTGAAGTGGCTCATTTCAAGAAATCCTACCAATGGCTTGAGAGAGCTGGACTGAAGGACAGCACAGAGGCACTCATCCTGTCTGCACAGGAGCAGGCCTTAAGCACAAGAGCCATAGAAGCCCAGATCTACCACACCAGACAAGACCCAAGGTGTAGGCTGTGCAAAGAGGCCCCGGAGACAATCCAGCAAATAACAGCAGGGTGTAAGATGCTGCAGGGAAATCAAACATGGAGCGGCATAACCAAGTGGCGGGCATAGTGTACAGAAACATCTGTGCAGAGTACGGACTGGAAACCCCAAGGTCAAGGTGGGAAACACCTCCAAAGGTGGAGAATGATCGAGCCAATGATCGAGTTGTGGTGACATTGTAGTACCAAAAGATGGGAACATCAGGAAAAAGAAACATGAGAAACTAGAGAAATACCAGGGAGCTCAAAGAAGAGCATGGAGAAGGTCTGGAAAATGAAGGCCTCAGTGGTGCCCGTGGTCATCATAATATCCACATAACATCTCCAAAAAAGCAGAGTACTAGGAACAGCTAAGATACGGCGCTGAACCCTTCGCGAGTGAGGATGAGATTTTACACACACATTCATATATACACACACACACACACACACACACACCCACACACACATATATACACACACATATACACACACATAGATATTTTGTATATACATTACTGTATAATTGTTTTTAGACTTAAAATATCAACAACAAACAAAAACAAGTACATTTACTTTTGTATTTGGAATTAAAAGTATGTCTTCCCTCATTCCTACATTTACTTTTTCTTGAGTAATCTAATCTTTGTGAACACAACTGACCTCCAGGCTGAGACAAAGCTGTGCACATCTGGCAGCAGTGCACCCTCTGCTGAGTGGAAGTCATTGTGAGGCTGTCCGTCATACGTCCCACACAGGCCCTGGGTGTGACCCCTGTCTGCTCCAGGGGCCCTCACAGTCAGACTCATCCCCCACGAGGACACATCCGCACAAACAAACGCTCCTGATGAGAGGCTCATCTGCAAATAATCCATATTTAGCATAAAGCTCAATTATTTTTATATAAACCTTTATGGTCACTGGAGAGTGATATGTGTACCACCCTGAACTGAGCTCTACAGATTTATCTGGAACCACTCTCACTGAAAGTGAACGGGAAAGCATGGAACGTCATGACAAATATTACGATCTGATTGGTCGAAGCGTTACAATGCTTAGAAATCTTTTGTTACATCCAGTTGAGAGAAAACCACAGACATCTTCACTGTCCACAGATCAAAGATCTTCCCTCTGCAATTTTTTCACAAACAAAATAGTCCTTATTTCCATTAAAATAGTCTGAAGTACGTCTGTCGGTGTCATCATGTTTATTTTAGGTTCTTTAATCCATCACAAAGCGCATCACTGCTCAGTGATTTGTCCACCCACCAGCCACTGGGCCTTATCGCACCAGCAGCGGCATGCCAAAATGGATTATCATGAGTTTAACAAAATGTCTTCTCTCTAAGCGCAAATAAACTCTCTGTCAAAATATTCTATGGTCATGGTCGCAGCATATAGCCAAAAAAAGAATCTACAAGCGGCTAGTTGTTGCAACCCCTGACGTTTACCCACCGTGAGCTTGCGTCCCTGGTAGGACTCTGTGATGCGCACACTGCTCTTGTTTAGGCCCTTGTTTTTGACTGACAGGTGAGGCTTGGTTTCTCCCAACTCTCCATAGCACATGTCCAAAGAGATGACGTCATCTCCGTCTCGAGCCACAAAGCCACAGACACACGAGGCTGCGTGCTCCACGCTGCCACACTCCCACAGACGCACATGAACCTCGACATTCCACGTGACGCTCCTGTACAGGACAAAAGTGCCGATCTGGTAGTTTTCATAAGACCTGGAAAAATCACAAAAACATACCTTCTTTGTGAGTAAATAGACTTTTTGGTGTTAATGACATGAGTAGAAGTATTCTGTTTGCCCTCAGCACTGCTTCTTTTATTTTTGTACTTTTCTCCCACAGACTGCCATTTAACTGGTGTCAAACTATCATAAATATTGACCTTAGGTACTGACCCACCACATCGAGTCAGAATTAGAAACACATGAAAACCTGTCAAATGCACTTCAACCCTAATAGTCTCAGGTGTAAATGACATACAGAAGTACTTGAGGATAGGGTTACCTTCCATCAAAGGTGACAGTGTGTGGATCTGTGAAGACGTAGCAGTAGGCAGACTGGACATCTTGTACTGTTATCTGAAAGGAAGACACAGGAACTGTCTTTTGTCTATAAATATATTGTGTCATATAACACCTGTGGTGGAGGAAGTACTCAGTTTTGTTACTTAAGTAAAAGTACTGACACAGAAGCCAAAAAATACTTCAAAAAGTAAAAGCCTCACATGAAAAAATCTAGTTAAGTAAGAGTATTAAAGTACAATACACTTCTGAGTAAAAAAGTACAAAAAAGAATTTCACATTTTGAGAACAATTTAAAAGATTTTTCTTTGTTCCATTTGATTTTAATTTATTACGTTATATTTTCTTCTTATATTTTCTAATATAATTTATTTCTAGTGACTTTTATTTACATATTTCGGTTAGTTTAAGGCGGAGATTTAACTCAAACCCTTTTACCACTTAACTAAAGTACAGATACCAGGTACTTCGTTACTTTCCACCACTGTATAACACTGCAAAAAAGAAATATCTGCAGCATTCAAATGACTTGCTTTGAGTTGTCTATTTTTGGTCTGGCTCAGCTAAACTCTTTCTCTGTGCATTTCTACACAAATGAGGTGAGTCTGTGAGTTGGTTCACATTACGGTGTCATTTTGTTTGCTTATTAGAGTGCAGCAGTGCACTCAGACGGCTTTGGTAAAACAGCGAGGAGGAAACTGACTGTGGTTAGTGTATTCTTGTCTGAGCATCTAAAATCCAGATTAATATTCTTAAGTCAGTACATTTAAATAATACAGATATTCTGTTTATTGCGCATAGTATCTCTCTATCGCCCTTCACTCCTCATTATCAGAGCAGTCTTGTCCTGCCTGACACTTGCTTCCAATCATGCGGGTGGCACTGAATAGACTATAACTACTATTATATCAATTATACTACAAAACTGTATCCAGCACAGTCCATTCACCTGAGCAGTTTCTGGGGCGTATCCGTTCCACAGGAAGTTCTCAGTCACGATGGGTTTGACAGAGATGTTGGTGGTCCTGTTTCCATCCAGGATAAAGTCAGTGATGGGACTAAAATGAAGTAAAGCCTGACTACATACACCCTCTGCACAAGGGCCAGGGGTTAGGTCCACTGCACAGGAGGAGAGCGACAGGTCTGGTCCCAACAGCTCCTCATCTGAAACAACACAGGCAAATTATAAATACTGCTTCAAAATGTGTCTTTAATACAGATATATGTTATATATAAGCAGCTCTTGAAGTCAAAATAAGTCCACTGTGTACTATATCTGATTAGAAAGCATTTTATTGTCCGATAATAAGCTCTTCGCACTGGCCTCTCTGAGTTGTAAAAAGCACTTATAAACTCACTGCAGTAAACAACTATGATGCTCGGATGATGCATAAGGTCAGGAATAACTTTGGACCACTGCAAACTGTTCAAAAGGAACTAGTTTTGTGCTTGTTTTTTAAGTACTGCATCTGTAAAGAGTGGGTATTACACTTCTTTGGGGTATTCATTGTTAACGTTACATATTTAGATCACCATCTTACATTTTATTGTTCTGACAATGCTATATTCACTGAAAACATCATATTAAAATGTTTTTCACTCCCGCTTCAGAGCTCTGTCACAACAGTCAGTTTTATTTCCCCAATAAAATGACTGCACATTTCATCTGGTTTGTCAAGTTGCAGTAAATTGTTTTGTATTCTGCTCTTATATATTTATGAAAAATTGTCATGTGGGAGCATGAGTGACGTAGGCTTGTGAGGTGAGTATTGTACAGAATCTTACAGCTAACCATAAGGAGGGTTCAAATAATGCCCAGAGAAAGATTGCAAAATTATAAGCGCATGCATGGATGACACATAAAACCTTTTCAGGCATGTTTTTGATGAGGGAGCATTGTTATAACATGGTAAAAAGCTACAAACTGTTGATTTTGCATAATACCCCCTCTTCAAATACATCAAGAACGCCAGAACATCTGCATCTTGAAACTAGCAGCACACCACAGCGCTGACTTGTCCTCTATGTAAATTTGAAACAGTTGGTATTTTAGAGGGTTATGACGTGCATAGGCCTGTCACAATAATTACTAAAGTTGAAAAAGTATTTTCTATTTTGTGTAGATTTTCTTTAGACTAATGTTGGCACAATAAAGTAGTTTCAGTGTTATTGTTTATCATGACTTTTTTATGTAGCAATTAGGGCTGCAAGATTTGGGAAAAATATCTAATTGAGAAGCAAGCAGTGTGGTTGTGGTTAGATTTCTGGTTTACGTTTTAATAATAGTTAAATAAAAGTTTGCATTTTAAACACATCCAGAAGAATTGACAAAAAGACTGAAATATGAACTGACAAACTAACACAAGAATCACATTTCAGAACATGTTTGAACAGATCTAAACTACAGGGTTACCAGTTTTATGCAGAATAAGACAGGATATTTTGTTGTTTGTGGAGGAAATTTTGGAATGTCATGAATTGCAACCTTTGCGATTTGCTGATTGTGTCCATTCAAACTGCGATTTTGATTTGATTGTAGAGCTGTAGTCGACTAAAGAACTTCTTGATCAACTAAAGAGATGCCATGTTGACAGATTACTGGTAGTTGACTAAAAACATGTGGCAGAAGCTCTCAAAACTATTATGATCTGACCATGTATCTGACCCACGCTGCACTCACAGGACTACACCTGCGTGAGTGTCAGATAACCAAATCATCAGTTAAAATGCAATATTGATCAAGAACAACTTAAAAAAAGAAACAAGTCCACTGACTTCCACGTTAGCTGCAGTGTCCAATGGGAGCTGACAAACATCGTGAGCTCCTATGGACAGCTGCAGATCACACTAGGGAGTTTCATTTGTACCAAAGTGACTACACAACGATGCCGAATCCTGCACATATCATCAATTAAGAAAATAAAACTGAAGAATGAAGTAAGTACAGAGCAGTGGGCGTTGGTGGAAACATGGACTGATCGGCAATATGGCGTCTTGAAAATAAGCAATTAAAGATTACTCAAACATGCATAAGAGACTCCAAAAATAACTTTGAGAGGCTCAATGAGAAGGAAACAACTATAACATGGTTAAATGCTCTGAAAGTCGATTTTGCAGAATAGGTCTGCTTTAAACTGATGAGTTTATTAATTAGGTAAATAACAAAACTTTCAACCCAATTGACATCAACGACGTGAACATTTGTTCTGGCGTCAGGCCTGGACATGCACTCAGCCTGTGAGCCCAAACCTTGGCTGCTGGTGCTGAGCTCCAGGCTCAGTGTGCAGTCGTGTGGAGATGACGCCTCTTTCAGACATGGAACTGGGACTGTGCTCTCCAACAACAGAGCGTACAGTCCACCATCCTCAGGCACGCTGCTCTCTGCTGCTTTCAACTGCAAACACAACAGGTTAGGCTAGAGCATCTGTCATTTTAGTATTAGGCCTGTCATGGTGGCAACTATATCGATTTATTGTTCAATGAAATATGGAACAGTCATTTTGGGGGCAGTATTTATTGTGGGTATTTTTTCTTATACTACTGATGAGGTTTTTGTTCTTTTTCTGTACTATGGTAAGATTTGAGCTGCACAGGGTTGAATTAATAACTTCTATGGCTCATTATAGACAAACTAACTACTGAAGTGTTGTATTCTGCCATTTATTTATTGTAGGTCATGTTTTTTAAAAAGTGGAACACAACACTAAATCCACTTTTTTCATTACCAAACCGTGTACATGGTGTTTTGATTAATCTACTGTTCCAAGTCTTTTTTTTTTTTTGGCAATTTTTGCGCAAAATAAGTAAATGTGCACCTTTCTGAGTGTTTGCTGCCTCCAGTGGCCACTGCAATTTCAAGTACTAGGTGGCATTACCCAGGACTGCACTGACAGCCATGTGTTTCTGATTACAGCCACCTGACTGCAGGGGTGGAGTTTAAAGTGTGGTTACCTGTTAGACCAATCACACTGTTCCTTACACCTCCAGACTCAGCTATTCCTCCCCCCTCACTCTCTTCTTTAGTAATCCACTGTGCAGTTTAGCAGCTCTGTTTGAAATTCGGATGTGAGAGTTTATCTGTTTAGTCCCACTTTAACAATATTGTAGTTTTGGTTTGGTTTCAGTTTTTGTGAATAATTCTGCTTCTTGGTTGTGTCAGTGCCATAAATTAGTTTCTATTTCATCGTTTATCGTCTATGTTTACTTTGTATTTCTATTGCACTTTAAAATGCCATGACAGGCCTATTTTTCATCCATAACCAATACATAAAAGATAGATGAGTGTAACATACTCTAATTCCAGCAAAGAACTCTGCACTTTCCACCGAGGGGCTGCGGACCTCTGGAGAGTCCAAGAAGAAACTTGAGCTGGAGCAGTAAATCTAAATAGAGTTTGGAGTAACACATACAGTGATTGTATTATTTTTGAAATTATTTAGTAATTATGCATGCAAAGACAGTAAACAGCTGCAAGTATTGCACAAGTTCCACAGAACAATTTCAACTCAACTACATGACGCAACATTGACTCTTGTGAGCTTTAAGTCAAGTTAAAATGTTGAAACTTCCTCAGAAACAGACCTGGAGTTGTGTTTTGTTTCATTCACACATGTTTGAGTAACACTATTATAAGTCTGTCTACATCTCCCAAACTCAAAATGGTCTGTTCCACCTTGTGATGTCATGAACTGGTAGTTTTCAACTTAACAGCTACTTTTTCCAGGACTAAAATGATCAAAATGATTCTAATGACAGTTTATGGAGTTTAAAAACACAGTGGAGCACTTCCTGTTTTACCACATGACATCACTAGGTGGGACAGAGTCTTTTCCATTTGAAAGAAGAATTCAGCCTAAATATGTGTGTTAAACATGTGTGAATGAAACAAAACGAAACTCCAGGTATAGTTTTGATGAGGAAACAACATTAAAACATAAATCTGAAAATCATAGTGTAATATATGGGCCTTTTATCAACAAGGCTCTTTCTGCGTGCTAGACTGTTACGTGGGGAGCATAGACTGTATATAAATGAACACAGCTCACACACTCGCCACAGAATTTCAGATGAGCAAGTGAGCATTTTCTCCCTGCTCTTTTTAACTCCTCCTGTCAGGCTCGTCATTCCAACGTTAAAGGGTTTTAATCCGTTCTACATGGTCCTGGAGTTTTTATTTCACTATTTACTTCGTTGGTAGCGTTAGCAACCGGTTCGATTGACAGGTGCGTACTTCGTCGCTAAGTGCCCACCCCACTGCCAAACCAGTGTTGTGTAGGCGAGAAGAGGCACCTTCAACAAGCTCACTCCTGATTGGCTCCTCATTAGGCTGGAGCTGAAAGTTATGGGCGACATCACACTCCCTCAGTCCACTTCTACATACAGTCTATGGACAGACATTTCGTAGCAGTTCTGTGCACTGTAGCCAGTCTGACCTTGTCCCCCAGGCGCAGGTTGAAGCCGTCCAGCTCTATGAGGGCAGAGGTGTGGATGGTGGTCTCCTGCTTGAGCTCCTCTCTCAGGCCCTGAGCAGACAGGCGAGACCAGGCCACCACAAAGCCCACCGAGCTGTTGGAGTGGCTGTCAAAGGAGCACTTCAGGTACAAGCTGTTTCCTCTGGCCTCTGAGTTAACCAGCACCGAGGAGGGGGCAGGAGGCTGCTTTTCTGTCAGGGAACAGGACACACAATCACATACTGTCCACTGCTCTGTCTCAGTCTTAGCGGGGAGTAAACTGCAGGTCTGGTACTGGTGAAGAACACTTTATGCATGTTTCCAAAAAGAACATATATTATGTATTCTTGTGGTTTTCATTCTCTTTTAATCATACTTTTGGGAGCCCTGGAAGAAGTATTTCACAATTTCTAACTTAAATTAACATCTACATTTGGAAAACACACTTTATAAACTTCACCTCTATTTCCAATGAGGTATTTAGACTTTGGAGCTCCCTCTGCTGCCAGCAATGGGAATGAACTATAAAAAAAAATAAATAGTTGACGTCCTTACCCTCAGAATGCTGTGGTAATACAGCCATGCATTCATTGTCAACACAATTAGACCACAGAATGAGTCCGATGACGGTTTAAGGCAGGGGTCCCCAAACTTTTTCCTGTGAGGGCCACATAACTTTTCTCGTCTCTGATGGGGGCCGGGGTCAGTTTGTAACAGAAAAAGTGTGAGGATTGCAGGAGTGCCTAAACGTAAAAATGAATTGTTTTCCAGAAAGCCACACATAATCAAATAACCCTTTCTGGATTCTTCACAGAACAAAAGTCAGGAAATAAATAATAACACTATTAATGAAATAAATAATAACCAAGTGTATTCTTTGAATACTGCCACCGCCTCTTGACAGATGAGACAGAGCCTTTTCTTTGCATTGAACAAAAAAATTATCGTTTGTCCACTTCAGGTTAAATGCCCTGCATTCTGAATCAATTTTTCTCTTACCTAACCTTTTCGCCATGATTCTGTTCTCTTTGAGAGGGGCGGGTTCAGGATTTTTTTTCTGGGGGTTGCCAGATAGGGGCACAGACCGCAGAAGGGTGGAACAGAATGTCACGTTATATGAGTTTATCAAATAGTTACTAACTAATAGTTAATAATGAAAATAGTTCATAACTAAGGAACATTTTATTGCAAAAGTCCAACTTTATTATCAAATACAAATACACATATATGAAAAAAAAAATCTCTCTGGTATTGTTCAGAGGGCCCGACCAAATGTGGAGGCGGGCCGTATCTGGCCCGCGGGCCGTAGTTTGGGGACCCCTGGTTTAAGGGCTTAAAAACTGTGTAGGAAAAGATGGGAGTTTTATCTGTGACAGAATAAAATGGGCAATATGTGAACAGAGCATTTTGAGTGATCAGAGAAGATGACTTTGGATTAAAGAATAACTTTTTTATTTATTTTTTTTAAATAAGGAGGTATAATGACATAACAAAACCCATTGCCAAATATTTGTTTCTGGGGGTTTCTGGGGTCTCTTCAGGTCAGTGTCCACCAGGCTGTAAGGCTAATTTTCACAGAGACAGCAGGTGGTGATGACAGACACTTAAATGAAACAAGCTTGAATGAACCAAAATACAACTCCTATGCTATGTTTGGGGACAGCATGGTTAAAAGATGAAAAAAGTACATTTAGCATAATACGTCTTTAAAACTTTTTGGTTACGTAAAGAACGTCACTCGGAGCATGGTTTTGCATGTCACCAAGGCGACCAGGTCAGGTGGATGCATGGGGACACATGCTGAGCTGATTAAGAGGAGCAGTGAGGGGTCAGTGGTGCATTCGTCAGCACATGGCAACTCCCGACCTCCTCAAGGTCCAGTCTGACCCACAACATGAGCAGAGTGAAAGAGATAAACAAGAGCTCACTTTGACACGTTCCAGTGCTGTCCACGTCGTCACGGCTGCAGGGGGGCGTCCTGTCCACTGACCCCTCTGTCACACACAATACAGCATCAGTCTGGCACCTGTGTCCTTGTCCCATCAGAGTCATTTTAGCACATTGTCTTTTCAAAGTGAGATAAAGTTTCTCACAGGTTTATACTGAGTCTATAGTGGTGAGTATATGTCACTTATTGCCTCTACTGATCAAAGTACTGATTACATATTATGTACTAGGGATGAGCGATGTATCGGTTCCAGTAATGGTATTGATACTGATATCAATTCGTCATATCAGTAGTGTCCAGTATTGCCCGATTATCTGTGTGCCCTTTTTGAACAGACCAATGACTAAACACATTATTTTATATCATAATTAAATACATTTTGTTATTTTACGAAAGTGAAAAGTAAATTTGAGATCTTTACTTTGCTTCAACTTGAAGATACATTTGCGGGCCTTGCTATGGATTTTAAAGCTAAATATCGGTATTGGAAAATATTGGTTATGGGCCACAACAGCAGAACAAATATTAGATATCATATCGGCTCAAAAAATATTTATAACAAATTTAAAATCCTCATCGGCCCATCCCTAATCTTAAAAGTTGACCTATTAAATGAGATAATTAAACTTGACTCTAGCTCATACACATGTGCGTTGGAGGTTGACACTATGACTCACCCTGGGCACAGTAGGCCATGCAGCCCTGGGTCGGCTGCAGCAGGTACACATAGAAGTCCCCACAGTTGCGCACAGTGACGGGGAGGCGGAACGTGCAGCAGTCTTTGGTGGTGCTGGGATACACGTGCCACGCCGCACAGGCTGAGAGCTGCTTCACCTCCCCCGGCCCCGGCAGAGTCTCGCCTTCAGACAGGGACAGCCACACTGGAGCCTGAGTGCCACAGTGATTCACCTAAACACAACGTAGAGGGACGACAGAGGCCGTGAATGATGACTTTAATATTCATAAGGTGTAGCTGTTGTGGTTGGTGTCTCTGGTCTATGTGATTAATTATAATCAGGAACTGGTGAATAAACCTTCACTGAACTCAACTGGAACATTCAGGCTTTATCTGCCATCACTAGGGCTGGGCGAAAAAATAAAAAAAAAAAAAAAAAATAAATAAATCCCCATATATTGATCAATGTCGATTTTCATAATTTTATCAGACAAAAATAAAATAAATGTTTTGTTTTTTTACATGAACATCCATCTCCATGTAGGGCCTCCTCCAGCTTGTTTCCATGGAAATTCATGGAAACTTTCCTTTAGCTATAATATTCCACAGTATGGCTTAAAATTTATCTGTCTCCTGGAGAATTTTGGAGAACTTTTTTCCAATGTATGGTTTTAACTTTCTGTTTCCACGCACACACACACCTCCAGAAAGAAACACACACACACACACATTACCTCC